>JAVJGG010000007.1:15739074-15764095 GCA_035590195.1 Aviceda cuculoides
AGTCAAGCCAATATGAATATGATTTTATTTTTAAAAGTGCATTTGAGCTGACGATCAGTGAGCTGTGGCTCAGTGATAAACCCTGGCAAATGGGGTTTATAATGGAAACACTGACAGATTTCCTGCCCTCACAGCACTATTGTTATCTATTGCATTGCACATTAAACACACATATCACCTGATAAATACATAGCATGTTAAATCTGATAAAACTTTTACTGAATCAAACAGACAAGGAGCTGAACATGATAAACAAGCTCCTGTATCTGATCCATCAGTTTCAGAAACAGATAAGTAAACAACTGAACATGATACAGTACATCACTGTCAGGTGATTAAGGTCACCCCTTGGGAATTGCTGTCCTCTGAGTAAAAGTTGTGGTTGAAAAATCTGGCCAGGAGGTCTTATTTATCTATTTTTAATTGGGTTCACAAGCCTTTAACTAAACTTTGTAAATTGACTAATGTGAATACAAGGAGAGTCCTATATTAACAGTACTCAGAAGAATGTGGGGTTACTTTCCTACTTCAACCTCTTCACCTGTCAGTATGGTCACTTCCTTTATGCCGAATGGTTTACTCATTTTAGTGCGTAAGTATATGATGTTAAATATTCTTTCAAGGATGACCCAGAAGGTGAAAACTAGTTAGACCAGAAAGGTATTTGGCCAAGAGACAGATCTTTACAAAGTGGAGTGAAAAATATTTCATTAAATTTATGATAGTAGGACCCACAAAAAGACTTTTCCTGCTGGAAGAAGCTATTTTAGCATGTCAATTTTGCAGGAGTGTGAAAAGCTGCAGTGAGAAAAGAACAGAGCTAACAGCAGGGTACTGAAGAGGATGTGTTGTTAAGCATGGTCCAGAAAGGTGAGCAGATTAGCTTCTGCAGGAGAGAAGTGTGCTGATTACATGTCATGTGAGGCTGAACTGTTGGATGTGAGAGTTAATATTTTATGGGAACCTTCTAAACCTGTTCAGTGTGTAGCTGGGCTTCATGTATTCCTCTGCTCTCAGTTTTTTCTAAATTTATTTCTCAAGTGCACCTGAATGAGCCACTGCTTTCAGCTGGCAGCAGGATCAAATGAGAATACTCTACCTAGCTGCTGCACGTACCAGTTCTGCAAACTGGATTGTACTTTAAGTACCTGTATTCTAGTTATGCTCTTTTTTTCTACACGTCACAGTCATGGTCTTCCTTACTCATTAGTGTTCAGAGACAGTAAATTGTCATTTTGATGTATGCAAGTCAGATCCTAGGACATCCAGAATCTTGCCTTTGACTCTGGCCAGTGACTGGTCCCCAGAGCAGGGCACAAAAGTCCACAGCATGGATCGTTATAGGTGGAACTAACCACAGTGAAGTGGATGTTGTCTAATGCCTTGATATATATATTTTCATAAATCTATTTTTATCATTAACTAATCTAATAACAGTCCTATACTCACTGAGTCCTGCTAAACTGTCACTGCAATTCTCTCAGCAAAGTGACAGAAAATAAGGAAAAAAAAAATTTTTTTTTTTAATGGTTCTTCTTCTGTATGAGTATGTTTTTAACATATTAACATTGCCTGACTTTTACACACTGATTAATACCTTGTCTTTTACTTACAGTTCTCTGATTCAGTTTTCTTCAGAAATTTTCAAATTTGGTTATCCAGTCTCCTTTACCTTTTATGTCTAATGTATTTTCCAATGCAGTTTCATGGTATTAAAAAATTCCAAAGACTATTTTCATATACTTATTATGTTAATTCATTTTATAAAAGCTTATTGAAAATAAAAAGGCTACTCTTTACTCAGAAATTACTCTGGAATTTCTCTTTTATTTTACATAATTTTATGAACAGGAAAAAATCTATTGTGGTATATTGAAGAGCCTCTATTTAATCCTCCTCCATATATAACCTAATTTGATGGATAGCCTGTCAAACAGATATTTTGCCTGAGAGCTTGACAGTATCTGACAATTTCAGAGTACACCATTCAAACTTTTCTTGTGTAATCTTATAATAATTTATACTTCTGTTCTTATTTAACCATAAACCTTTGTTGGTGTGAAAGATCATCAATAAAAAAGGTCTCTCAATAGTATTAAATACAATCTAAAAAAAAATGTAGAGAGATATTGATTCTTCTGCAACTTATTTTGGGGAATATTTTCCTTGCAAACATATACACATACACACACTTTTCTTATTCTTACGTATATTTAAAATAAAATTCTATATGCAAAGATTCCTGAATATCATGAATCTGAACTCTCTAGGCATATATTTCTGTTCTCAACTCCTATAATTTCCAGGATTTTCCAAATTCCATTTTCCAAATTTTTAAGAAGGAGTTTTAAGATTTATGGTTATTTTTTTTCTGGGAAAAAAAAAAAAATAGAAAAAGAAGACAACACTTTAATCATTGAGAGGTTTCCTGGGATCTTCCTGCCTGGAGCAGCTGTGGATGAGGACTGTTTTACTAAAGTAGCAAAGACCCATGTAAGAAACAGGATGCAGTGGTAGGGTGGTGGGCCCAGGAGCAGGATGAGGAGCCACCTTCAAGCTAAGGATGCATATGTAGCCTCTGGGAGAAGTGGAGCTGGTGGAAGAACTGTAGGTTTCTGAGGAAGTTAGTAAAACTCATTTCAGGATTCACCTTTAGCAGTTGATTTAGAAACCATCTGTGAGTGTACCAGCTGCTTCAAAATGAACTGAAAGTTTTCAAACGCAGACCAAAGTCTGAATCTCAGTGGGTGAAAACATGGCTGATATTCAATTAAGCCTTTTCTTGGGTGATTTCTGCAAACCTGTGCACAGGCTATATTTTCATGTCTGCGTTTTAGCAATAATTTCTGCATCTCTTTCCAACATAAGTAGTGACCTCAAGTTTTCATTAGTTGTGGCTGGCTATATTACCCAGCCTTCAGAAAAAAAAAAAGAAAAAAAATCTACACAAATTATTTCTCACTGAAGTAAATGCAAACTCTGTTGTGATTTCCTTCTGCTTTGGATCTAACTATAAACTTTCAATATTTTTTTGAGAGAGGAGAACATTTCCAGATACGAAAAGAAATCCACAGATCTATATGCAGCTGTATTTTTTATGGAAGTAGGATCATGACATTATATCCCAGCTTTCTAGTGTTACAGATAAAATAATTTTTCAGCAGAAAAAAAAAGTAATTTCACATTATTCTGGTGTGGATGTTTGTGTCTCTGATTTGTAGGGTTGTGTCCTTCTTTTGAGTATCAACCCATGATGCAGATAGAAGAGCAGTGTTAAGCATCCAAGAACTTCTTGTTTGCCCAGCATATTCTACTGCAGTTTTCGTCGTGATGATTCTGAACAAGAGACATCACCTCACTATCCAGAGGGAAAGGGGAACATCACCAGTTCATAAGAAAAAGGCAGCTGCCCATTACTTGTTAACTGGGCTCCAAAGAAATTGTGAAGGGATTCTGTGAGAGAAACATGTCTCAAGGATAAATGAACAAGACAAAGTGACAGCAAATCCCAACCTAAACAAAAGTTGTGTGCTAGTTAGCAGGCCAGGCAGTAGTTTTTACTAGTCTGCTGTCAGCTGTGCTATAGAAAAGACAGTGAATCAAAAAGAACTGGGAAAATAAAAAAAGCAAATGAATGTAAAGAGTGGAATAACAGGAGGCATAATCAGTGCATAATCAGGAAACAGAATTATTTGTTGTGGGTTTTCTCTTTTTCAAATCCTAGAAGATACCGAAAAATCACAAAATATTAAAAGCCATTAAAAAAGGAAAAATAAGTATAGCCCCTGATGTACTTACAGTAAGATTTTGACATTCTACTTTTAAAAAGACAAATTCTCTGTATAAACAGAGTGCAGTGTACATATGCTATATTTCAGCACATAAAAATTTGTCCTGAATTCTACCATAGGGAGACTACTTGAAAATGTTCAATCCCTGGTTTCTGCTGTTCTTACATAGAGCCTAGATGCATGAGCATGCCTTTATGTTCACATATGATTTTTATATGTGTAGATAAATAAATAAAAATCTATTCATATATGCATATAAGCACACATATATGAATATATATATATCTGTGGTACCACACTGAGTGCTAGAAATTACTGCAGACTGAGCAAATGAAGCTATTCCTATGTGAGAGTTCTTCATCTCCACTATACATCTGTCACATTAAGTAGTCTAATACAAGCCACAGTCAATTTACTTTTATTGAGAACAGCTGATTGAAGTAGGAGTCAAAAGGAGCAGAATTCAAGGGAATACACTCACTCAGACACACACACACATGCAAAATTACCCTCATGCCAGACCTGGGTACCTGGATGACCACTACAAAGGATCCTCAGAGACTGAAGCTCCTGAAGCTGATGGTGCTTGGCACCTTTGGCATAGCACATACAACTAGGCAAGGTGGCTGGTCACCTCTGGCCCCAGTCCTTCAGTAGCTCCAGTGGTGCTGACTGTCCGCTGGGAGTTTCAGGATGGCCAGGCCAGTATCTCCTCAGGGGCAATGGCATGTGCACTCCAGTCAGGCTCATCCTCACGTTTTTGGGTTGGGAGCTGCATCTCTCCAAACCTCTCTCCCTCCGCTCTTTGGTGACTCAGCCCATCCTTGGCCACATTTCACCCACCCTTCCTTAGTAACAAACAGGGAGCTACAAAATTTACCTTTGCCTGTATGGCAACAAAACCATTATGTTACACATCCTAAAGAGGCTACATACTACAGAGATACTATTCATTCTCTACACATCGACAACATTCCTACAGGATGGTTTCTTGAAAGGACATGAATAGCATCTGAAACAAATATGACACCAATGTACTATAGGGCTTTTTCACATCTTGATGTTGGGTCAGGCTGTTAATGATTAACGTTTCATGGAATTATACCAAGTCTTTTTTTTTTTCTGTTCATAGTCAGATGGTCAAAAACCTTACAGTGCTTTGATGCAACATAACTACGTCTGATTAATCTATGGAAGCTAACAGTGAGTCAGCCTAAAGTGATTTCACTGAGGTTGAATGAACCAGCAGTGGGTAAAGAACAGCAGTTTTTTCTGGAGAAAAAGGCCCTGATTGCAGTGATGTTAGGTGGTTATTAAATGCAGTAGATACTAGGTACATACTAAAAGCAAGTGATGTAAATACTTAATGCTTTAAAATAGAGACAAGCCCAGCCACCAAACCCTGAATTTATTCCAAATGATCATTGGAAGTAGTTTTTAAAATGTCCCTTAAAAAAGGTATTTTTGTAGTCAAGCAGATGCAAGATGCATGATTTGGAGCTAGCATTTCCTTTTACAACACCTTTTAGGCTGGAATTCAAGCCACCTAGATTCCTTTTGCTAAGCAAAAACAGCAGAGGATGGTTGATACCAGAACATTAGGATGTCTGAAAAATATGCATAAGAAGATGGTGATATGTGCAAAGGTATAAAATCGAGGAAAGGTAACAGCAGGCGAAAAAAAAAAAAAGAAAACCAAAAAACCAAAACATCGAGATCCTGATAAACCATGAAGCTATAGTGTTTGAAGGACAGGTTTTCTAACCTCTGCAGTTCTGCAAAGAATAAGGAAGAACAATAGATTAACAAACGTAAGAAAGACATATTGACTCAAGGAGTCGATAAATAGAGGTATTTAAAGATTTAGTTAACAAAGAGGCCTAGGCCACAGGAAAAGAAAAAAAAATCACATCCAATTGCATACTAAATCTAATACCAAGGAAACAGTAGATACAGAAATAAGTCTGAAAGTCCCTCAAAAAGGCAACATAACAAAACAACAACAACAACAACAACAACAACAACAACAACAAAACAATTTGAGAATCACAGGTTTAGAATTTACTATCATGGAATATAGAGAAAATAAAAATTCTAAGTATTTGTCCCAAAAGTGCAAATAATACCCCAGTACTTGTGTTAGTGGACCATATTTGAGGAGACTTCTGACTTACTTTGAGTATACTGTGCTTTATGCAGTACCCCATTATAAAGGTTCCATAACATACAATGTAATAGTATTAGAAATTGTCTCATGAGGATGAAAATATTGTTCAAATGTAGCTAAGAGAAAAGCAAGATGCTGTAGCAAAATTTGTCTTTAGCCTTTTGTATACTGTTTGAAAAATGGGAGCATGTGATAACAGGCTGTGAAGTTATGGCTGAGAAATTAATTTACAGATTACAAACCACCATACCAATTTTATAATTCCTTGTCTGTAATAGGAAACTAAATGATGTTAAGTTCCATTTGTTCATGTTAATCTTCTTTTAATGCTTTAAAGAAGACAAATATTTACCATCGTGTAAATTTTTCTGATTGCACTATTTTTCCTTTCAAAGAAAACCAAAAGCCTCTCAAACCAAACGCACCAGCATGCTTTTTTTTTTTTTTTAAGGTGGGATTGGTCTAAGATTTTAACGTGAATTTCTTTCTAAGATAGAATTAGACTATGATTTTTTATGTCAAATTTTATACCATAACAGAGTTTTATAGCTAAGCTATAACACCTTGAAAAACTATGTTTGTAACAGAAATTATCACAGAGACCTGTGAGTATACCAGTAACAAATACATCCTGGTACTATGAAATAAATTTATTACAGCAGTTTTACTCTATTAGTGTACTTTGAGCTCAAATTATTTCTTACTGGTGAATATGCTGCTCTTGTACACTTCTTTACTCATAATACAAAAATTAAAAATGAAGGCTGTAAAAGAAAAATTAATTTATTATGAATGTAACTATTTAACAAATAGAAAAGTGTTTAATTCTAAAGATTCACGATGGAGAGATGGAATGGATTGCTGGAAGAACAGGCATCACTATGGCAAGTGATTTGCTTTTATTTACTATTGCAAGCATTGATTTACCATAAAAGTAGAGGCTGATTTTATTGCTTGAATTAGTCTAGTGGAAATGTGGTTGGTTTAAAACATAAACAACTTCTAATGAGCAAGAGTGTTAAACTACTATGAAAAAATGTTAGAGAATAAAACCTGCACAATTACCTCACATTTTACCCTTGCCCAGCATTACACCCTGTGGCCTTTTAACTCTATAACACAAAAAGTTAACTTTAATAGAATTCTTTTTCAAAAAAAGTCCAATCAAACCAATAAAGACTCATTTTGTGTCTGAGCTCCAAAACTGCTTATAATTCACAAAGAGAGCTCTATACTTAGCAAGTCTTCCAAGTGGCAACCCCCCCCACACACCCAACCAAAGCAAACCAAACAAAACAAAAAAACACATGACACTGGAACTCTGTAAGTACCTTTATTTGCAATTAAAAATTCACACAGTTTCTACAAGGAACTTCATATCACAAAAGTAGGTAATGATCAAGAGCATTTGCTATTGAGAGAAAAAAGGAAGATCAGAGGGGACTTTCCACAGGAAAGCATACCCTAAGGTTCCCAGTTCCAGCAGGCACTCTCAAGTTTTGCTTTTCTACATCTAGGAACATCAGTGCTTCTCTAGATCACTAAATGTTTTGTGGGAGGACTGTGATTTAATAACTAAAACCCCATCTTCAATAAGTGTTCCACTTCTGCTGTGTGGAAAATGGACAGTATCCTCAATCTGGAAGCGAGTCCTGACAGAAAAAACCTCTTTCCTGAGATCTCACGTTGCAGTATTACAGGACATAGTGACAAGTACAACTGAGCAGCAACACAAGCAGGACCAGCCACACTGATGTCAGAAGGACAATCTATTATTGAAACCATAGAAACAAGAATAGAAGGTCCCTGCATGAATCCATAGAAGCAAGGAGGTGAAACAATGAGGTTCTGTCAACGCTATTGCCTTACTTCTGATTTATATCTTAAGTGCCCAGTTCTGGAATAGTGTCAAGAAAAAAATATGTCCTTAGCTAACTTAGCTTGATTTTAGTACTAAAAAGGACACCTACTTGTGCTTAATGAGTATGTGAATGTAAAAGCACCTTAATATAATGAGTTGGGTAATTATTTAGACATGCATAGCAGTGCTTTTGTTATATAAATTGTTTGTAACCAATCATATATTTTGTTACCACTTTTTCCTTGATCCTGATGTGTATATAAGACCCTGTTTGCATTTCAAGTGTGTTCTAGCTTTGTGGAGTTACTGCCTAGCACCCATCTCTGCGCAGACATGAAATAAATAAATCTCTTGACTCTGTGTGTTATCAGCTCGTTGCTCACTGGGTGAAGAACCCCATATTGGGACAACACCATCAGCTGTATGAGCAGATGGAGAAATTACCCCCACCTTTGGGAGTGAAGTAGGCCAATGGGCCACAATTATTTATAGAACATTTTCACAATTTTCCATGTCTGCTGTGACTTCCCATGCTGTTTTTCTCTCAGGGTGTCCGTAAGTAGCTCATGGCTATCCACAAGATAGAGCTGGTCTCATTGAAATCACAATATGGTGCTAAACAGAGATAAGTTCAGATTTTTGGAATATTTCTTTTTTGGATAGAAAATTCCTGTACAATTTTCCCACATTTTCACAGTTTAACATGCTAATATTCATGGCATGAGCTGCTTTTTTGAAATACCAGTTATTCTTATTGACAAGTGAACCATTTTTCAATAGTATATTCAGGAGGGAAGTCAGTAATAGCAGCAGGTGTTTGGTCATACAAAGCATGTAAGGGTACTGAAGGTGGAGCTTCCCAAAATTTAAACACAGTCAAGCATCCTTCTTTATCACTGGTCTCAGCTGTGAAACCATGGGTACCCGCAATAGTTTCATCGTTGTGGATGAAATGCAACACCTAGTGCTTTAAGATTGCTTTCTATTAGTAAGGAAAACATCAAAAGCAAAACTTGGGCTAGATTTCTTGGTGAATTTATGTAATTACAATTAAGGGCTCAGGAATCATATTGATGAGCAAGGTATAAATAGATCAATGTGTCACTTTAATGAAGACTCCTAATGTTATTTTACTGTGAAATAATTCTGGATTTCCCTGCCTCTGAATGCTGAATTCAAAAGAAGAAAAATACATTTGATGGAAGCAAATGAGAGATGAGATAATTTTAAATGCTCAGTGAACTGAGACAGCTACATTGTTTTTAAAGTCTAATTTTTAGCTGTATTATTTACCATAGAACCATTACAATCTATCATGTCATTGTGCTGCCATATAGACACACTAAATCCATACATTCAGATCCTTGTGATATTTTTAGAGGATTGCTTACATACAATAGCTGCTTTTCAGGCAAAAATAATTCACATGAGCATTTTTCCTTATGTTTAGAGAACACGACTACGTCTGAATTATAGGCACTCAAAAAAAGAAAGGTAATGATAATACAGAGATATTATTAAGAGTGATGAAATATTACCATAGTAATTCAATTAGTTGTACAGACTCTTCATTGTATTTCACACCAAAGTCATGTAGATCCATTTCATTTACATGTGGGGGTTTTTTCCCTTTTTTTATCTATTTATTGTTTGTACTGCAGCAAACTCAATGGTGATCCAAGGCTGAATGTGCTATGTAGAAAACTTTCCCAGGGCTGGAACTCCGTAGTTCTCCTGTCTGCCTTTGAGCAGCTTTACACTTGACCTCACCTGCCCACAGGTGTTTCCAGGATAAGCAGCTGTGGGTGCTGGTGGCAGAAATCCATTTGCTGTTCTACTGCCACTAATGAGAAACAAAAAATGATGTCACCTGCATATACATCTGATATTGACATTAAAATGCATAGTGGAGATGAAGGGGAGAGGAAGGGAAGAATCAAATCTTTGCGTATGAGGAATTTGTGCATGCAAGTGAAAAGGATACAAAAGGTGGCAAATGCAACAGCCCTGAATGTCTGTGTCTTCAGCAATGTCTGTGCATCACTCAGATAAGCATTGCAATGCAGACTCTATACACAGCTTGACATTCAGGGGGATTTTCCATCAGATTTCCATCTTCCTCTACAGTGCAGATGGTAGAGGCAAAACTTTTCATTAGCTGATAGAAGATCTGACTGGGAAGCTGCTTAAATTATCCAGAAATTACATGGACTGTGAGAGGAAAAAGGGAATTTAGATTGGAAAAAGAGACTTACCTCCCTGCATTCAAAATCATGAGCTAAAAAAGCTTCTGGCATTATGTGCTTAGGCTGAGTCAGTCACCCATATCAGTCATCCAAATTCCAAAGCTGGCTCTCCTGTTTGCCCTTTATTTCCCCAAGCAGTGTCTACCTTTCCCACTGCTGGCAGCAGCCTTGCAGATGCAGGGTCTGGCAGACAATAGCTGTTACACCTGTGTTCAGCTCGCCTCTGAGATGGAGCACTCTAATGAGATGCAGCACTCTAATGAGATGCTTGAACCACAATACTAAAAATACAAGCCACAGTGGTTTTGGGGTTGGGGTTTTTTCTGAAAAAAAAAAAAAAAAAAAAAAGCTCTGAGTAGCTTGAGGAGATTTGAACCTTCATTGCCTGCTTTCCAGGAGAGTGTGCCATCACCAGGTTACAGAATACTTTGGAAATGAGCCACTTGCTATTCTTTTTGCTAAAACCGAAACACTCTGAAGCTACAGGTCCAAAACCCAAGGAACTGAAGAGGGGAAAAGTAAGTTCAAAGGCCCTCTGCATTTTGTCAAGAAAGTAACTTTTTGCAGAGGTAGGTCTGTTGAGTCCTGGTACTTTGTAAACATTTTGTCAAATTACTTTTATAAAAAGGATCAGCAGGGCACAAAATGGTAACTAGTTTTAGGCGGATACAGAAGTTAGGTAGTACCTGAAAGTAGACATGTGGAAGCATTCCCTAGACTAAAGGCATATCAAAGTTGGCTAATCTGGGAGTTGAGCAGCATGTATTTGTTCTCAATAAACCTTTTGGATGGAATTACTTTACTTAACTTTAACTATCAAAAAACTTAGTTTCTCCTAATCCGGTCTGCTATAAATTAAAAGAGATTCACCCTTCCAGATGAAAAACTAATTTAACCTAAGATAAATGCCTAAACTAGATCAGGTGAACTGGCTTTAGAGTTTATAGTTAGGAACCAATTTCTCCCCACTGATTAGAAAAGGTGCCTAAATTGCTAACTTGCTCAATGCCTAGCATGATGCCTAAAATTCAGACAGATCAACTTAAATGATGTAAATGACACATTAAGATTCCAACATACAATATTCTAATCAGCTTAAAACAAATTTTCTCTCCTTCTATGAGCTTTGTTTTTATTTTGAAAAGAATAGGAACTCAAACTTTTGATATGTCAAATTAAGTGGCACTTCACAGTCCTGCTATGGAGAAAAAAAAAAAAAATTATATTTGTCCAAAGGCATCACTTGCAGAAGGCTACTGTTTCCGTATTAAAGAAAAGAAGAAAAGGAAATAATTTACATCAACAGTCTAAGCTGACCCATTATCTGCCTCTTCTTTAGCACAATGAATTTGTACAGGCGTATGTTTTTAAACACTGATAGAAAATGAGTTACCAAAAATACAGAACCTACCAGACATGTTCTTATTATTTGACATTTCCTTTAAAGCTTCACTGTCTGCATTGCAATGGTAACGAAAGCTGTTCTGGCATTTGGTAAAATCTTATCAACAAAGGTTAAGTGAGCTTTTTTAAATGCCAGAATTCCAGAACCTGAACTCTATTTGATGTTCAGAATCTCTCTCTTATTTGCAGAGAGACTTCAAATTTCTTATTTGAAATTCTGGCAAAATACATATTCTACACCCAATGTGTGATCACATCTAAAACTTTGGTATGTTACCTGTATCAGGGTAATAAAGGTATGCTTTTTATTGAGAGGTGTGTGTTTCAGAGATTTTTTCAAAAGTATGCAAGCCAGGTGGGTCCAATGGTCTAACTACACTTGTTAGCAACATTGTCGGTTACTATGTACATAAAAGGAAACATCAAACATCTTGTTTATTGTCCTTATCATCTCTCCCTACCTGTACCCTTGTAGTGTCATTGTCTTAGAAACTCTTTAAGGTAGGCCACTGAAAATGCATTTCAGGTTCCGTCTTCATTCATTGCATGCAAATAAATAGGACATAAGAAGATATTATGTATTAGTAATTGCCAGCCACTCATTCTAGAAGTGCAGCAGAGTCAATAGCCAGACAAGTCAGATTTTTCAATACAGAACAGTACCTAGCTCTGGAGTACTTGATGACAGCTTCTTGACACATGATCGTTTTTCAGTGGTGCTTTGGAAGTTTGAGGAATTATTCCAGTTATTTCAGAATCCACTTTAGCTGAAAGACCAGTCCAAAAAACTGAATACTTCTTAATGCTGGGGGCTCCTGCAGGTCCCCCATTTTTGTAGGAAGGTAGACCTAACTTTGTAAAAATGCATGTGCTTGTGGAATAGAATTTCAAAGTAGCTTTGTTTCTTCTTGAACCTAATATTCTCTGTGTTGGCTTCCTGAATTCACACTACTTTCTCCAAAATATCTAGTTCCTGTTGAGAAGCTTAGAGCTACATGCCATGAAAAACATTTGCTTTTCCTTTAAACTTTATATCAGTCTTATGTGCAGTTTACTACAAAGGACTTTATATCTATCCTTACTGATTCCATGCAGCTTTGGTTTTGTTTCCAGAAGCAACTTTTATATGAAATGCTCTACAGAAAACAGACAAAAAAAGTGATAATGAAAAAACAGGTAGAAAAATGGCAAATTGAAATCCTGTGAAACGTGCTTCATTAAACAGAGGAAATCCTCAAATATTGCCTCTAAGAAAGATCTCTCAGTAAGCCTGACATTAGCAGCAATTTCCAGTTTTTTTCCTAATATAGTGATGCCTTTGGGCTCAAATCTGCACAGTGTGTGATAGGCACAGGTAAAGCCAAAACACTGAATTGAGGAACTTAAAGATCTTGTGCTACTACCAGGTGATGGTCCTTCATTACATTCTCCATGATTCTGGTCCTTCAGTGTGACTGTTCACTCAATTTCTTTTCAAGATTTAATGTAACACAGAGCTCATGCTAAGGCCTGACATATGCTGGGAGAAGAACCATTAGGTCAAAGTGAGAGCAACAACCACACAGGACACAATGGACTGGAAGAAATAAGGGCTAATCTCCAGCCATTATCACCTGCAGCTTACTGTCTGCATCATCTCCTAGATTTTTGCATACTGCTTGGTAGTTTCTTCAAAATCCACTAATTTATGGAAATGGTATAGACCAAACTTTCAAAGCTGGAAGGTATAAATACATCAGGTTACCCCAAAAAATTTTGATGCCGATACAGTAGCAGCTGGCCTGGTGAGGCTTTCATGCTTCCTGGAGTGATTATACAGGATACATACCTTGATGGAGGAGGAAAGGTGAGCACTCTCACCATTGGCTAGATAAGTGTTTTTCTCACAGACGTGTGAGCTAGAGAACTTGTGAGTTACTGCAAAACTTGTAAGTTATTCAAGAATGTGTGGTGAATTTGTGAATTAATGAAGCAATTAATTACACAATTAATGTGTTAGATGAGTCTGTACAAAGGGGATTGAGCCCTTGTTTGATTTGTTTCTTTACCTAATGAGCTCATGAAATAAAGTTTAACTTGCAGAGTTGTCCCATAAATTTGAGAGATCCAAATGGACCATGACATCCGGTCATTTAGTTCACCTGAGCACACTGTTCATGACTGAGATTCCTTTACAGAGTTCATACTGAAAACTACAATAAAATATAATGAGAGTGGGCTATAGCTTAATACAGCATTAGGACAAAGCATGTGCTCTCAGCTGGTAGCAGGGAAACTTTTTTTATCACAGAACTGCAGAATTACAGAATCACGGAACGGTTGAGGTTGGAAGAGGACTTGGGATGTCATCTGATCCAACCCTCCTGCTCAAGAAAGCAGGTTGCCCAGGACAATGTTTAGGCAGTTTTTGAACACCTCCAAGGTTGGAGACCCCACAACCTCCCTGGGCAACCTGTGCCAGTGCTTAGTCACCCTCACAGTAAAAAAGTGTTTCCTGATGTTCAAGCAGAACCTCCCATGTTTGTTTTTGTCCATTGTCTCTGTTCCTGTCACAAGGCACCACTGAAAAGAACCTGCTTCTGACTTCTTTACACCCTCCCTTCAGGTACTTACATACATCAATAAGATCCCCCTGAGCCTTTTTCACTCCAGATTGAAGAGTCACAGCGCTCTCAGTATCAACTCGTAGGAGAGATGCTCCAATTCCTTCATCATCTTTGTGGCACTTCACTGGACCGCTCTCAGTATCAACTCGTAGGAGAGATGCTCCAATTCCTTCATCATCTTTGTGGCACTTCACTGGACTCTCTCCAGTAGCTCCATATCTCTCCTGTACTGGGGAGCCCAGAACCGGACACACTACTCTAGATGTGGCCTCACCAGAGCTGTGGAGAGGGGCAGGATCACCTTCCTCAACCTGCTGGCAACACTCCTACTCATGCAGCTCAGGGTACTACTAGCCTTGTTTATGGCAAGGGTACATCGCTAGCTCATGTTCAACTTGTTGTCCACCAGGACCCCCAGGTCCTCTTCTGCCAAGCTGCTTTCTCCCAGGATTTCTGGAAAGCTGCTGAGTCTGCCCTGGTATATACTGGTGCCTGGAGTTGTTCCTCCCCAGTTGCAAGACTTCACATTTCTTGTTGAACTTCCTGAGGTTCTTGACAGCACATTTGGCCATCCTGCTGAGATCCCCTGGGTGGCAGCACAACCCTCCGGTGTATCAGCCTCTCCTCCCAGTTTGGTGTCATCAGTAAACTTGCTGCGGCTACAGTCTTCCCCACCATCGAGATCATTAATGAAGGTGTTGAACAGTGTTGGATCCAGTATTGACACTGCTAGTTATTGGCCTCCAACTAGACTTTGTGCCACTAATCAACACCCTCTGAGCCCAGCTGTTCAGCCAGGTTTATATCTACCTTTCCCAGTATAGACATATTTTTGGTATATCTATTTGGTAGATTGCAGCATCTGCATGGTGGTTTTGAGTGTCATAGTGACACTTAAAATTTCTGTGTGGATTAGCTCTGAAAAGCCATGGGAGCGTTTTGAAGATGTATGACTCCTACTGACCTTTTATTTGAAAGAGCTGGAAGTAGACTCACAAAGAACTTCAGTGTGACAACACTGAATGAAATTATTATTTTTTAGTATCTGACAGTGTATTTGTCATTTCATTTCCCTCAATTCTTCCTTAAATGATTCTTGACCTTTGCTTTTCTGCCAAATAGTCAGAGTATCCATATCCTGGATAGGGCTGGATAACCTTTTCCCCTGCTTGGCCCTCATATACTTCCTCCCTTCTGTTCACTTTTTCCCAAGCAGGACCATGCAGGACTCCCAGACTATCAGCCATAATAGCAAAATAACTGAGAAGGTAAATTTACCTCATATAAAAGGTTAATTTTCAGTTGGTACAAAAGTATCTCAAACTGCTAAAATTTTTTTTCTTCTTTTTTTATTAAAAAAAAAAAAAATAGTGTGCAACATCAATAGTCACTTTTGTCTTTTCTCCAGTGCTATCTTTTAAAATGTACTCAGTTTAAATAGCAAGGTGGTGAAAAAAAATATCCTCTTGAAACAGAGAAAATATACTGGAAGTACCCCAGAAAGACATAATACAGCAAGAGGTACCCTAGGTGGAATAGGAATTCCCAGTGCCTGTGAATTGATAGCTTTCCCTTTATTGGAGCGATGAACCTGACTGAGCTTGAGCCTAGAGAGCAACCTAGTGAAGACCTACAAAGGAAGTGACAGGTCCTGCACTTGGGGAATAACAACCCAATGTTACAGGCTGAGGGATGACCAGAAGCTGCTTTGCAGAAAAGGATCTGACAGTCTTGGTGGACATGTTCAAGATGAATCAGCAGTGCACCCTTGGGGCAAAGAAGGTCAACAGCCTCCTGGTCTGTGTTATACAGAGCATTGCCAGGAGGTCAAGGGAGGTGATCCTTCTCTGCTCAGCACTGGTGAGACGCATGGAGTGCTGTTTCTAGTGCTGGGTTCCACATGGAACAGAAGCAGTATGGACATACTGCTCCAACAAAGAGCAATGAAGATGATAAAGGGACTGTAGCATCTAACATGCAAGGAGAAGTTGGGAGAGCTGGGACTGTTCAGCCTGGAAAAGAGAAAGCTCAGAGGGAATCTTATCAATATGTGTGACAAGGGGAATAGGGAAGATAGATCCAGAAACATCTCAGTGTTAATGTGTGAAAGGACAAGGGGCAACAGGCACAAATTGAAATACAGAAAATTCCACTTAGACATCACAAGAGAAAACTTCTTTACAGTGTGGCTGAGCACTGAGTATGGGAATAGCTGCCTAGAGTGGCTGTGGAGCCTCCATCCTTAGAAATATTAGAAACCCAAATAGGCACAGCCCTGAGCTACCTGCTCTAACTGACTTTGTTCTGAGCAAGGGGGCTGGACCAGGTGGTCTTCAGAAGCTCCTTCTGACCTCAATGTTTCTGTGATTCTATAACTCTATTTCAAGATGTTTGCTTTTATGAGTTTACCTGGTATAACCTTTCGTGGAGTTCATTATCCTAATAAACCATTAACCTTTAAAATATTTGAGCTAAATTGTGGTAAAGGTATTTCAGTTATCTTTATAACCTCCTAGTGAAATGTGCAGTGTTAAGTATTACCACAATGAGAGCCTCTCCTGGAATACCTTGCAAAGGGCGGCTTTTATTGCTGACCACAGGCATGTCTTCAACTTCACCGGACAGATTTGGTATATGACAATGTTGTTATAAACCAACAAAATCCCAGAGAAAGAGCTCTTTCAGAGTAAATTTTCATGAGGCTAATGACCACCTATATCTGAAAAATGTAAAATAGAAATAGAAAATGTAAATAGAAATTTTTTAACATTTTTTGTTCTGGTTTGTGACTGAAACCAGAAATGCTTAATCTTAATTTGCTTGAGTAGCATCAGCACTGATAGATCAGATCCTAATTCCAGGCTCGATTACTTATATACATAAGAAGACATGTTGGGCAGTTTAGATAGCATTTGCATACCATTCAAAAATTACTTGGATAACCAAAGTGGTGGAAGCTGTATATAAGCTGTACAGACTGCTGGTACTTAAGTCCTGAGCACAAAGGAGAGTAGAGAGCACTTTTTTTGTCATTAGGCATCGCAATCACATGAATGCAGAAAAGAGTTAAAAATAACTTTAAAGGCAAAAGAAGAGAAGAACGGAAGGCACTTTGGTAATTTCTGATGTTCCCTAGCTGGATAGGCTAAAGCTATTAATATATCATTCATTTCACAGCATAGTAGTAAATCAGTCCCAGTATAATCTGTTAGCCAGTAAACCAGTATGTCCTTCATTCTTCACGCTTTTTGGCCACTGGTTTCACTTTTTTCAGTTAAATTTTACTAAAATTCATGTGACTTATTAGACATTCCAGTGTCAAAGAAAATAGATCTCAAAGAGAACTTAAAGATTTTATCATTCTTTCCCAGGACAGGATCACCTCCACCTTATTCAGCCTTGAAAGTTGTCTGCCCAGCCTGTTCTCAAAAACTTCCAGTAATGATAATTCCACAGTCTCTCTAGACAGTCCTTTTCCATGATTTATGGTTGAAAATCTTTTCCTAATACATAATCTGAATTTCCTTTGCTCTAATTTAAGACCACTACTTCTTGTTCTGTCCAAGGCTGACACAGAGAACAGATTATTCCTTTCTTCTTTGTAACTACCTTTTGCATATCAAAGAGTGCTATTTTATATCCCTTCCAGTCATTTTTTTTCTTCAAATCCTACCCTTTCTTCAGAGGTCGTGTTTTCAAGAACTCTGCTCATTCTTCTTGTTCTTTTCTGCTGTTTCTCCTATAAGCACTGTTTTATAGTAATACATTGTTAAGATGATGAATTTTAAAAGTTGAAATCCTTTTAATTTGGAAACCTGACTCTGTGTGAATGCCTAGTTTCACATTATTCTAGTTTCACAAGACAATTTCAGGGGCATAGTGTGTAATAAATTTCAAAATAATAGCTTTAAGCTTTATGAAGTTCAGTGACTCCTGGATTTAGCTGCAATGGCTTAAGGTGTTGCTGATCCCAATAGTCAATACCTCAGCCACTAAAGTTGTCAATCCATACCTCAGCTGCAGAGTTTTCCCTCATAAATCAGCCTGTGAATGGCAACTGTTGAAATATGAGTGCAGATTCACTTCTGTCAGCTTTTTCTATGATGGCAGTAACCTTCAGCAAAGGGGCGGAATGAGCAAATAGAGGCTGCAATGCCTTACATACCACAGCTGTTTGCTTTAGCATGTGCCTCAGACGCCTTTAACTAAGCCTAACTAAATCTATCTTGATGTATGCCAAAAGACTACCCTTGCCGAGGATACCTCCCTGAAGGCTGATCACTTCACTGAGTAGTTGTGGTCATCAGCTCTGATCATCTGTCAGCTGCAAGCCCAGACAATTCGTTATGCAGGAGAGTTACTATGACTAATGGAAACATGGCTGCTCAGACCATATTTCAGCAACCTCCTTCTGTAATGAGAACATGACCATCTGATGCAACCGTCATGAGGAACTGGGCTGCAGACACATTGTGGGACACTTGCTGTCCCAAAACACCGAGAACATCTCAGAGTCCTAGTCAAAGGGAATCGGGTTTGCAAGAATGAAGGGAGGGAAGTGTCAGTTTGTTGCACAGGGGTAGTGAGGGAAAAGGTGTGAGAAAAAGTATGTTTTAACAAAAATGCTGACTACCATAAGCTGAAACAGCATTAATGATGTGGTAGTGTTAATATTATTTTGTTCTCTTATCATTATACAAACAATTCTCCAAAAAGCTCAGACCTCTAAGAAAGGTCAAACGTTTCCATCCATCACTGCTTTTCTTTCCCTGTTCTCCTCTTATCATTTTGTGCTCAAATATTTTCTGGTCACCTGATCCTCTGTATAGCTATCAGCACTATACCCTCTTTTCTTCAACAACTGAGGTTAAAAGCTAGTTGGACTTGTATACCACTCACCTTCTCTGTTGGTACTTTCTTTCATTCTTTGCTCTAATTTCATGTAAAAGCTCTTATGCTCCATGAAAGATGTTGAGCTGACAACTTAAGACACTTTTTCGTTAGGTGTCTCCAACTGTCTTGGATAGCTGAGCTCTCATTATATTCAGAGGAGACCTAGTCAAGAAAATCAGTGAAGAGCTTTTCAGTATTGCAGGTTGAATTCACATGAATCCTCAACCAATTAATTCACAGATCTTATCAAAGATTCACAAGAGGTTCTGGTTATTTCAGGCTAAGGGGTAGCACACATGACCAGTTTTGACTCCAGTCATTATACCATGCTTTACTACATGAGAAATGTAGATAAGAAACAACAAAATATATCTAAATCTAGATGCTGTGTTGGGACATATGAAGTCCATAAATGAACCACTTGGTATTAGATAATCTGCTTAGAATCCAAAGATTCAAAGCGATTTACTAAACTCAAAATACTGTTTTTATAAATAGTTCCAGCACTTCCAACTGTCAAGAATCCAGACTTCATATAAATGGCCATGTCGTGGTTTAACCCCAGCCAGCAACTAAGCACCACGCAGATGCTCACTCACTTGCCCCGCACCCCAGTGGGATGGGGGAGAGAATCAAAAAAAAGTAAAACTCGTGGGTTGAGATAGAAACAGTTTAATAGGACAGAAAGGAAGAAAATAACAGCAACAACAACAACAATAATAATAATAATAAAAGAATAGGAATACACAAAACAAGTGATGCACAATGCAATTGCTCACCACTCGCTGACCAATGCCCAGCTAGTCCCCAAGCAGCAATCCCCCCCAGGCCAACTCCCCCCCAGTTTATATACTGGGCATGACGTCACATGGTATGGAATACCCCGTTGGCCAGTTTGGGTCAGCTGCCCTGGCTGTGTCCCCTCCCAACTTCTTGTGCCCCTCCAGCCTTCTCACTGGCTGGGCATGAGCAGCTGAAAAACCCTTTGCTTGGTATAAACACTACTGAGCAACAACTGAAACCATCAGTGTGTTATCAACATTCTTCTCATCCTGAACCCAAAACATAACACTATACCAGCTACTAGAAAGAAAATTAACTCTGACCCAGCCAAAACTAGGACAGTTGTATATACAGAGACAATGGGAAACATTAGTTGTCTTCTTTTTTTTAGGTGTCAACCTTTTTGAAACACCTTTTGTAAGTGAATTTTATATGTTGCCTGTGCGATTCTGAACACATTTTATTATGATAAACATTACAGGAAATTTATAGTTTGGTTTTTATGATACCTGAGAGAGATAATTATCTAGAATCTTTTATTTTTTAAATGACTGGAGTTTTTAAAATGACTGGAAAATTCTCAAAACTTACTTTTCACCCTCAAGGGCAATGCTTTTGAAATATGAGTGTCACTTCAATAGCTTATCTTCTTTCTGATTTATTTCTATTTCACCATGCTACCTGTATTACTGTAGCCTGCAATGTAGGTTTGCCTGAATGGACAAAGTTCCATCAAAATAAAAGCCTGAAAAGTCATTTAGACAGTAATTTTTTTGCTGCAGTATTGTGATTTTACAGACAAATTCTCTTTTCATGTATGTCAGTGTAAACTATTATTCAGAGCTCCCAGAATTTAATCTACTTATGTGAGTGACACTCCAAAATTAAACAAATGGCATCAATAGTAAAATGAAACTTGCATGCAGAAAAAGAGAAGCCATAATATAGCATGTAAACACGATCTTTTCATTCACACATCTTACACTTAGAGCTAAGTTTTCTTTGGCTTTTAATAGATATTGTTTAATTTCAGAGGTAACTAAGATGTCTCTTTCTGACATGTACTGTACCTTACAGCTCCCATCAACTCAGAAATTGCCCACCTTCTCCTGAAGGATTCTCAGAATCAAATGACACTCCCTTTTTGGAAATATAAAAGTTTCAGGAAAGCAAATAAATGTGTTCAAGGTACATGCACAAACACTGCATATTACCTCCCCTTGTAGTCCTCTGTTTTTAAATCCTTCACTCAGTCTCTCTCTTTGGTGAATAACTAGATTATGGGGTGTCATTCGGCTCAGGGCTCTGACTGCCCTGGTTAGCAGTCCAGCTCAAGCATGCTAATGCTGTTTTCAGTAAGAATGGAGAGGATGAGGTGATGCATGCCCTTATCTTATCTCAGCAGATAATCAGGATACTGTAGGATGCATACATTGATTCCTCAATTCAGACTATGAGATGAAGGATTGTTTTCAATACTGTGTAGCACTGACTGTATTTTGAATGCACCTGTAATACTGAAAAGCCAAACAAAACGATTTTCATGGTTTTTTAAAAGGTGTGGGGGGGGGAAGTTTAACAGCCTATGTGCTTTTGAAGGGAAAAGATATTCTACCAGGGCAGCAAAGTTGTTATTATGTGAAAGTGAAAATCTGAATATCTTCAGTCAAATCATCAGTAGGAGTACCATTCAAACTGATTGCATGACAAAGCAAAATATCAGAAAACTAATCCAAAATGACAAAAAAGAATTTTAAAAATCTTACTGAAATAAACAGAAGTTTATTTGTAATTTCTTTAAGTAAGCCTGGGATTTCATCCCCTTGGCTGAATGGTATTTGATTAGCACATAGCACAGACACCACTGCTTGACTGAGAAGGAAAATCAGAACTGCGATTGGGTTAAAGGCAGTGTTAAACTTCTGCATTCTTTCTTGCATTTTAAAGAGAAGATATTAAAATACTAAATAGCTGTCTTGGCTGAGGAAAATGTGACTGGCTGCCAATCAGTTTAAGTTATTACATGTACATATTCATATTATTTGGAGGACTTCCTGGGCAAGATAAAATATATCCTGAACAGTTCTAGGAAGTGTAATAGTATTCAGTGGCATGGGATTGTCAGCAGGTTTAGGGGGAGGAATGGAGGAAAGTTCAGAAGAGATAGATGAAGAATTAGAACATGATTAGTATGCCACACTTGAAGAGTTTAGTGTCTCCTAATAGTAAAATCTGAGCAAATTCTGCATTGTTACCACAGCAAGCATTAGCATAGCTCTGTTGCTGTACATGGTAAGTAATGTGGCAGGAATTGAGTTGAAACACCATTACATTTTTAAATCAAAAAAGGATCAACATTATTCAGCACAAATATATTGAAAATGACAGAGCTCTCTGGAAGAAGTGAAAGAAGAATCCTTGTTCTAACTTAAGATGGGCAGCCACTTCTAGAAATAATGGGATGTGATAATGCTGCACTGATTGCCTTTTATTTTTGAGACATGTTTCTCAAATGAGGAAAAGTCATCGATGCATTAAAAAAAGAAATTATGAAGAATGTCAGTGTATATGTGCAAGATGATAAACAAAATAGAAAATGTGTTTGTGTCATCTTTACATCTTTTATTCTTAAGAATCAGACTTGCTTTAATACATGATGATATCTGAGAGTCTGACATAATCTCTGAGATATGTGCAGTGTCTTTACATAGTACACACTAAGGCTAGATAAAACCAGACTTTTTACTCTGGCAAGACTTTTACGAAAACTTGAAAGCTCTGTCTCAGTGCAATGTGAAATGTGGAAAGCTGTTTGAAATCTAGAAAGCTAATGGGCCAATAATATTATTTCCTGCCCATCTTTATTTCTGAATATCTAACATACCACTCTTTTTATTTACCTGTATGGTTGGTTTGTACCTATAAACAGAATACAGAAGATTCATATTTTAATGATCATAATAATTAAGATACTCAGGATATACTAGTAATTAGAAATGTAAATAACTACAGATGGAAAGAGGTAAGTCTTATGAGAGCCTCCTATGTCTGATTTGGAGGGAAAAACAATTAAAAGGGTTTTTAACTGCTTTAAGGACATGTTAATGAAGGAGGAAATATTCTACAAAGTTTTCTTTCTTGGCTACAGGTTGAATATTTCAATTGTACTTTATTTCAATAATATATTTTGAATAATGTGAAAGAACAGGGTCTTTCTCATAAGATTACTCACAGACCTACATAAAAGTCATGTTCCTCTTGCTCCTGAGGTAGTTTTCTTGTCTATGTGTCACCATAGCCGAGTCGTCATTTTTAAGGGAAATCTCATAACCCTTTTGTAACTCCAGCTTGACACGTAATTAGACTTGGCTGGTCTGATGAGGTTGCAGCAGAAATTATATCTGCATGTCCTTTTTCACATGAAATATTTAGTTATTAGCCATTGCCAGCTACTTTGGCCTTTTAAGAAGAGGAAGCCAGCTAACAATTCTAACAGCTATTTCAAATGTCTAATTACCTAATGCATATCTAATTCAAACCTAAATGTGGACATTGGTAAACATTCTTAGACATTGTGAGAAAAGTCATCTGAAATAATTGAGAAGTCTAGTCAATTTATAGATAATCTGCCATTGTGCAAGTGTAAGCTTGACTCATCATTCTAATTACAGTTTGCATTTGTCTGTAACTGGATCTTGCCCAATGCTAAATGACAGAGATGACACAGAATGGCTTTACCATAAACACTGAATACTATCATTACATCAAGTACTGTGCTTTATACAGTATAGAATTATTTCCACAGAGCATAGTATAGAACTATTGACCACAGTATCTTTAAACTGTATAATCAGTATTGATTAAATACATCAAAAGTGATACTAGCTACTCCCTGTCAATCAGTCATTTTTTTTTACATCATAAACTACCATTGTATTTCTTGCTTGTTATTTTCACTTGCTTTTTAATGACTTCATAATTCTAGAAATGCTTTTTCTAGATCAGTGCACTTCTGGTCATATTACTGTAACCATTGTTAGTTAAATCTATGAGATGGTACTGCCAGTTTGTTGTGATCAGAAGATGAAAGCTGTACTTTTAAAAATGTTGTATTTACCTTGTCCATTTTTCACATGTTAAAAAGGCTTACTTAACATAGTATTATCAAGGGTACAGCTGAACTCTTAACACATAAGTTGTCGTGTACTGTATTTTACTATATTTTTCTGCATTCTTAGCATACTGTCTCCCCCTGCATGTCTGGGACTCAGATACAAATTATTTAGAAGAGCCAATTTACATGTTTGCACCCTTCCTAGTTGGCATTGCCAAATACTCAGAAGTCAGTTTATTACTTTTTCGAAAGTAAACTGCTGTGGAGCTCATGACAGCATCAGTCATTCCTTGCCTGTTTATAGAGACAGATGACTTGATCGCATGTAGAAATGACTTAAGTCAAACAATAGATCTAAATGACTCAAACTTAAGGAAATTTTAATGAAAGTTTCTGAGATGTATCTAGAATTCTTATTTTGAAAGAACATGACAGCTTTATTGATCTTCCAGTTTGTTTAGTGTTCTTTATGTTATCATGCAAGTAAAAGGAGTAGCAAATAGAGTGTAAAATCTGAAGTGTATTCCTGTAACTTGTAATTTGTACTGTAACTATATTTCTGGTTGCATTTTTAGCCATAGAATGTTTGACAGCAAACAGAAGAGACAGGATGGGCGTTTCTAGGGCTTCATTCTACATGTTAGCAATTTTCTGCATTGAGAGGAAGCAAACCCGTGTTTGGAGTGGGATGCATGGTATGTACCAAGTGCAGTGTTTTAAGAGAGCTGGCACCCAGCCATCTTGATTTATGTAGTATCAGCTGTTGGATAACTGTATGTGACACTGAGCCAAACATTAATCATGGTTTAATTGAGTTGATTTACCAATATGAGGCAGAGAAAGAACGTCGTCTTCCGTGCAACACAGGTATCTTACTATTCCAGATGTGATGTGAAGAACTGACTTTCTCTTTTTAGGAAAATAGCTAAAGATATCTTAAAAGACAAAGGTATCATCTATAGTAGAGATTCAAAACTAACGCCCCAGTAACTCAGTAGATAAAGGCTTGGAATAACCACTGTTTGCTAGCAACTTCTGAGCAGCAGTGCTCTGCAAAGGGGAGAGCCAGAACTTAATTTGTCATTAATTTCTTCATGTTAGGAGGCTTATTCATTGAACATGTCTGGCTTTTAACACATGGAATCAGTTGAGATCT
>JAVJGG010000007.1:15765523-15792729 GCA_035590195.1 Aviceda cuculoides
CCCCCCCCCCGTTTCTTTTCTTGTATTCATCAAAAGAACAGTTGAGTATACAATAATTCACACCAAATCTATTTTTTCTTGGTATTGAAATGTGTTTTAGTGGTCAAGAATTTAAACAATTTGAAGCAGATCTTGGATTTAGAGATGCGTTTTTGAATGATGTTAATATTACCTGACTTTAAACGTTGTTTAGGTGTTGATGTAGAAGCCCTAACTAGGGTTTCAGAGGGCTGGCTCTGTACTGAGGTGGTGCAGAAGGCTACTGACACACTGAGTAGCTTTGGGGAGCAAGAAGGAGCTGGAGGAGAGTAGGGTGGCTGCAGCCAGAGCAGCCTTTGTCCTAACACGATGTGTAAAGTAGTTCTGGGTAGGCAGCACTGGCTGGTGCACCACAAGGTTCTGGGGGAGGGAAAGTTGTAGTGCAGGCATTAAGGGTAGCCCTGGCAGCTGGACCATCATCTAATATGGTCAGAGTAGATCAAAGGCTCCTTGAAAAGTTTGTCTGCGTTCTGTAAAATTTCTCTTATTTCCATGTATCACAGAATTAGCAGGCTGATTATCTGCTTTATTTTGTATTTAGGTTTTAGCTGCCTTCCTAAGTATAAAGTTGAGAGAAAAAGTAGATGTTAACCGAATACATCTGGGAAATGGAGACACAGAGACCTCTCATGTCCTGTTGCCGGTGTGCTCCATCTTCCCTTGTGGAAAAGGACATCCGTTAAAAAGGAGAGGTGACAGTTATATTTACCATTACAGCTAGCTAGCTAGATGCTAAGAATGAAGAACGATAAACAGTTGCAGCATTGTGTGAAATTACTTCCTGCTCACCCAGACTGACAGATACCGAAGAGGCATAGATAACGTCCTCTTTAGCTGCAGATGTCATACGGGTCTGAGGGATAGAGCTGCAGTAGTTTAAGATAACTGCTCCCAGTGTGCATTATTTCTAGTACCATTTAATTTCTGGCAAGAATAGCACTGACCCAGATTTCTGAATAATGATGTAAGATACTTTAGTTATACTGTTTGCAATTTTAATTAGGAAACTGGTTTTCCTATTTGGATTGTATGTTTTGTTAAAGTAGGAAATGGTCAGTTAACACAAGTGTCTCAAGAAGCTTGAACCTAGAGCTAGTTCTCAACAAAGTAATACCTTTTAATTATAAAAAACAAGGGATATGCAGTTTTCCCTGAGCTTAACCCTAAGCATTAGATTTTAGGAAACTTTTAAAATTCATTTCAATATTTATTTGGACTTATGTGAAGATGCACATATATATACTCATATTTATATACTCCTATAAATGTGTCATCTGGCCATATGACTACACTGTGGCAAAGAAAGTTCACTCAAGTAGGCAGAGTAGTTTCCTATTTCGCTTTCAGAGTGGTTTAACTTCACAGGCTAAAATTTAAATAAATGGATGTGAACCACCTGGGTAGCCAGGTGTAGTATCTACTAAATGGCAATGAAGCTGCTTGATTTGAAGTAAGAGGAGCAAAAGGCAAAAGAAAAATAAAGAACAAAGTTTGAAGGCACAGTAGAACAGTTTCTAGTTACTCCTGTGTTTTCTTGACTCTTGGTCCTTTAGGATAGCTGAAGCAATTCTGTTTCAGTGTTCCCTGAGTATCTCATGAATATTTCAGTTCCAAATGGTTGAATGTTGTTTTTATTAGTCCATTTAGATTGCAGCACAAATATATATTCCTGCATGTGGCTGAGATTTGGAATTAGGGAATATTTGTGGCATGAGGCAATAAACAAAAAGAAATGCATAGTGTACAGTTCAATACAGTTGTAACAATTGAATGCTTTTTACAGTTCATACTCACAGTGCTTCACAGACCTGGGACTTGACCTAGCATACCTTTTATTTTATATTTTAATATTCATTTCTTGCCAATAGCACTGTCTACTTCCCTCACCCTGAAAAGTCATCAGACTGTGAGAAAAAGACAATCCTTATACTCCATTTCTTTTTATCTTTCCAGCACAGTTTTCTTTCCTTTTTCAGCTGTCCTCAATGTACCAGTGGACCTCCTTGAACAGAGCAATTCTGCTGAGCCACCAACAGGAAACATTTGTAAAGCATGTTTCTTGTGCATGAGTTTGATTACTTTTTTGTAACTGATAGTGTATGCAAAAGTGGGGTAGTTCTCTGTGGACAAACTGGCGCACAGATCAGGTCCCTGTCCCAAGAGAAAATAACCTGAATTCTTAACATACCAGTTAAAAAAAAAAAAAAAAGAGGGAGATCTATTATGTGTCTGATATAGACTGGTCAATTTGCCTATGCATAGTTTTCTTTTTCCCTTTTATTTTTTTTTTCTTTATTATCCTTTCTTATTTGTTAAGTTAGTGAGGTTTGGTTCTTTCATAACTAAGGCAGACAAGAGTCCTCAGACTTTCCCTCTGGCCAGGTTCCCTGAAATGCGTGACAATGTGCAGGCAAATATCAGAGTGTGATTTCCAAAGAAGCCTATTTTAAAATATTTTACATTGTTAATGAGAGGCAGGATATTACAAGGAACAAAATCCCCTATATGATGCAGCCTGCTAGAATTTAGCCTGGAGCAGTTTGTTAGGTACTGGCACCCAGTCTAAATAATCAGGTTACAGAAATGAGGAGAAGATTCCCGAGGAGTGGTTTTAGCGGTGGAGATGTCAGGTAATGACAAGACCCAGAGGCCAGAAATTTATAGGTACTGTTCCAGCATCCAGAGGTATCTGTGTTGCTTCTGGAATTCCTTCTGGGTCAATAGAATGTAATTAGGTTGTTGATGGATCACCTAGTTTGCTGTGTTGACCTTGATCCCCTTTGGGGTTTGTATCTGATTCCAAGAAATTAGAACACCTTTGTCTGGGACTAGGATAAGATATTTTGTGATTCTCCCGTGAGATTTATGCATGGCATTCTTCTGCGGTAAACAATCTTCACCCATCCTCCTAATCTTTTTTTCAGCACAATATAGTGGCCCTAGGGACACATCATACTTATCCACCAAGCAGCATCTGTTGGAAAATCAGAACTAAAATTCACAGCATCTCTGTCACCAAGAAAAAAAATAATGCAGGTTTTAATATGTGCATGCATAAGCTAATTCTTTAGGAAAACGGCCTTAAGCCATAGATATAAAAAAGAACATCAATGGAATATTGTTACTGGCAATCAAATCAGATGTCTCTGAAGGGTGTCCAGCCATGTGCATTGGAAAGAACACTATTCTTTCCTCATTTCCTTTGCTGGCACAAGCAGCAGTCTGCTGATTTTCAGATAATTAAGGATTGCATGATGAAGGCAACAGGCATATTATTTGATAGAAAGGCTGAGATGAAGGTGCCAGCTAAGTCTGGAAGATTCTGTAATTTGATGTGACTGCTGTCAGGAGCACAAACTTGCTGAAATTAGATCTACTGGCTACCACCAGAGTAGTTGGTGAAGTGAAAAATGTACATGCAGGGCTTAGATGGGTTTCCTGAAGTCACTGATTTTATATTTTCATACATCACTCCAGGGCTAAGAAGTACAGTATTAACCTTCTGTGTACCAAAGCTGACAATCTATATTTGATGAAATTCTCAAGCTTCAATAGCTTTAGCTGTTTTGGATCCCGACTGCCAAAACAAAACAAAACCTTACACCTTTCAAAAAGCTTGGCTCTTTGCATCCTTTATTGATCTGTCAGCACTGTAAGCAGATCATACCTAACTGATAGCTAACCAGAGATCAAAAGAATATGATTTTGCAGGATATTTGCAATCACTTAGAATGTTTTATGCATTTAATCGTTCTCAGAGGAGATGCAGAGAGAAAATACCTCGTGAGATGGGGTATCTAAAATCGCTTGTGAGCAAAAAGACCTGCCCTGTTCCCACCCCATTCTCCTCTCTTTTTCTTGTGTACACACACCTGGAAGTAGCAGAATGAGGCTGGAGGCCTGTCTGACCCAGTCCCCTACTCTTCTTGATTGTACAAATCCAACACACAAACAATGAGGAGACTTCTCGCATTGTTTCATGTCCTTTGTTTTCAAGCTAGTAGGATAAACTATAGGACTGACTAAGTCGATGTGGAGCTTATTTGCTGAAGATGCAACTGAAGACAGGAATATGTCTGTCTTACTGGTGCTGGCTTTGTTCTATGGGTATTTTTGTTCTGATGGCTGGACAGGATGTGTCAGAGGGACCGAGACCACACTGGAACAGTTGTTATGTTCTGGTGGCCATTGATTGCTTCAGCTCCAGCCCGGGTTCAGCTCAATGCTTCAAAGCCTAATGCTTTTAAGAAGTAAAAGGCCTCTTCTAACTTCATCAGTATTCAGTTCTGTAGCAGCTAGCTTCTTGGTTCATGAGTTCATTGGCATTGTATTTAAGGAGCAGTCTCCCAGAATGGCTGAAAAAGCAACAAACTGAAGCTCACTCCGAGAAGAGCAAATGTTTCAGCATTTTAACAGGTCATCCGTTATAAATGACTTCCATGTTCCACATACACTGGACTACCCACACCTACAAACAATTTAATCTGATATATCTAATGGACTTTTTACAGCCACATACATTGACTTTGACATATGGATTTTTACAGACTTGTGTATAAGATATTTCATTTAAATTTAAGCAGAGACTTTAAAAACTCCAAGCTCTGTTTTGCATTCTGGATTATTGTACAATAGACGGACTATTTTTGCTTTGTTCTGACATGTTTGTTGTTTTTTTTTTATTTTATTCTGACATGCTTGCTTGCTTGCTTGTTTGTTTGTTGGGCCAGAAAACACATCAAAGTTGCTGGATGTATGGGTAGATTTCCCATAACTAAACTAGTATTTGTCTTATGTCTTACTATGCTTTGGCGAGATTTTTACTTTGTGTGCTTTTCAATAAATTTCAGTTTTAATTGTCTTCAAAAGAAGCTTTGAACTGAGTAGGAAAAATCTGGATTTGGTCATCAGAGTGTGAAGTAGAAACCTGCCATCTACCTGAATCTCATCAGGTCATATTATCTTCTGTAGTAGTATGCAGTTTTAGTATTTTCCCTACTAAAAGACTTGAATGGTATATAGGATTGAGTTATAGTTTTTGGAGCTGTGTTTCAAAGAAATGCAAAGTGGGTTTCTCCTGGTTAGGACAGTGAAAGTTTAAAATATCCCTTATTACTAGCTCTGTAGGTGATGCTGCAGACCACAGCAAGAGAGATGGTGCTGTTAAGAAACAACAAAAAGCCTCCATGGAACTGCTGTCACTTCCGAGGCAGTGGAAGCAGGGACATTGCTGCCATGTTTGTAGCATTGGCTGTCCAGCATAACTAGCATGCGCACAGCACTGAGCAATGAAAAGCGAAAGCTCAGGCAGATGTGGCTCCCTGGTTTGAGGGAAGAGGACAAGTGGAATTTATGATTTGCTTTCTTGCCTGCTTCTGGCTTCCTACAACTATGTGACATCCTTTACTCAAAACTGCTGGTAAACTCAAGAGCTTGTGGGCTATCTGCTAGGAGTCTAGACTGAATATTTACTTAATCCATGTGCCCTTTTATGTTAATACTGTAGGGAATAAAAATGTTCTTGTACTTCATTAATTGTTAATAGCCACATTATGATTTACAGGGTCACAGTTTTTGTTGCTACATGCAGCAACATTTAATTAGAAAGAAAGCTTTTAAACCAAGTAAACTAATTTCTGTGCAATTCAGTGGTGATTTATAAGATTGTGGGTTTTCTGAAACTCCACGCAGGTGATTCCATCAGCCAAAGAAGGGATATGTCAGCATGCAAAGGCTGCAACTACTTTAAGAAGCTATGAGGGGATGGCAAAACATTTGGAAGGCAGACTGGAAAAGTACAGTAAACTACCCATTAACTGCCTAATTACTAATCCTCTGAGCCACATATGGCTACAGGCTTAATGAATGCAATGAAATGTGTGCAATTTTTATCTAAGGTAATTACAGGGATACTGCAATTTTCAAAAAAATATTAATTTTATTAATCTTGGGTATGCTAATGCACAGAGAAAATGTTTAAAAAAAAGCAATGGCACATGGGATCAATAAAAATACACTGGTATGTCATTTCAATTAGTGCAAATGTTTGTTTTATGAAGCTCCATTTTCACCCTAAAATTCATTTGCAAATGATTTACTGAAGCTAGAACTGGTATGTGGGCATGTATATGTGTAAAACAGAAATATGAGACTTCAATGTTTGTAAGATATCTGATTTACTTGTATCTGGAAACTGGGATGTGATTCAGGAATGCAGTCTTATTCATAGTTGCATAGATCAGCAACCTACCATTGAGGCGTAGATATTATAAAAATAATTACTGTTCAGTATCACTTTTCTTGCAAATGGCATGCTCTGTGAAAATAGGTCATTACAACAGTGTCTTTCACTTTCTTTTTTTTGGTCTTTTTTTCTGTTCTTTGCTTTTATTTTCTTCTTTCTTTTTAAAACACTGTTTCCTGTCCTTTAAATCAGTGTATATTTAGGCTAGGCTTTTCTGCATGCTCTTCTCATGATCTCTGAATCTCCCAAAATTATTAGGCATGCACTTGTATGAAGTATGTGTGATTTACTAGACCGTACATGGATAACACAACTTTATTGGAACAAGTGCCAGACTTCTTGTTTGGGGTGGTAAAAATATTTTAATCGCAAATCCCCCTCCCCTTGGGCTTCTAAATCTAGAAAAACATAAAGCCAAATGGATATGTCTTGAATTCTGTTATATTTTTGACCAAGTTCTGAAAGATGCAGTTTCCCAAAAGGGAGTGCAGTACCACTGGGCTCATGGGGTGTACCTTTGCTGTAACTCTGCATGAGAGATCCCTGTGCTAGGGCTACACCCCTTTATATGTCTTGAGAGGATTTGCTCCTGTCATTATTGCAAAACAAGAGTCATTCTTGATGATAGAAAAATAACTAATGGAGGGGAAAAAAGGAGGAAAAAAAACCCCAACCAAAACCCTAAACCAAAGCAAAAAGCTAATAACCATAGAAAACCTGAAAAAAAAAAAAAAAAAGTTTTCTAAGCTTTTTAATTAGGTAAATAGCTATTGACTCTGAAGACCAAGCTTGATAGTTCATTAAACTATGAATTTTTTAAAATTGCTCTTGTTAGGTATTCCACTGAGGCAGATGAATTCAAACATGGCCACAGGCATAAGAAGACTTGGAATGCATGTCCATTAAACTGACAAACAGCTTGCCAGATGGAGCCAATGGAAGCAACCCTTTTCCTGACAACTGTAAATGCTGCACAGTGATTAAAATAATGAGACTGAACTGCTTCAGTGGCTGTAGTGGAGTTCTGTGATTCCATTTGAAGAAGGCTCCTATGTTTGTTGCAACACATGCCTTTATCACTGTCTGAAGATCTTTATATTGGAAAAAAAAAATCAAAACTGGATAACCTGGGTTATGAAGTTAAAATAGCCAGGTCAGTAGTAAATATCACAAATTTAGATATTTTAGTTGATATCCATATGTTTGCTTCTGCAGTTGTGGAGTTCTATTACATGAAAACTTTGTGACAATGAAAAGTAGATCTTAGTGCAGTATTATTTTATGAAGTATCCAGGAAGAACTGATGAAATCACAAGCCTAAAATTTCATTTAATTTTTTTCATTCATTCTTTAGAAGTAGGCTACACTTTTTCATTGGGGATCTCTTCATCTTTTCTGTTTCATTATTAGTAGTGGCCTCAGAGTAGAGGTAGCTGAAATTTTACACGGGGAAGTTTTCCTCTTGGATATCTATTTTCAGTGAATTTAGCCAAGAGGTGTAAATTCTGTCCAAGAAGTGGACTTTTCAGTGGGAAACATAAGTATCTTCAAGGGAAGTGTCATAATATAATGTTGATATGAGCAATATGAAATCAAGCCAGCGTCTTTTAATATAAGAACAATATTTTTTAGGTTGCGAATATATTTTTTCATGTTTTTTCTCTAAAACTGTTGTGTTTTAATTGTTCTTACAGCAAGCATAGCCATAAAGTTATTTTTTGCCTGATTTTATTTATTAAATTTAGTCTTGATTTTTTCTTCTCTTTACATATAACAGGTAAATTAACATGCTAGCAAAGAAAGTTATAATCATAACTGTTCTGTTTTATAGACAGGTTCCATAATACTGAGCAGCAGGAAAACATATTTTTCTTTATAGGTCCAGATAACCTATATTTTTTATTACTTTTTTTTTAAATATGTATATATATATATGTGTGTGTGTATATACACACACACTTCTGAAAAAAAAGACTTTCATTGTTGCTCTGAGAGACTAGGTAGCACTGAAGTATGGAATTATGATCTGTTTGAAATATAGGCCAGTGACAGTGGTGTAAATCATAATACCTCTATTAAGTCTGTGTAGTTAAATTAGTATACAGTCAATGAAATTGAAATCAGAATTAGGTTCAGCCTACACATTACTTATTTAAATCCTTTCATCATTATTTTTAATTTTTGCTCTAGACCCATCTAAAGTCAGTTATGTGACTGCTTATTGAAAGTAATGACTGGGGTTTTCTAGGCACTGATATAATAAAATTGGTGATTGAGTACACAAAAAATATGAACAGCTACAAATGTTGTGCATTAGGGCCTAAAGTGAAGAGCTGAATAAAGCCTTCCACTGTTAGAAGTTTTATAATGTAATACTCTAACAAATGGGCTTACATTTTCCCTGCAGAGGTCTGGCATAGTGTATGGGTATTGCAAAAGTCATAATAGAAAAGTAATTTAATGTATGTGGTTTAGTGGAGCTTCAGTATAGGTGATGCACTTTGTGTCACACTGCCAGACATGGAACCTGTACTGCTAGGTACAGCATACGCTGTCCTGAGTGCTCCCATGCATACAGATGAAAATGTAGTGCTTCTAGATCCCTGAATTCAGATTTAAAATGAGCAGTTTAACAAAGGTATTTCTGAGTGCATGTATTGGATTTGCATTGCAACGTTTTGGTAGTGGGGAGCTACAGGGCTGGCTTCTGTGAGAAGCTTCCCCTATGTCTGTTGGAGCCAAGGCCAGCCAGCTCCAAGGTGGACCCAGCCCTGGACAAGGCTGAGCCCATCAGCAACAGTGGTAGTGCCTCCAGGATAACAGATTTAAGAAAGGGGGAAAAAACTGCACAAGAAAACTGCAACTGGGAGAGAGGAGTGAGAGAAACAGCCCTGCAGACCCCCAAATCAGTGAAGAAGGAGGGGGAGGAGATGCTCCAGGTGCCGGAGCAGAGATTCCCCTGCAGCCTGTGGGGAAGACCATGGTGAGGCAGGCTGTTCCCCTATAGCCCATGGAGGTCCACAGTGGAGCAGATCTCCACCTGCAGCCCATGGAGGATGCCACGCCAGAGCAGGTGGATGTGCCTGAAGGAGGCTGTGACCCAGAGGGAAGCCCGTGCTGGAGCAGGGTCCTGGCAGGACCTGTGGGACCCATGGAGAGAGGAGCCTAGGCTGGAGCAGGTTTTCTGGCAGGACTTGTGACCCCGCAGGGGACCCACACCGGAGCAGTCTGTGCCTGAAGGACTGCAGCCTATGGAAGGGACCCACATTGGAGAAGTTCATGGAGAACTGTCTCCCATGGGAGGGACCCCACGCTGGAGCAGGGGAAGAGCGTGAGGAGTCCTGCCCCTGAGGATGAAGGAGCGGCAGGGACAATGTGTGATGAACTGACCCCAACGCCCATTCCCTGTCCCCCTGTGCTGCTGTGGGGGGAGGAGGTAGAGAACTTGAGAGTAAAGTTAAGCCCAGGAAGAAAGGAGTGGTGGGGGGAAGGTGTTTTAAGATTTGTTTTTATTTTCTCATTACCCTACTCTGATTGGATTGGTAATAAATTAAACTAATTTCCCCAAGTCGAGTCTGTTTCGCCCGTGACAGTGATTGGTGAGTGATCTCTCCGTGTCCTTATCTTGACCCATGAGCCTTTCATTATATATTCTCTCCTGTGTCCAGCTGAAGAGGGGAGTGATAGAGCAGCTTTGGTGAGCACCTGGCATCCAGCCAGGGTCAACTCACCACATTGTATTTAGGCTGCATTTTTTAATCTGATTTGGTGATTCTGGAGGAGACTGCCTACTTCACTTCATTTAAAAATAAAGACTGGAACTAGTAGCTATTACACTTTTTGCAATGATAACTCCTCACTTATTTATGCAGGCTCCATCTGCTGTCATTCAGGTAATGTATTTGACTCCAAATTCAGAGGCTTAGATAACTGAGCCAGAACTCTAATAACGGAACCTTTAACAGTGAGGCTCAGAAAGCAGTAATTTTGAAGTAATATATACATTTAAATACAGTGGGCCAATTTACTTGCTATGACCTGTTTCTTTATATAAAAGAATGAGTGCGAAGTCTAACAATAATATTTTTTTATTTATAGGTCTTCAAGCCTGCAACCTCCCTATGCCCTCAGCACTCTTTTGCATTAGACTTGCTCCCTGGAACAAGGTTCCATCAGCTTACAAAGTCCTGTGATGATACGCAGAGTCCTTGAAGATACTTCTAATGGTAATTAGGATTTCTTACAACTAGCAGTTTTGAGAAAAAAATGTGTTTCTTACTGGTTGTCCTGAATTCTTTCTAATTCTGCATGGTTTTTATTAGTTCATAAATTATTTGTAATCTTGTTAATCTTTGAAAAGAATGAGAGGTTTCTGATCATCATAACCAGGTGGACTAGATGATTGTCGTAGGTCCCTTCCAGCTATCTATTCTGTTTCTCTTCTATAACCATGTCTTTATTGTGTACTAAAGACCTTTACTCAAGTCACAAGTGAAATTTTCATCCTTTGCAGGGAAAAGAGTGAAAGTTTTTCTGTTTGTGATTCCTGTAACTGGTGACCCCCATAATATGTCCAGGACTCCTTTCTCAATTAAAAGAATGAGAAAAAAGGATTCAGTTCCACATCTGTTGCTTTTTACTTTGTTTCGTATTTGAACATTCCCAGACAGAATGCCATGAATAATGGGCTGAAATTTTGCTATATCTGCAGTGCAGCTTTTTTGATGGTCTGCATAGTATTTGTAACAAACAAACTATTGAAATGAAGAATAGGATCAGTTATACTTTTGGAAGTACTTCTAGATTTCAAAACTGTGGGAGTCAGCATCCATAAATCATTTAAGAACTGCCCAGCAAGCAAAAGTGAAATTAGCTAAACTATGTTTTAAACACATTAAAGAGAAGAGATATAAATACCATTTCAAGCATAGCATTCTAATGCATTCAAAATTTTCCTGGTATGAATGAGTCCTTTGGTAAAAGTGGTGGCTCACAAGGATCTTTGGTCTTTTCTCCCCAAACATAAGTTGCTCAGTATTTCTGTCAAAGTCTTTGCTGTAGAAACGGGAGTTTTCTTTTCTATGGGTATTCACAATATTATTAATTGTATTTATGAGTATTTGTAACTGTTTGACATTCTTGTTTGGATAATGATGTTTTGGGCTTTTTTATTAGTGTCGATAGAATAATTTCAGTGAGTAGTTTTCCACATACATTTGTGAGTCTTCTGTGTACCGGAAAGATCCTTACAAATAGCACTGACTCACCTGAGCGGGCAAAGGAAGGAGTCCTTAATGAAGGGAAAGAAATGAACAACTTTTGTTTCCAGTGATATTTGTGTCCTCTCTTTGGCCTAAAATCTACCTGGATCCAAAATGCTACTGTATCCTGTATAGCCTACACGTTCTGCTTCCCAGTACTTTGCTCAATAGTTAGTGTGAATTATCTGTTTGATGGGGTGGGGCGGGGGGGGAGATTACAATATTTGGTGATGACTAACTATTAAATTATGTACATGAAACAAGCGTTGTCTAGTTGGAATGCCTATTTTTAAGGTTCTTTTTTGAGATACAGACCTCTAAATAAAAATAGGCTGCATTTCTACAAGTGCTGAGGTCAATCTGAGCTGCAATTAAACAGCAGAACAAAAAATCAACATAGAAATTGATAATTTATGAATGTAGGTTTAGGCATTCAAGTATTGGGCTTGAGGCACATGAAAATGCTGGAAAATATTGCATTAATACTGGTTATAAAAGTGATAACCTAGTGACTTAATTTTCCAAAAAGCCCATTGAAAGTTAATGAGATATATGTGGCAAAGTACCCAGTTTTCTTTTGGAAGAAGCTTTCTTTTAGTCAAGAAGCTCTTAAATGTCGCTGAAAAGCAGTATGTCACATTTTGGGTTTAATCCAACTTCAGTGGTATATGTTGGTTTTATTAAGACAAAAAACAATTTTTAAATTTTTTTTTTTTTCAAATTCACAGGCTAAGAACATTATATTTATTTATGTTTTCCAACCAATAAATTGAATAAATACCTACTTTTCAAGAAGTTTTTAATAGCATGATAAAATTAAATGCTGGCATGCATTTTCTATGTTTCACTCTTCAATCCAATGAAACCATAATGTGTTGAGGCAAGATTGTTTCATTAGAATTACATGGCATTCTTGGAAGCTTTTCACTCAGTATGATTTCATTAGAACTGATAAATCAATGAAAATTAAACAGCTGAAACAACGAAACATCTTCTGCTGATCTTATTTTGACCTGTTCAACTCTGAAATGTAAACTGTATGGATCACAAATCCCATACTCACTACATAGTGAAAAATCAGTAAAAAAAAGAAAACTAATGAACGACATGAAGAACTGAAAAATGTGTAGATAACCTCCTAAATTCAGATGATAAATATTCCTGACAAGTTCAGTATGACTTGTGAAGGTTAGCATAAAGCATTATGCCATACTTGAACAGACAAGCAAGAAACCTTGCACGCTGTCTTGTAAAATGAATAACATAATAAATTACAAAATAGCAAATGAATGGTTAATGACTGAGAAAATTTGACTGACAAATACATGGAGCATGAGTAAAGAGAGAAATGAATCTTAAAAGCATTATATTTAACTAGGTAAAAGAATAAGGAAAGAGTCACTGTTATATTTCTCTGCAACCTACTTGGTCTCAAGAACCTCCTTTGAAATGCAGAAGTTTCTGTTACTGTTCTGTTTTCAGTTTAGTTCCCAAGGGAGGTGTTGATCAGTCTTTCCAAATGCATCCTCGACGTTCATGGATAAACCTGTTAGAATAGCGAAAAAGTGAGGATGAAATCCCAGCTCCACTTAACAAAACTCCCTCTATTTTCAGTAGTATCCAGAACTTCCCTCTGTGACGTGCAGCTGTGCAAGTAAATTAGCATTTTGATTTCAGAACTGTAAGCGTAGAAGTCCAAAGATAGGAATGCAAGAGGGGTCTCCTGTGTGCTGATCTGTGGATTCAGGCAGATGGAGCTCTATTTAAGAAAAAAGTTACTTTAAGAGGCTGCTTCCGAACTCAGCATATCCAATACAGCATTTAATTGTATTTCCCTTAAGTATGAAGAACATTTTCAGCATTTTATCCTTTTAAGTGCTATTCATAGATCTGTACACAGGATGCCATTCACAGAAGAAACGAGGCAACCTGTATTCAGCTTGTTAGGTCTGTGGTTGGTAGAAAAAGTAAGGAAAAAAGAAACTAAAGAAGAGAATTAAAAGCAAGCAGCTCTCGTGGGGCCTGATTGTGCCAACAAACCTTAATGGACTTGTTGATCAGCCTCACCTAGGACCATCCCCCCATCTGTGAGCCAGTGCGCTGGTTTTGGCTGGGATAGAGTTCATTTTCTTCACAGTAGCTAGTATGGGGCTGTATTTTGGATTTGCGCTGGAAACGGTGTTGATAACCCAGGGATGTTTTGGTTCCTGCTGAGCAGTGCTCACCCAGAGCCAAGGGCTTCTCTGCTCCTCACCCCACCCCACCAGCCACTTGGCTGGGGGGCACAAGGAGCTGGGGGGGGACACAGCTGGGACAGCTGACCCCAACTGGCCCAAGGGATATTCCAGACCGTATGATGTCGTGCTCAGCGTATAAACTGGGGGGAAGAAGGAGGAAGCAGAGCATGTTTGGAGTGATGATGTTTGTCTTCCCAAGTTACTGGTTAGTGTGATGGAGCCCTGCTTTCCCAGAGATGGCTGAACACCTGCCTGACCGTGGGAAGTGGTGAATGAATTCCTTGTTTTCTTTGCTTGTGTGCGTGGCTTTTGCTTTACTGATCAAACCGGCACTCTTCTGATTCTCTTCCCCATCCCACTGCGGGGGAATGAGCGAGCAGCTGTGTGGTGGTTAGTTGTCACCTGAGGTTAAACCACGACAGCCACATTGCGAGAGTGCCTGTCTCCAGCCCTGTCTACTGGGTGGATCGTGGATTCTGCGGTGTGGGCTGCCTGCCTTCGGGTCAGGCCCCTTACGCAAACATTGTAGCCTGTTTCTGGCCCTGTCTCCCAGATGGACTTTGGACCCAAGGTGTAGCTCTCTCTCCAGCCCTGTCTCTGCCCCCATCGCCAGCTGCTCCTGACAGGACTCTCCCTGGCCCCTGGGCTTGGTTCACTGCTGTGTCTGGGGCTGTTGGTGGGCCCTCTTACCAACACTGTGCTCTGCCTGCCATGTTCAGACCCGGTGGGATGGTGACCTGTTGGCGAGGGCACGGCTGGCGCAGGGGTTCCCCTTGGCTCCTGGCTCCCCTTCCCAAGGGGAGTAGCTGGCTCTTGCTGTGCCCCGGCAGCAACGCTTGTCAGGACAGTCCTCCGTGATGAGTTTACCCAGTTACAGCCAAAACTTTCAGGCCCACCAGCTTTCCCTTGGATCTCCTGCTTTAACTGAACACATCTATCATGTTTACAAAATTGACGCACAGCTATCAGATTCATAAGCTTGAAAGAAAAAGAAATAGCTCTTTTATGAAACCAAGGCTAAAAAACAGAACATTCTGTCATACTGGGCTTATTGTAAATATAATAACAGACCCATTGCAGAACAGAGGAAAACAAAAATAGATGCCATTTTCTAAAGTTAATTTTATACATAGATATTCTTTAAGTTCCACTATTACCAAAATAAGATAGTCATAAAAAGCATGGACTTCAGTGGGACCATAATTTCACTCCATATTATTACATTTCAGATGTCTGTGTTAAAGGGAACAAGCACTGCTCTGACATCAGTAGGGAAGTTTCTACATGACCTGTTATTGTGCTCCCAGGTAGGTCTCATTTCTACTGTATTTATTAGTTACAGTGGTGAGACACCTGGAGATCTTCAAGCTAATCAAGACTCTATGCTATATAGTTATAGTAAATGATAGCTTCCACTCCAGTGAGTTTATAAACAAAATGTTGAGACAAAGCAGCTGAGGAGGCAGAAGATTAAGGTTTCTGTAATAACGGAGTGATTCAGTTTTGATAAGCTAGCTTTTCTAGATGAGTTATTTTGGTTTTTTATCAGCTGGGAGGATTTTCGAGATGCTGCAGCAGATGAAGAATTTAAAGTTAATTTGGAGGGGCATAATGATGTGGTTCTGAGGACTTTATTGTAAAGGTCCTCCCATATAGAAGGACCAGACTAGGAGTAAACATAACAGTGCTAATAAGAAAAGCCTTCATGAGGCTAGTAAGATTTATAGAGAATATTGAAAAGTAAAAAGAAAACTGCTAATTAATTTATGTGAGGGCTGTATTAGTAAAGAAGAACGCGAAAGGTGTTGGATGTAGTGAGACAAAGCTGGCGTTACTTTGGTGGTAGAATGAAAATCCACACACAAAAAAAAATCATTAAATTATACAAATAGCGACATATAAAATGATTTGGAAAGACCGTGAAAGCAGCAGTGAAGATTGCATTGTACAAGGCAAAAATGGTGGCTGGAAGAATACTGTGTGATGGCAATATTAAGTTGAGAGAAGTGACGAGTTATTGATAGGTAAGCTATTTGGATGAAAACAGAGGGCTAAGTCAAAGATGAAGCTCAGACTCTGATTCCGAAAGATGGGAGACATGACACTGTGTCTGTATAGAAAAAAAAGGGAAAAGGAGGGCTTGGGAGGAGGAAAAAATGACGTTGGTTTTGGCTGTATTGCATTTTAATTAATGAATGTCTGAAGGAGGTATAAGAAAGACTGGTATTTGAAAGGTAAGAAAAGTGTTTGTGAGGGGACAAGCCAGAAAGATCTGATTTTAGAAGGTTTGGGCCTGAGAACAATAGAGAATTTAAAGAAATTACCTGAACAAAATAGCTGCTCTTTGGTTAATAATACCCAGGCAGCCACAGAGCTAGTTGTTTGGGGTTTTTTTGCTTCAAGAGAAAAGCAGGTAGCATCTGACACCTCTGCCATCATTGATAGGTAGACCATACTTTTTCAAAGACAATAGCTTACAGTCTATAGTTAGTAGAAATTTTGTGTGTGTTGCTCAAAATTTGTGTATGATTTTGCTGTCTCTTGATACCCATTTCCTCCACCATGCTGAACACCTCTATTTTACAAGAAGTTTATTTTTGTTATCTGTGGTTCTGACAAGTTTGACCATTCTGGTATGCAGAGTTGTATTGTGCCAGCACATCAGTTTAATACATATGCACAAACATATAGAAAAAGAGAGTGTCATATATATTTAAAAAAAACCCCAAACAACAGAACCAACCCCCAAACTAGTTGCCAAAATGTAAAAATCCAGAATATGTCACTTCATTATGGTGCTTACTTCCTGGTATTTGTGAAGTTGTTAGAGTCACAGGTTACAAAAATGAAGAATGCGATGGTTCTGTTATAAAACCAGTGGAAGCCCATTCATGTTAATTGCTGTGACTCCATTAAACCCAGTATAATTATCCTCACTGATTTATGTTCAGCCAAATAATTTTAAGCAGGTGTCTCACAGAACTGTAGACAACAATATAGACAACATTTGGTCGGTTCAGTTCATTACTTTCGTAAGACTATTCAGGCATGCATAGGTGTATTTTGAATTGCTTTTTGGCCAAGAACACCATTTTGTAGGACACAAGGAGAAATATGAGATCCTAACAGATCCAGGCTCATTACTCAGGAAAGAGTGCTCACAAGCTCTCAATTTTATCACTGATATTTTCTGGATTACTGCATTCAACTTTACTCTGATTTGGTTCTGCACTATCAGTCGTCTTGGCATTTGGGAAGGGAGCAGAACACACACAGGCTGCTCTTTAGAATTCTAAGTTTCTTTACAAGGATATATTAAATATAATAATTTAACTAAGACTGCTGATCTGCAATAGCAACATGTGGTGAATGGCAAATCAAAAAGCAGGATTCCTTCTCTCCGAAAGGGATGGAAGATCTGCTTTAGATAGGCAGTTGTGTTGATCATGTGCAGGAATCTTAACTGGGGATGGCAATGCTAGAGCAATTCATTCTCTGTTCTTTCTTTGTAGGGGTTCTGACTGTCTTTTATCCCTTCCTGTTACATCCTTGCATCTTTAGTATATATGGGTTGTTTTGCGTACGTTGGCTATGTGTTCTTTTTATTATGCCCCCAAAACATTTTTGTCCAGCTCTCAAGGATGTGTTCCCTTATTAATCCATAATTGACAACTTCTGATTTACATTTACACCCTTGGGACCTCTGCTGTCGTCCCATGCTTGCGCACTTAAGGGCCCCTACTAGAGGAGTGATTCTTGGTGGTGATTTTCTGAGGGAATTTACTGACCTTGCCCTAATGGAAAGGTCTCAATACATTACCACAGGATTTAATGCACAGGGTGAACTAATGTACAGGTACCCCAGGTTTTTGTGGCATGTCTTTGAGTTCAAAGGTGTGGAAGGTTTACTACCTGTTAATTTAGTACTGCGGTAACATTAAGGCGATACCTCCAAATATGAGTTTCCTGGAAAGTCTTATAAAGATTTTGTGGTGGTGTTGAAAATGGATCAGGCTGATACTATGTCAGCCCTTGAAAGGTTGCTAGCTAAGATGGTTCCTTGTTCTGTAAGTATTGATTGGTATACTTACCCAACCTTTATTTAGTAGTGGTTGATCAATGAAGAGGTAATATTATTCTTTGTGAACATACTCCAGCCAGTGTATCCCGCTACCAAATAATCAAGTTAAAATCCACAGTTGTCTTTTGAGCAGCTGTAAGCAGTTGTTCCGCTAGTGGCTTGTTGACAGTCATCAAATTTTTGATTGACTCTTAATACTCTTGCTGCTTTTTTGCTTGCTTGTTTACTCATTTGCTTTGGCATAAGGGTATGACTTTAAGGCAGATATATTCTGAAGGTAAATTTCTCTTAGTCGAGAGGAAGAAAGCAGGTGTTAATACCAAAATAAGAATGAAATTGTGCATTTGGGATACTTCACTTTGATGTGTAACTAGGTGTTTAAAAAATATTAAACCTAATAATCCAGATATCTCACAAATGCATACTTGCCTCTGTTGCTGGCAGTAGTTTTATTACATGTGCTTTCCATTGAAGAAAAGTTTAGAGAGTTCTATTAATTATTGATAAATATTTAATAATACTTAGGTATAAGATGATTACAAAAGCGGAATTATGAATCCAAAGATGATGCCAATAACTGTTTAATAACTAGGCATATCCAGCAGAAAAAGAAACAAAACAACTCAAAGTCCAGACCTGAGAACAGACAGTTCTATTACCATGACTCAATATTGCCAAAATTTAAAGAGCATTTGCTGTAAATACAAGGCTTGCGAGACAGGAAGTGCTGACTAAAAATTAGTTTGGTGTATCATTAAAACAAACAAAATATAACTGTGTAACCAGTAAATAGTACCAGTTTCTAATCAGAGTATGTTTCTAGATGTACATTTCATAAGTGCCTGATCTGGGTTTATGGAAAATGGGATCTGCGATTAATCAATTTTGCAGTAAACTCTGATTCAGTCCTTCCCTAACTGCAAGAGCTAGACTTTGCAATGTAAGTGAAGACTTTCAATGTAGCTTTTAATCTGCAAATTCACAGATCAGTTATTATAGTTGTGCTTGATATCTTGAGAAATGCTCTATGCTCTATGAGGTACAGAGGTAATTCCACCAGCCCTAGAGCATGCAGTACTTACTTCAGAGAGATCCCTTCATTGACTTAGCAAGCATTAGCACATCTGTATTCCATAATAGATATAGTGATACAATAGTAAGGATAGGAAAGGGAGAGAGAGAGATTTTTCTGAGTAATATGAAATTTCTGTACAATGTAGAAGGCTTCTGTTTGTATTGTGGTATGTGGAGCAAATGATGCAGTGATATTACACTCATCTATAGCAGAGGAAAGAGGGAAGGTCCAAGAAATGTTTTCTTCATATGTTTCTTTACAACTTTATATATATTATCTATTAAAAATACAATATTTTATTATCTGTATAAAATATAGATCATAACTAGATGTAATTAAAACATACTCATATGGTATTAATTATGTTATAATACTATAAATAAACTATTCTTATATAATTTCTTTATATATATCACATGTAATAAATATATGATATATAGGTATATATCTATATAGATACATATCAATCGTGTCTGTCTATACAACAGAGTGCATTACAGGATATGATAATGCTATTTCCCCCAATGGAATACACAAAGGATTTGTCTGTTACTATTACTATAACTGCCTATACAATAATTGCATTTTTATTTTAGATACCTATGGCTCTCATTTGGCTGATGACTGGGTGATCAAGATTCCTACTAGAAACTATCTGGCACTGTTTTAGCAATTCAGCATAGAAACCATGTAGCCCTGTACCTGTGTAGATGGTTTCAGTCTTTCTTTCCAGATAAAGCAAAATTTACCTAAAATGCCAGAAGTGCATGATGTTTAAGCCACAGCTGTTCATGTTCTATCTTATTCTTGTGGCTAATGGACTAGAGAATTGTTGCTAATTCTTTACACATAGATAACTATATTTTACTTCTAGATCTATACCTTTAATTGATGACAAACTAGGGTATGATTTAAAGTTTTCAGAATTGGCTTGGGAATGACCAAAATCATTTCATTTAAAGCGAAATGGAGGTAATGAAATAAAGCATCTATAAACTTAAATTATCCATGTATACTTTAAAAGATCCGCTAGTTATATGCTCTATATTCTATACACATCAGGTATGAAATTCTAGACCAATAAATACATTTTCCTTTGTTTTGGACAGCATATAGGCAGTGGTTGACATTGTAGCAATACTGCTGGAGTACAGGATAATCAACACAGGAAAAACTAAAATATATGTTAAAGAATTTTTCAAAGACTTTGGCTAAAGTATAGGGCATTAATTTTAAGAAAATTTTCTGTGCATCCCAATGTGAAAATGAATAATCTATACATATGCTTTATTTCTCTTGCTTACTTTGGAACCAACAAATTAGAAATGTATTTCTGGGGGTGGTACAGAAAGAGAAAGCAGTTTAACAAGACCACAGGGAAAGTAAGTCTATGAATTATTGCCAACATCTTATTGAGCTTCTACACTTTTCATCTATGAATTATGTTGGCTATCCAATTTAATGTGAAATTTAGACTTTTTAGGAAACAACAGTTTGTTTCATTTTTACCTCTGTAAAAGATACTCTATGCTCTTAGTTTGTTCATTTTTAACCCCTGACCTCATATATAATTGAAAAGTGTCTTCCTCTGGTACATAGTTAGAATAAGAAAGAAAAGGAAAAAAACCCCAAAACATGCTGTAAAAATGATTTACTTTTTCTGCTCTAAAACTTTGCAATAATCTCTCTCAATTAATAAGGAAGAACCTTACTGCTCTTTCTGTATCATATACATTCCAACTGAAATCTAAATCAGTCATTGAATTATACATCATGTAATACTTTTAGATTTCATATTTATAATGTTCTTATATTTTCTCTTTTCCCATGCTGCAGTCTATGACAATTCCATAAACCTGTGATTAATCCTGTACATATGGTTTACACAGAGTTTTTGTTTTAGTCTTTATTAGAATTGATATATAGCCTACAGTATAATAAAACAATATGGAGATTTATTTTAAATCAATGGTGCCTTAGGCCAATTTAATCGACCCAATAATAACATTTAAATTGACCCAGATAATCTGATCTACATGCAGCAATGCTGTCTCTGCAATGGAATTATCATTACATTTTACACCGTAGCAGCAAAGATGATGACATTAGGAAACTGACCATTAAATAGAGCCCATCTGCAACGGACTGGAAATAGGTTTTATTCGTCATAATAAAAATTACATGTATAATGTTTGATAGCTGCATAAGGTGAAATGGTCATCAAACTTTTCCAACACTGTATACTGGGTTTATCAGTACAAAGAGCTTTCTTTCATCAATGTCATGGTCATGCATGGCATGGTCTATAAAATTCCTAATTTCTGGAGAGAAACTGTTTCTGTCAGATGCATTTTGTGTCATTCTCCGTGTCTCCTATCATTGAAGTAAAAAAAAATTAGCCACTGAGCTGCTTAGTTAGTAACGTTTTTAAAATCTAGAGTCTCAGAATCCTGAGAATCTTTTTGCTATTGGCAGATGTCCTTTACAGGTTGTAAAACAAATTCTTAATTATTTTGTGGGGAAAAACCAAAATATAAATATGTATACATATACTCAATATAAAATGTAAATTATATTAATATAACTGTCATGCATATATTATATATAAAATATAAACGTAAAGAGTTGTGATTACAAATTATTCCAACATTTCTCCTCTTTCCCCTACTCTGAAAAATCCATTAATCATGGGGAAAAAGAAACCAAACCAGCAGTCCTTTTCTTCCTCTCTCTCCTGTTCCTCCCTGTGCTATCACAATGTTTCAAGGAAATGAACTTTTCTGAAGTGAAAGAATAGGATGTCTTTGTTGTTTTTAGACATAGACAGTAGATTCATGAGAGCTGAAAATCATTATTTTTATTATACACTTAAATTTAAATACCTTTGCCTATGATATTTAATTGCTTAGATTTATGAATGAAAGAATTCATAAAGCAGATAATTCAGAAGAAATAAGGGGAACCCCTTTATTGAAAAATAGTGACTTATTCTATATTAATTGATAGTAATGCTTTTATTATTTATCTGTTTTTATTTAGTATGACTGTAATGGTGGCTGAGGCAATTATTCTGGAGACTAATCTTATTCCAAAAACCATGTGGTGACAAGTTCTTATATGTACAAGATGTTGCAAAAGTGTGACTGATTGGTGGTAAGAATGCTAATGGGCAACGCAGTTCGGAGGTGCGAAGCATGATCAAGATTGATGTAGTGGCCAACACTGTAGGTTAAAAGACATTAGTGACATTGTTGCAGACTGAGCCACATTTTCTACTCAAGGGATAATAAACTACTGTATACTGTACACCAAAGCATCTACTTTGCTGCTTGGGATGTATAGATGAATCAGCGTGCCTATGAGGATCAGCCTGAATTCAATAGGGCTCTATCTGTGTGTAGAAAGGTTAAGGCAGAAGAAAAGCACTCTCCTGAAAAGATAAGAAGAGAATTCTGCTCAAGCATGGCTCAGTTAATATATTACAGGAAAAATTTATTTGACCTCATACATTTTGGTGTGTTTTACACCTTTTTACATGCTTGGAACACTAATTTCAGTATTTTCGTTATTCTACTGTAGCTGGTATGCATGTTATACCTTATCCAAATCTATTTTGCCAGGAAAGAGTAACAACGGTAATTTTTTCCTTTTTACCCCACTGCAATCATTTCTTCCATGTACAGTCCTTCCTGAAACTGCCCCCCCCCAATCCCAGTTCAGACAAATGAAGACAATAATATGTTGCTCAGTTCCTTGTTGACATAGTGTACTCAAAATCTTAACTATTTTTGAGTTCTTATTTCTGCAGAGGATTTTACAGCATTTCATTGTTTCAGGGCTGTTTTAATACTCACAGGACCTTCTCTAGTTCCTTTTTATCTATCATCAAACTCTTTGTAGCTATGAAATTGCTTGTTTCGGATGCTCATCTATGAGAAGCAGCACAGAAATCCTGTCTGCCAACACTGAAAAAAGTAAAGCCAAATAAAGTATTGAAGCCCATGTTTTTATGTGGGTAACCAGTAGCTCTTTTCCATGGCTTTTTGAAGCTATAGTCACAATGTCAGGCCAATGTCAGTCACAATGTTGCTTCTACTTGTCTCTAGAAGTTTACCATTAATCTAGATTTTTGTGAGTCAGTACTGTGTGAGTATTGGTAGGCTAGAACACTGTGTGAAGCTGCATCTGAATGCTGCAGAGTTTAGTTAAGACACAGTCACCCTTCAGCTGGACAAGGAGTGAAAGAAGACAATAACTTCTGAACCATGCTCTTGGGTAGATCTAGGGTACCTCAGTGTACTTTAAAGGCTGTTTTAAACGCACATCCCTTCTGCCCAAGGAGTGGTACTGATGAAGCTTTCTCCAGGTTTAGCTTCCCTAGAATCCCCATACAACCATACAGCTCTAAACTGCCTTTTATTGAATAATTTGTGTTCATGTGCTATACTCCATGCCCTATTTGTGGAAACTGCAGTAGCCGGAGGGTAAGATGTGGCTTTACGATGTGTGGGCTCTGGGAAGGCTGAGAACACCAGTGGTCTGTGCACAGGTTCAGATCTGTCTCTGTACATAGAAAAAAATGTTTTCTTTGTATCATCATTCTTCAGATGATGATTGCTACAAGCAGCTCCCTTTTGTTGAGGATTGCCCTTTATATGGATATTGAATTTCATACTTGCAGACATCTTTAAGATGCATTTTTTTCATATGATCTAAAGTGACCATTCTCCTTTGAAAGGTTTGGATGTGCACTTATTAATTGCTATCTCACACCAGTTCCTATATTATGACCCCAAGTAAGGCAGTTTTGCTTCATTGATAGTTACCCAGTGTGCAAGGATGAGCAGGGCTTAGCGCTGAGAGCAGGAGACTCTTTCTAAACCTCTCTGCCAATCTTCCTCCACGATTTCAAGCAAGTTCTGCAACTCCTCAATAGCACAATTTGTTCATCTGTAAAATCAGGGAAATTGGATAGCTGATGACCTGATAAGAGTGTTCCGAGAATTTGATAATGTTTTTATAGTGCTCTGAAATTGGCTCACTTCAGATTATATTTGCAGATAAGACTCAATTTTTCCCACAAGAAAAAAGGTTGAATGACTCGAAAATAATTTTAATCAGCAATGTTATTTGTGTATTGGGAAACTCAGAGTGCTTGGGAGGTAAGAGAGAAATAATATCCCTTAAAAAATACTTCATGGTTTATCTGGACCTAATTCCACTTGATTTAAAGCAAGTATATTGATTCTAAAAACACCGAACCCATATTTGAATTGCTGAAAATTCACAAGGAACTTCTAACACTGAGTGCAGCTGGGGAACTGCAACCAGAATTAGAGCAGACTCAAGATTTTGGCTTTCCAGAGGAGTTCAACCCCCCCAAAACCCTTGTATTTTTGATAGCAATGTTCATCTCGCCCAACTTCTGATAAAGCTGTTGGCAAAGGCAACTTTGGTTCTTCCTGCCTTTACAATATAATTCAAGAGAAGTCAATACATCTTCATTGTGTTGATTTTGCATTGCAGGTTTCAAGCCTTTAGCTGCAGGGATTGTAGGTAGTTCAGAAAGTGATATTTAAATTGTAAAAAAAAAAAAAAAAAAAAAATTCTTTCAGCTTCCAGCTCCTGTTGAATTCCACACTCCCTGGGATTTGCCCAGGGGAAAAAATCGGAATTTGCCCAGCAAGATGACTTTGAAACTAAATCTGAATGATCAGCATAACACTTAGTGGAGTTTTTGCTTCCTTTGTCATTACAAATGTTGAACAAGTTGCAGATCTTTTGGCAGAATATACAGTTCCCACTTTTTCTTCTTCTTCCATAACTGGAAATTTCCTTATAAAATTAGAATGCTAACTTTTCTAAGTGCTGGCCAGTTCTTATGAGGCAATATGTCACCATTAGCTTTAAGTGTTTATGTTTTTCATTATGGCAACTCAAATGCATGTTTTGTAATACAAGTCTGCTTCTATTAGAGACTTTTTAGTAAAGACAGATGGGTTACTTAGAAGCAACAGACTACTGTCTCCATTTCTTGGTGTCCTCAGATGCTCAGGTTATTCACTCCAGGTTTTCTAAGGAATGCTTTCAAATCACTTCTAAAGGATTAATGTACTCACATTCAGAAACTTTGAGCATTTGTTTTTTGTTTTTCTTTTCCTTTTTTTCCCCATACTGAAAAAAAGTCTCAGCAGTTGCTAAAAGATCCAGAGACTGCAGCAAATCTGTCATTTTTTTCACAGATATTCTTCATTTAGATTAGATATAATCTCAAATTAGTTTTAATGAGCTCATCTGATAAAACTATGCATTTTTCATTAAAGTTATGCCATGGTTATATATAGAAGGTGGAACTAAAAGCAGAACATGACTGATACCATTTAAGTGATTTCTGCTTTCAGTGTTTTTATCCATTAGATTTTTAAGTCTTTGGAATTTCAGTCAACTTTAAGGATTTTAATTAGTAGAGCATATTAATATTTCAAAGATATTTTATAAGTAGAAAATAGACTTGTGTAAAGTACTCGTAAGAAACACCTATGTGGTAGTTTTATCCTTTAAGGGTGCTTCTGTACTCTGCAGATATGTGTACTTTAGATCAGTCTTTCTTGTTCCTCAATTTTCTTAGGACTCACTGCAGTCTGCTAGCTAATTTGAAGCTTCCCTGCAGTTCTTTTACTGCTCTTCAAGAAGTTACTCATCTCCTCACTTCTCATGTTTTTTGTTCTGATCTGTAGTTCCTGTTTGCTTATTATCATTGATTAGCTTGTTGCCTGACTAACAGATAAGTGCGGTTGCAAATCACATCTCTTCTGTAGTTTATTCTTTTGGAATACCAGCCTCTTACCGTGGAAAGGAATTAGAGAGGGTTTCCTAATTGAAACAAATCATTCCAGCAACATCATTCATTTGCACAAGATCCTGTAGAGAAAGCACCAGAGACTCCAAAGCCAAGGACATGTATATAATACTCGTCTTAGTCACAGCTAGGGTTTGGGGAACTTCATGGATCTGAAACTCAAGTTTACTTGGATTGTGTGTTTTTGTGTTGAGCTTATTTAGGGCCTTGACTGATTTGAGACACAGATTAACTTTATCACTACCAGTGGGACCTACAAATAATTTCTTTAGCCAAGCCAAATAATCAGTGAGACAGATACCCTTCTTTTAAACATGGCAAACTCAGGTCATTGCAATCCTATTCTCTGCTCTGTCCTCAACATCCAAACCCTGCTTTGGAGAAACCTGTCTGTCTTATATTGCATTGTAAACTTTTAACAGTAGCATTGTAGCTGTGCTGGTTTTAAGCACAGATAAGGTAGAGCTCGTACAGAGAACTGATGTCTTTCATTGTGCCAAGTGATATAGCTGAGAAAAAAAAGGAGTGCTACAGGGATTTTTAATCCCTTGCAGTAACAGCAGAACAGAGAATGTTAAAGAATGGCAAAAGTGAGCTGAGCTTTTCTTTTCCAGGGGTGTGTGTGAAGACTTTTATCCTCTATTGTGGAATGGGATTGTACAGAGGCTAAACAGTTGGGTTTCCTGCCCACTGATAATTTTGAATGGATGATTGTGATCAGCTTGCCTATCAGCTATTCCCAGAGAATCCACCTGAAAAGAACTACTTTGCAGAAAATCTGGAGAGAAGCGTATCCTCACCCAGACAGGTAAAACTCCCCAGTGCATAGGACAGTTGCATATATCCTTTTGGAGGTGAGGGGAGGGAGAAGGCAGGAAGAGTGAGAAAGGGGGGATAAAGAATTCTAGGTCTTTTTGGAAGAGGAGAAATTTCAACTCAAGTTCAGGATACCTGGCAAGTTAAATCTACTAGTCCGTTTTATTAATATTCTGTAGTGTATAGCAGGAGATTTGCAGAACTTTACATTGGTGTCCTCGTCTCCTCTCAACTAACCAAACATGCTTTTAGTGGTCAGTAATTACTTTCACTTTGACCTTTGTTTAAAGCCCCCCCCCCGGTACTTCCCCCCCCCCCCTCCAAAAGAGTTTCTGGAGCTACGTTCAAAATTTTGCTCTAAAAATACACCTAAAGAAATTGGTGAATCAACCTGCTTTGAAATAGCACCTGAAATAGAGTAGCAATCCTTCCCATTCTCTCAGTGGCCTGAATATGTTACAGAGGCAATAACGTACTTAAAAAATGTAGAGTTGCACTGAATCTGTTTGACTTTCCAAATCTTTTAGCTGCATTTCTCTGCAATATATAACTACAATTCTTAGATTCTGGATTGTGCATATGTTTGTATTACAG
>JAVJGG010000007.1:15792829-15814705 GCA_035590195.1 Aviceda cuculoides
GGCTCTTCAACAAATATTTTACCTTCATTTCTCTGAATTATATAACTACACTTCTTAGATTCTTGTTTGGGCATATGTTTGTATTACAGTATCAAAAACTTTTTAAGTGCAGAGGGTTACTTGTAAAGCCTCAATGATGAAGCACTTTATCAAAGCTTATAGAGTGACAAAACTAAGAGAAATTTAAATTTTACTTTTCCTATAGAAAGCAAACTGCCAAGAGGAATAGAAAACAAACATGACTACCTGCAGTATATTCTGTACAAGAATAATATAAAAGGTCTGATATTTTGATATGCCTTTCTTGTGATCTGTGCCTTGATCTCAAATAATAGATCAATCTACTAAAAGTAACAGATACCCTAAATTTACATATCTGACTGAATATTCATGTGACATGCATTTAAAAGGCTTTCAGCTCCAAAGGCTTCACTATGTGTCTCTGTAAATGCTACCTAATACTTTGCATTTCTGTGAATGTTTCTGAATTAAGCAGATAACACCTACTTCCAGCTTTCTAGTTTGTCATAGTAGGAGCTGTAAGAAAAGCTAAAAAAAAAAAAAAAAAAATCCCCAGCTACCCACATGGCCTGAAGCTATTATATAAAGCTTCCAAATCTAAACACTCTGCTAAGATCAATCATCTAAAAGAATATAGAATTAGGTAATCATTTTTTTAATTATTTTATTGAATCTGAACTGTTTCAGTATCACTCCAGCTACAGTCTTTTACAAATTTTCTCTGAAGCTATTTAAAACAAGGCCAGAGTATCAAAGGCAAGTTGCCACAATTCAAACTCAGTAAAGCTGACACTGCAGAACTAAGATGAAATCAGGGAGCCATGTCTCAGAACACAGGCTATTGATATATACCACTGTTAACTGGAGTTTGTAAAACTTTTATTATTTCATAGAGTTTAAGGTCAGAAGGGATTATTTCATCTAATCCAACCTCTTTTATATCATAGGCCTTTATGGTTCACACTACATGAAGCCTAGAGATCTTAATTAGACTAAAGCACTTCCTTAGGACACTAAGCTGAGACAGCAGAGACCACAGAGATTTTTGTGTCATCAAGACATCTGTCTTGGCAGGAAATTGGTTAAGTGAGATATACATAGATGATTTCAGCAGGCAAGTAAAGCCTGCAGAGGAAATGCTAAACTTCCAAGTTATGTTTTACTTTGAACACACTTTTTTAGAGAAATTTTTTCCTGACACCAAATCTGGTAGTTGGTGGTTATACATGGATTAAGAAAAATCCTCTGATTGTCCAAATAATGGGATCTGTCAGTGATCTGCCAGGTTCACATGCCCATGTTTTCTTTCTGTGGAAATCAAGAGTATAGGGTTCCTAAACCACTACCCTCCATGTGTTTGGCATATGGATAAGGACTATTCTCTCAGCTTAGGAGACTGGAATTTCTTTTTGCAGAATTAAATATAGCCAAAGAGTCTGTAAGCACATGAGAAGGCCAGATCAGATACGATAATTGAAAAAACCTCACTGCAGCAGTTCATCCCTTTCAATAACCTGCTTCCAGCTTTGGCCAATTTCTTGTTCTTCAGGTAGAACAAGTCATTCCACCCAGGTAAAATCTGGCATCCATATGTAAAAGCTTCACCCAAGAAGACAACAGTTTTAAATTGTGATGCAGAAAACTGACAATAATTGTTGTCTTTAATATGAAGTCACAAGTCTCATAGGCATGTGAGGGACAGTTTTGCAACCTTCATCTTGTTAAAGTCCAGGGCCGGAAAGGATGAAAAGTAGGACTCATAAGTTCACAAATTCCAAGGCCACAGCCAGCCCACCCTTTGGCGTAGATATAAAGTTTCGTAGTGGTTTTTTTTTGTTTGGTGGTTTGTTTTTGGTTTTGGTTTTGTTTTAACAAGCCCAAATGATAGCCAGTGCTCAAAAACCTCCTAGGCAGGCTGTCTGTGAAAAGTGCAAGCCAAAGAAGTCACCAACTGAAGCAAATACAATTCAGTCCCAGCAGGTGGGGTTTGCAGGTCCATAGTGGTACAGGGAGCAGGAGGCATCAAGGACTGGAAGGAGAACGATTGGGGTGCTTGGGCTGACTGCTAGGTCCCAAAAATGTATGAGCAGGTTGTGAATTTCCTTGTAGGCTTACTCTGTGCTGCTTTCCCTCTTAGCTGAGAAATTGTCTCTTATTCCTTGTCTAATTTCAAGTGTTTGTTTTGTCTTCATAAACATCTTCATAACTAGATGTCTTTATCTGTGTATGTATGTCCCCTCTGTCCTCTATTAGCTTTGTTTTCAGTACATTGAATAATTTGAGGTTCTGAAAGTGTTGTATCATAAATCCTGTTTCCCAGCTCTGGGAACAGCTAGGTGATCTTCCTTCAAAACTTTTCTAATATTTTTGCAGCCTCACGAAAGTGTGGAGGAGAAAAATGTACTCTAACGCTTTAACATAGTGGTCTTTCTAAAACTGTGTATGAAAGTACCCTTCCTCAGTTTCTTTGCCCCCCACCTTTTTATTTATTTATACATATGAACAGAGGCAACATTAATTTATGAAAACTGAATACTCTGCAAGTTTTGAATCACTAGGTGTCACTATTTTTTCTGGCTTTTCTTAGATTACACTAGGTGATTCTGATCGCTAGAGATTGATGAGAAAGACCATATCAAAGATCCTTCTGACTCATTAACATGTGTCTGGGCCAAAATCAAATACCTTATGCTTAGGAATGAGTATAAGAAGGCAAATAGCAATAATTTTTCTGGAAAATTCTGCACACTTTCAGCAATTTGGAGCTTAGAGAGCTAAAGCTATCATTTCTGTATCTGAGTTTCCTGGCTGTTTCTTCCCTGAATTTTCCTAGTGCTTTTTTGGACCTATATAAACTTACCACCTTAAGAAGTTATCTTGCTTAACTGCAAGTGTTGTTAAGAACAACTTCATTTTTCTTGGTGAATTTTCTTCTTGCTAGTTTCATTTGATGCCTCTAGTTCTTAACTTGAAAGACATAATCAGTAGTTGATCTCTCTTCACCTTCTTTTTCCCTCTCTGTTTCATACACCTCAGCTACCTTCCATCCAGGCATCTGGTTAATTAACTCAAAATGAGTTCTACTATTTTATTATATACTAGTAGTTCTACTAACTTATAGGGCATAGTCATCAGGCTGATCTGTCTGTAATTCCCTAGGGTGATCTCTTTTGTAAGTTGAATATATTAGGATGGTGTTGGCAGGACAAGGCTGTCTTCAGAACGTTTTTATTTTTCCAGGATTTGTTAAAAAGTATCATTAGTGGTTTATCAGTCTTGTAAGCTACTTCATTCAAAACTTTTGGCTAAAGTTTTTCAAGCTGTTGGTTTGAAAATACTTTCTTTTAGCAGCAAGTAGATCCTCCTTTCCTTTTCCTCAGCATCACCATGATGGATATTTGCTCCTCTGCTATTCCAGCTGTAGAACAGAAGTATCTGCCGAACATATTCCTCTTTCAGAAATTCTGACAACTGATTCAAACAGTTGATCTATATAAGCCTGAGAATTTTCTTTGTTTCTATTGCTACAAAACTGCTTTTCAGTCAAAAGGTTCAGAGCGGTTTATGAAAATCAGACCCACTCAGTTCAAAGATCTAAAATCCAGGCATCTGAATTCCCAAGTCACCTTTACAAATGTGGGTTAGGAAACAGACTGACTAAAATTTTGTATCTCAGGGGCAGGAGGCACATGATTTTAATTAGAACTGAAAATGACATGTTCTTTTATTCTTACATAAAATCAGAAACTTTTTTTTCTTATATTCTGTGAAACTTTTCTGTAGCATAGGTGACCTGCTGTTAGGGAACTATTAGCTGAAAATTTCTTCTCAAGTACAGATTAAATTACAGCTAAAGAGACACAGAAAAACAAGTATTTTGTGCTGAAGAAGTGCCATAGAAATATACTACTTCTTTTTGGTCTCCTAAAGCATACACATACACAAGTTTTTGAACACCTGATATAATTGCAGTGCATTCTACTGTAAGAAAAAAAGAAAAACACTTCATCCATCCACAAGATTCCTTAATTGGCCTAGGAGTCCTGGATGAAGTGATTGATCTTGCACAGCTGTTTGTAGCAATGCATGGCAAATATGTTTACAATTGACAGAGATAGATGACACTATAATTGACAGTTTACTTTTCTTCTATGTATTTTTTTAAGCTAGAAGATCAATTGGACATCTCCAAAGTTTGGAAGGGAAAAATAGATCTGTTTCTACTTCCAATTATTTTTATTCTGCATGGCATGCTGAAACCTGTCACAGCTAAGACCAGATTGTCCAGTTTTAATATGGTTCACTCTCTTTCATCAAAATAACTTCTGTTACACTTTGTCAAAATAAATGACACTGCTAAGGTGATTGGAGGCATGTACCTCAGCTTATTGCAGGCCTGGAAAACTGAATGTAGAGAAATACCCAAGTAACTTATTTACCTCAAATTAATCACACAAAGAAAAGAGAGGATACTTTTGTCGGCAAACAAGTGTTGCCTTTTCATGGAAGTCTTTCTAAAATGGTAGCAGTACTGGGAATTCCAGAACAAAACCAGGCAGTCATCTCCAGCATTGCAATTACTGGTCTTCTAGGCAACAGTCTCAAATCACTGGATGGCAGTCTGTCTATGCTGCATACAGAAGTGCTGAACTTAATTGCACGGGGCATGCGATGGTAGGATAGTGGAGTGCAAACAGGCATGAACTCAGGAAGTAAGATATAAGACCTTTCCCTGAAGTAGCAGCTGCTTCTTGTTATCCTAGTGTTCTCTAAAATGTCTTCACTTTACTCATTCCCCATAAGCAGGTAATTATACATAGTCTGACACTATACCTCTTCTCCCTAATTATCTAATTGTAACCAACATGTATGCTCCTGGTCCAACACCAACCAGCAAATGAAGCTGAAAAGCAGAGTTAATGATTTTGCCTTTCCAGAAAAAGGATGAAGAATCTCTCATTTTCCTCTCTACATGGCCTTTTCACACTTTTGAGGAGAATAGATACATGTTACGGAGAGTCTATGTGGGGAAGGTAAATTGTTTTCTAGGAATAAACAGGGATTGCGTCTCTGCTTCCAAGGAAACCCTGTGTTTGTATGTGTGTGTGTGGATGCCCACATGGGTGTGCACGTGTGGGGAAGAGATGTGAGCTTGAGAGGTTAATGGTAGGCGGGGATGTGTTGAAGGTTGTGTATTTAAGTCTTCAGGGTCCTGACAGGAATTGACAAAAGTATAGAAGGGAGAGGGTGATTGATGTGGAAGGCTAACAGAAGCGGAGAAGAGTCTGAAAGAAGGCTGTAGAGGAAAAGAGAGAAGTGAATTAGATGGGAAAAAATGGCCAGGTAAATACCAGAGTAATATAAATTTGAAGAGGAAACAGGAAGATTTAAAGATACAGTGAAACAAAATGTAACAAAGCAAAAAATCAAGAAAAAGAGAAAAAAAACAACACATGCAAACAGACCCGAGAGTTGAAAAGATGGCTACTTAATGAAAGCTTGAGGCAAATATGTTTTCTCTATTTTAAAACGTTAACTGGGAACAAATTAGTAAAATGGAGATAAGAAGTCTCATTTCATAGCTTGCCTGAGGCAGCAAAGAGCCCGAGGCTTACATTATGAAGGAACATTATTTAGCAGAAATCGGTGTTCAGAAAGGAGTATGATTTGTTGTATTGTAAATGAATGCAATTGTCAGGAAAGAAAGAAATATTTTTTCTGAGCTGGAAGATTGCACATCAATAGGCACTTTTGGTACTGCTGCTCTTTGATTTCATCTGCAGGATCTCATGTTATATCAAGACATGATTTTCCAGGATGTGTTGCTGTAAAGCAGAAAGCTGAGAGAAGCTGCAGTGGTTGTGAATGACTGATGAAGGCCAGAGCAGAAAGATGATTATTTTCTTTTTAATGCTTCTGATATAATTCATTATGCTTCACCAAGCCTGTCCTGACAGCTTTCCAGCTTTACATTATAAAGATAAAGACACTCTCGCATACACAAGACTAAGGGTCATAAGGTCTTAACACTTCTGAACTAGTCATGGAGGCCCACTATCTTGTGAATTTGAAGTCTTTCACAGCTGTGAATCATTGCTTGAATAAGGTGGCACAACATTTTGTTTTGTTATGGAATGCAACTTTCTTTCAAATCAGAATTTTTCTGAGGGGCAGGTGGGAGTTACAAATATGCATCTGTACAAATATGGAAAACCATAAGGTCTATAAGGTATCTTTAAAAAAACTTAAGCAACAGAAAAAGCTAAAGAACAAGTATAAGGTCACTATTCCTTGACCTTTGGGGAGGGCAACACGACCTAACTTTGATAAACACTGTTCCAGGCTGTAGCCTCCTGCATATTCAATACCAGCAGAAATCAGATTCAAATCTCATGTAGTCCAATGCAATTTTATTCTTACTTTCAGAGTTACTCCTTTCAACAGCTGTGCTTTTGATCTAATAGGAAAGAATGCATCAATTAACTGGAACAGTTAGTGTCCTTTGCTTTAGACTCACTAGTTTTTTTTTTTTATGCTCAGTTATTTACTTAGACTTTTTAACAAGGCAAGTGTACATTCCTTTTCTGTGCCCATTCCCTATTTGTTTATTTTAAATGGAAGCAGATGCACATTAGCACCACAGTTTTGGGTAATATGTTAGCATGTGCCAAATTACAGTGATGTCTCCAATGCTTTGTTACAACACTCCATAAATGCATAAATGGTTGATTGCTACCTGTTGTCTTACCAACCACCAGACTAATTATTACAGTAATGCATATTGCTACCTTGACGTTGCTTGGAATGGATTTTATATCCAAGTATTTTTTCACCCAATAGCAAAGTAAGCTAGATAGCTGTAAACTGCAGCCCTGAATCAATGCTGTATCTAGCAACACAGTGGAAAAAAACATAGAAGAAAATGCAGGCCATACACTGACAAATGGTAATGAATATGTTGAACATAAAGAAAAAGAATAAATTAGCACTTTTCTCTTTCTCTGCCTCAGTGTCCCAGAAAACTGTATATAGATGATAGCATTACATACTACTGATTTGTTGCAGCTGCTTCTCTATGTTTTCTGTCAGTAGAGCTAGTCCAATTTTGTGCTGTATTTTCATTTCTCTTTTGTACAGCTCCAAAACCCAACATTACACTCTTTATTAAAATTTCCGTTAAATGTCTACACTTTTCAAAAAAATTATAGTAATTCCAAATTTATAATTCATCTTTAAAAAAAAGAAAAGCAGTGTACTATGGCAATATAAAATTGCCTTTTCTTGTTAAGCTATTCAGGTGTCAGAGCAATTGTTATCACTAGGACTGCAATCATTACAGATCATGGTTGATATGTAAAAGGATGTTATAAATGTGAATACAGTTATAGGATTTTCTTCATTTTCAGAGTAAAGACACGTTAAAATATGCATTAAAATAGTTCCTCAGTTCCAGCTTTCTTTTTAAAGCAACAGTCTTTAGCAGAAATTCTTTGGAGGCTTGGAGATTTAGGTTTGGCTAGGTCAGTGGGCACTCATATGTTCTGAGGCTTACCTCTGTGTTTAAAAAGCTTCTGGGTTTAAAACCTCTGGTTTTGAAAAACTTAGATGAGAGCTTTGACAAAATCTGGGAAGTTTTCACCTTTCCTCTCTTAGGCTTATAAGCAAAATCAGAAAGAGATGAATTTTCATGCTGAAAAGCTGAATTTCAGATACGTGGATATAATGTTAAATCACAGTCTAACTGCTTGCTTTAGCTTTTGTTTGGTATAAGACTGAGACTGGTTTTTGCTGGATGACACTAGGGTATTTAATTACTGTATTTGTAGGGATCATGACATTAGTATGCTTTGATATTTGCTAGCCAAAATAAAATGGTCATCAACAAAAGGCCAAGTTAATGAAAGCCCATAGAAATGTTTGCTTATAACACATGAAAATAGATAACTGGGTTACTAGGATTTATCCAGGCTTACATGCAAGCTGTATGAGCAGATCTTATTTAATCTCTATATTTAAGACTAAATTTAATATGGCATAGATTATTCTATTTCCTACCAGTGGTCACAGGTGGCACTCACAGAAGAGAACCTTGGGAATGTACTGTTTTTTACACAGTACCATATTTCAAGGGTTATCTGCAAGATTTCATTTGGATTTAAATTTTGTTCGTCTGTTTTCCCTTTCTCTTTCCCCCACTACCGGTGTGTCTGAACTATTTAGGAAAGAAGCTTGAAATCTACAAGTAAAAGACCAGGAAAATGAAAGTCAAAGATAAAGGAATGATAGGATATTTGTCATCCCTTGCTGTAGAAGGGAAAGAGAGAACAGAGAAAAAAATAGGGGTTGTTGAAACTGTGTTTTTATTTACATTTTGGTGAGGCAGTAGCAGAAATATGATTCTTGTTGTCATTAACCTTAGTTACTATAACTTCCACTCCTTGGAGGCTGCCCTTGTTAGGGTGGGGAGTTAATTCAGTGGCTTGAGAATATATATTGCTGATTGGATTCAGTATTGACGTGTAATTTTTAAGGATTAACACCAGTGGTAGAAAATCAGGCAACATTTAGAACTCAAACTTTAAATCTTGGTTTGATTGTACCTCAGCTTATTAAGTGGTCAGATAATAATGATAATCTAGGACTGCCACCATCAAATCTGTGGTTAGCAGCAGTGTCTTTATGCTGGAGCTTGTTCTTGTGGTATGGATATAAACCCTCCTTTCCTAAAATATATGTAAGCACATAATTAATCCTTACCAACCCTTCTTTTTTTTTTTTTTGACATATTTTCTGGCTTGTTCTGTATTTATTCCTTTTCTTTCTGTATTCAGTTTCTTGCTTACACTGATGTCTCTGTTTTTATTTCTTGAGCATTGATCTTTATTCTTACTGTTTCTATATTTGCATTTATAATCAGGCTCAGCTGACCAAACTTTTCTAAAATTCATGAGAAGTTATGAAAAATTGCTTATCAACTTTACATGGCAGAGAGTTTTATACCAGAGTAGACTTTGATACATGTTAGTACATGTTTTAAATATATAATGCAAGCCATCTATTAGGAAGCCAGTAGTAATATACATCTTCTGCATCTTAGTGCTATGGTTTTTTTCCAAACCCACTAAAAATATGACAACACAAAAAAATCATAGTCATTCCATTCCAATAAATGTGCTTCCTAAAATGCAAAACAATGCTATTAAACTTCACCATCTCCTTCCAAGGTTGACCTCCACGAATTTATGTGCATTATGTGGTAGGACTATTCAGCTTTCTCTCTTCCTGACGCCAAAATACAGAGCAAATGAATAATTAAAACCTCATTAGTACATTTAATTTCATTGTTGGAAGTGGAAACTAACACATGGACAGGAAAATGTTAGTCTTGCTCTGCAACGGATGTGCTAGCTTATCTTTTTACTTCCTTCAGATGTAAAGAATGCAGTCTTAGACAATTAGATACCACTCCTTTCTTGGGTGTTGTTGAAGCCTGAAGAAAAAATACTTCTCTGTGGAATTTTGGCTTATGTTTATTTTAAATGTTTTTTTGGTTTTTTTTCCCTCTTCTTATGGGCAGTTATCATTTTAGTGGAATAAGCACACTCATTTTCTAAGATAGTCATCTACATATTACTCTATGAAAATGTATTTAAAACAGTTGCTCAATAGCCAAGAAAAATGATCAAATGTGTCCATGCTTCTCTCTGTATTTAAGAAAATAACTTTTTTGTGTAAGTCAAAATGTCAAAACAAAGTATCAAATACTACAATGTGGCAGGAGAAAGCAACAATCAAAATTCTGGACATTTTAAAGCACTGGCAATGAATTTCAGTAACTGTACAGCTAGAATTGCACTGTGTACTTCGAACAGGGACATAATGTAATTGCATAATTGTCTTTGATCTGTCCTCTTTACTCAAAACCAGAAGCAGCTTATCAAAGCTTAAAGTTATGTATTTAACCAACCAAGGAGTTGTGTGTGATATCCTCATTTACTGTTGTTGGTTTTTCAGTATAAATTAATATAAACACAGAAAATTCAGGAACTAGAATATGGAGAACATAAAGGAGGAGCTGGGCTCGTTTCAGAACATGCTGCTTGTAATTTAGGCACCCCATGCTGGGAAGAGTGAAAAAGCTTGCATGTGCGTTTTAGATAGTTATGAGAGAGTCATTTCCCCACTTTTATCCCTATTACAGCCCTGATGTTAGATGACTTGCATAAATGCTAGCCAGTCCCTTTACAGTGTTGGGGAGCAGCACCCTGGTTCCCTAAAGTGTTTGGGGAACAGCATCTGACAGATTCCACCAAAACTTGAGAAGCCTTAAAATAATTCCACACCTAAACAACAACCACGGAGTGCTCAAAGAGTGCCCACCTCGCAGCAGAATAGTGGCACAATCCTGCTTTATCTCTATTCTTAAAACATTGAGTCAGCTTTTAAACGGTTCCTCAAGTACTTGGTCTTCAGCAGATTGGTTACACGTGTATTAGATCAATCTTTTTATTAAGCGTGTTCTAAATGCTGCGGTCAGGTTTGTGGGAACATATACGCGTAGAGATTAGAGTAGCAATGATGAAACAGATATTACAGTTGCTGCTGCTAGAACCTCCATGGTTTCCCAGCAAGGGACTGCAATTCTGCACAGGATTGCTTCTTCATACGCAATACACAGCAGGATCATAATTCTGGTTATAGCGATGGGAAATGGGACAGAAAGAGACTGCCAAAGAGGAAGTCCCCTTCTGCACTGAAGCAGCCTGATGTGTAATATTTTGTCTATTTAGAGTCGTCCCTGTGGTCTGTACTAATGACATTATCTCCCAGGAGATCATTATCTGATGATTGCATCCCATCATAGATTGTTTGCAGTGACCTGAGCGCTGTTGGAAAATATTATTTTTGTAACACCTGCTACATCCCCGTCTCCTGTTGGAAATTTAGTTCCTCTTTTGGCCTGATGCCTTGTTACACTTTCCACGGTCTGTTCTCCTCTGTTTCAAAGCCAGTTTGGTTTCCTGTGTTATAGCTGTACAGGGCTACTGCTCCTATCAACGTTGTCTTTCTCATCTTTTCTGTATCAGTGTTATCTGATGTGGTGTCGTCTTTGCTGCTAGCATATAAATTACATTGTTGATTCTTTATGGTTTCTTGCACTCTGAATTGAGTTATAGCTTTTACAAGCATGTGATCTGGCTCTAAGAGAAGACTCTGACAACTTGTCATTCCTGGAATCTGTGACTGTCTTGTCTTGTATTAATTCATCTTATAAGACTCGCTATTTCAATCTTCAGCAAGAGTATGAGCTACTGTATTAACATCCTCTACTGGTACTTCTTCATTACATCTGTCAGTATTTTGCCAAAGGGACTTGCTCTTAGGTACTTCCCCTTCCCACCCAATGTTTTTGCATTTCTGCTTTCTCCTCTGTGTTTCTCTGTCATTGCTATGGGAACTGCCTATTTACATTTTATTCTGTTGGGAAAGTTGTATTCATTTCAAAATATAGCTGAGATGAAAATTGCCATTTTCAAAAAAGAATTTTAAAAACAGTATATTTATATGTTTTTACATATGCCATATACATATAACAAAGTCACAGAGCTGTATTTGCATATGGCTTGTATTAAGCTTCCTGTGCTTCCTGGAGGCTTTCCCAGTACTTTATTAAAATCATACTCTTTATTTTTTCATAATTGGAAAGATATTTGAAATGTATTAAAATTGTGTTAAGATAGGATATGCTTTATTTTACAGCCTCATTCTAGCTATTCTCAATTTTCTTTATCCATATTTTTGAAGGATTAGTCATTCTTATCCACTGAGGTGAGTTACTTTTCTAACATTTTGTATTAAAATTGTGGAAAATGATACAGTTAGATGCTGTTCTTTTTGTCCAAAAAGCTGCATAAAGAAGGCCCCATTTTAAAGACTTCCAGGCTTCTGAAATGTAAAGAAGAAACAGAATTTTAAAAAGAGAAAACATCTAAAGGTTAATTTCTGTCTGTCTGAATCTTAAAGCAAAAAGCAGTCTTAAGAAAAGCATCTTAGATGAACAGTGCACCTTAAATTGCAAATTGAGAACTCATGTTACAAAGCTCTTTCCTTTCAGAACTGTATGCAGAAATTACTGTGAACTTTTACGCAGGTTTCCCTTTTTCAGGGCTTTTTGAAGTTCCCCTTTAACTGGCTGCTCTGCATCCTGATTGAGGTTCAGCACATTTATATCCAAAGGAAATCACATCAGGGCTAAAAGTAAATGACGTTGCTTTAGAAGACTACTTCTTCTTACAGAAGTAATTTTTCCAATCTCCTTTTGATCATCAAAAAAAAAAAATTAATATTATTCTTTAAACTAGAAAAACCTTTAAGCTTTCAGCCATTACTATAACCTATAAAAATAGCCCTTTGTAATAAATTAATTACCTTTTCAGTTCATGTATTCATTTAAAACTGTATATGCAGAATCACGATGTTACCTGTAAGTGGTAGCTTGAACAAGGATAGGTTAATTTTTGCTTCTGAACATTTTAAACCAAATTACTGTTTTTCAGTGACCCTGGAGTGGAGAGGTATGAACTACTTGACCCAGCTATCGAGAGCAATGATGTATAACTCAGTTCTGAATCTGCCTGAGAAACCAGAGATTTGGGTCTCTCAAAAATTAATTTGCTGGCAAGCTGCAGTTAATGGTTGGGAAGGCAGGATTTGGGTGGGATCATTTCTCTTGTTTTGTCTTTTTCTTTTTTCTTTTTTTCTACAGAAAATACCAGGCTGATTTTCATGGCAAATTGTGAGTTCTGGCCTGTGAAGAGGGGTCAGGCAGTATATGCAGTGGAGGTCATGTCTTGTTTGGTTGGTTTTTTTTCTTTATGATCTAATAGGCAGAATCTATCACACAGTAATCCTCAAAAGGGTCCCATTTTTGTCTATAAAATTTTCACAACAGCTATTTACTATTGTGAATTGAATTTAAGGGCCAGTGGCTGGAAACTTTATTGTGTCCATAGAATTTTCACCAAGGCAATTCAATACAAGATGACTTTTGCTTTCTCATTTCTAAGAAAATGCAAAATCCATCTTTGAGCCCAAGCTTTCCCACAAATGCTTTTAAACAGTAACCTCACCGGAGTTTTAAATAAAATGACACTAGCTATGAAACCTTCTTCTTGCCAGCCAGCAAAAAAGAAGAGAAATATCTTTCTTATATTACTCCTTGGAGAAGGCAGTTAGATTCTTTGGTGATGAGTATCCATCTCAACACAAAGATAAATTATTAGGGTCAGCTGAGGTTGGCAGAAGTTATTTTAAGCTGGTTTCTCATTTGAGAAGCTGCATTTCAGCTGAGTGGTCTGATTCAGTTGAACTGGAGGGGAAATAAACCAAAACAAACATTTTCTTTTAAGAATAGGCCCCTGTGTCCATGTGCCTCTAGCAGGCAGTGCCCCAAGTTCATTTGTTACCTTCAGCAGTTATCTTTCAAAACTGTCTTTTGTACAGAGATACAGGTATTTGGCCTGAGACAAGTATCTCCCTCTTGTATAGTGGGAAGTTTTGGTTTCATCAAAATCAGTTATCTTTTGTGGGGAGAAGTCTGTCTGTCCTTTATTAAATGCTATACCTTCCATGAATAGGAAATGTCTCATTTTTTAAAGGAACTTTTAAAGACTTTTCTTCTGATGCAGTTGGGGTTTTTTTGTTTGTTTTGGTTTTTTTGGTGGTTTGTTTGGTTTTTTTTTTTCCATGCAGAAATTTTTTAGCAACAAGCTTTACAGGGTCTTTGGTGAATACATTTTTTTTGCCAACAACAATCCTAGTTATTATAATGCATCAGATCTCTTTGAGTCCATCTTTCACATTTTTAGTGAATGAAATAAAAGCATAAAAACAAAGCTGCATTTTCTTACTTGAGACTTAGCTTTGAAAGCCAGTAGCATGTTGCTTCTCCTGGTATTCCCCAAGTGAAATTCCTTCTCTTTTGACACAAATAGCAAAATTCTTTGCCACTAAATCCCACACTATTCATTGCCTCCTTATTTGAATAGTTTCTGTGGTCCTTCTTGAGCATTTAGTGTATACAATGGATACTGCATTGGTTAAAAAAAAAAAAAGTACTGCGATATTTTACATGTCCTGTAAAATGTTATTTGAAATGGTTGGACAAAAAAAAGACATTTTCCTTGTCATTTTACCAGCAGCCTCATCATTGCTAGGAGTCTTAGAATGTATGCATTAGATAGAAGTCATAATGTCATAAATTATCCTATTTATGAATGCCATTGTGGCTCTTCAGGTTTATTGATCATTGAGAATTTCTTAGCTCTTTGTATTGTTGCAGTTTTGTTGTGCTTTCTGAGAAACAGTAGGTTTGGAAAAACAGTGGTATATTTAAAAATAATATTAAAAGTAATAAGAAACCATTAATAATGCACAAAAGAACCATACATGAGAACATAATTAAATACACTGTAGGCTGGAACATCAGGCTGGTCCTGCACTATAAAAGAGAAGTAGAGCAGATAACCTTCCAGCGTCACCTTTGCTCAGTGCTATTAACATTGAAGGAGCTGCAAAACAGCTCATTAGCTACAGCCACATGATTTCTGCTCCAGACCACTGCTGTTAAGTGGCAGGTATTGCCTGGCACAAGGATTATATACACAGACCTGTGACCTGCAAAATGTATATATTTATAATACCATATTCTATACAATGCTCCTCTCCCTGATAGTATTTTCTGCTTGTCCCTTCATGGGATGATGGAATATTGGGGGGGTAGGGGGGATTTATTTTCTTTTCAGATTACTATTAAAGCTTTTTAACCATGTCTATATATTATATGGGAAAAGAATAGAATATCTAATAGGCTAAGACAGCACTTTAATATCAGTTTCTTTACAACTACCAATACTACTTTACTGGAGTTAAATGCTTGATCTGAAACATTAACATAGGTAAAATTTGAGTGAGTTTAGTTCTGAAATTTGGCTTTCCCCTGGTAAATCCCCTGTCTAAATCTTACTTCTTAGAGGCTAGATGTTTAGAAGAATTGATTTTGAATCTGTTCTTCAGCACTGATTCCCTTGGACTTCTGGAAGGATATTTCTACACAGATCTGTCCTTGAAAAGGAAAAACAAATGATTTTCATGTTAAAAAAATCATCAGATATTTATTAAGAGAGTGTTTGTTTTATATATTTCAGAGAATACTGCTGTTTAGAGCAGCCAGCTGGAATGAAAGATATGGTATATGTATCTCCTCTGCCTTCTTCAATACCCTTTACATATCGGTGTTTGGCCAAAGTCAGGTTTTCTTTGGCTGTCTTGAAAACATTGAAGGACAGAGATCTAGCAGCATGAGTTTAGCCCCACCATCTTTGTAACTACTCTTCCAGTAATTGTAGACTGCTATTAGATTGCCCCTTAGCCACCCCTTCACCTTATTAAACAAGCCCACCTGCCTCAACATGTATTATTTTGGTAGCCATGTACTGGACCCTCTCGGGCTTCTCCACATACCCAAAGGTGGACACAAAGGGAAGCCCAGTGTTCCAGACGTGGCACCACCAGCACTGAGTAAAGGGAATAACAGCTCCTCTTGTTCTGTTTTCCACGCTCCTCCAAATGTAGCCCAGCCTGTGGTTTGTCTTACTTGCAGTGAGAGTTGGCCCATATTCATTCCTGCATCCACTGTAACTGTCGGGTCCTTTTTGGAAAGTTCAGTATTCATTTTCCCAGCCTGTACCAATGTGTCGGGTGACCTTGCCCCACAGCAGACCCTTCTGCTGCTGCTTACTGAACCTTGTGAGATTTTTGTTGGCCCCTCAAATTTTTCAAGGTCTCTGTATCAAGACTCTGCCATCTGTCATGTCAGCTAATTCCCTAGTGTATTGTCACCTTCAAAGTAGCTGAGGATGCAGTCTGTGTCATCATCCAGGTTGGTGATGTCGACGAACGTGGATCCCGTGTTCAAGCATTGGCTTATAAGCAGCTGCCAGCACGTGCCGGGCCATTGATCCAGTTGTCCAACCGGTTCAAGTTCCGCTAATAGTCTGCTTGGCCAGCCCGGACACCCACTCTTTACAAATGAGAGTGCTGTGGGAGATGGGTTGAATACCTTCACGGTATGGAGTACGTAATTTACTATTTAAAAGCAGTATGATTAGAAAACAAAATGCAACTAAGTAAACAAAAATAAAATGCTGTAGAAAGAGGAGGCTGCTAGAGAAGGCTGCAGGGAGAGCTGAGACATCGCTTGATAACTGCTACCACTGAGAATGAACCAGGTGTTTTTTATGTGTGTCTTGCCTGAGGTAGGAAGCGAATGAGTGTTTTCTTGCTCTGGTATGATATTTCAGTGGGATTTGCCAATATTTTCTGACTGAGTTGGATGGAGAGTTTGCAGAGCAGAACTGAGGCTATGTGGAACATTGAATTGCTTGTTGTTTCCCATGTGTCTTATCTTAGCCCCCTTTCTGTGTCATCAGGATATTTAGTTGTTTTCGTGGTCTATACAGCCTATAGGGCACTACTGTAAGAAACTTGCCAGAGAAGCTGTTACAGAACAGATATTAAGTACTGAAAAGGCCATACAGAAATCTCCTTTAGGCCCCTCAAAGATATGAATAGCTGATGCAATTGTGTCTGTGTAGTAATAAAGAGTTTTATGCAATCTAGCCAAATGGGTTTAGTGTATCAACCTCACTACAATAGGTCCACCTGAGACAATTTAGCATGTGAAAGAGTGCTTCTGCAGCAGAGAACAGTAACAAACTTTTCCAGTTGATAATGCAGTAGAGAAAAGGTACTACCTTTCTGGTCAGCTGCCAAGAGCTCACCATCTGATTCATAAGCAAAGGAAGATGTGGGAATTCCCTATGGATTAACAAACATCACCCAGGCTGATTTACAAAGGCTGTCAACATAAGACAGAAGAGACCCTGACATTTGGCAAGCTGTAGGAGGAAGATTATGTTAGTTAATTCTGAATTCTCTTTCAAATCAGTCCTGTTTTTCCAAAATGTAGACTGAAACAAAAAGTGCCCCAGTCGTGGACCCCGTGATCATGTGCTCCTTGATCTTTTTGTAGGCTCCTTGCTTGAGATGTGAATGCTGTTTTTTACTGAGACTCTGTCACAGCTTCTTCTGCCAGACTCTGGAAGCTGGGTGAGAACTCAGGAGGGAGGGATAACATCCCCCTTCTGCCAGAGGGTTCCTCATCACCCCTCCTAGAGGAATAGGGTATAAAACTGGAAACAAACATACCATCTTTCACACAGCAACCTTTCGTTTTCACCAGTGATGTCACAAGTGTTATCTATATCACTGGGTAGAAAGCATGGTCTTTGCCTCTTTTGTGATAACAAAAATGGATATGGAGGTGTATATATATATATATATAATTTCAATTGATGATTGTACAAGGAATGGATAGGATATGAAGAAGAACACAGATTCCTGCTTTTTCGGGCAATTGAATATTTCATTTCTCCTATTTTGTAGAAAGCCATATTTCTGAGACTTCTTCCAGTTCAGCAACTTTCTTTGGAATATTGCCACAATGTTCAAAAAATAGTATTGAGACTGTATCATCTGATACTTTGATTTGCCACAAAAGATAAGAAATATCAACCAAGAAATGTTTAACTGTATTTTTCCTGAATGATTTGAAATGGAAAAGAAAATAGCCTCTAAACCAAAAGCATATATTTTAAACAAAGCTTAACATTTAAAATAGTAAATACCCATTTAATTATTTAAGATTTCATTTGTCCATCTTGTCCAAATTAGTTTTAGAATCACTTCTATTCTAGATGTACATTTATTAACGGAAATAATGGAAATGTTAGGGCAACAGTAATTTCATGAAGCATATTTATTTTTTAATAAATCATTAGTCCATTGGAATTTAAAAACTTAATCTTTTATAGAGAATTGCAGATAGAATCAGTGCCTGTATTTATATGCTAATGACTCTAAAGGAAGAAAGCAGAATTAATATATAATGCTTAATTAAGAGAAAAAAAATGCAATAATCCTATAACTTGGAAGTAAAGCACAAACCATTTCTGGTGCATAATAGAGGTTTTAATTATGTACTTTCAGTGTAGCAATTCTTAAATAATTGTTCCAGCACTAGCAATAACATAGAAGAAAAAAGTCCTAGTGAAAACTATTGAAATAAAGTAATCCTGTTCAGTTATAATTTTGGAAAGCTCATTCCTTATGGTCTGTTTTGTGTATTTACATCATCGGGTAGTTTTTATCATTAAGTATTTCACGTGAGAACATTTAATTCTGCAAGGTGCCTGCCATTCCATTGTCTTTAAAAAAGATAGTATCGATCCTCTGGAATCAAAAAGGTTTTGATACTGGGTTCTAGGGAGGCAGGATTAGATTTAAGATGTTTTCCTATATGCTTATATACATCAGTGTTCCCATTTTCACTATTTTAATGGTCCAGAACAACGCTGGTGCTTCAAGCTGTTACTGTGGTTTCTCTGCAGGCAAATGGTCTTTGCAGGGCATTTACCAAGCAACTGTACTTTGAAATTAAAACCCAAGTCACTTCAGTCCTACACTCACCAGTTATTAACTCTGGTCTGTGTGGCTGATCCAAAATAGAATTGTGTCTATTCCAATTCAGATGGAAATTAATCTCAGGAAAACTGAAGAAGTCTACTATGTCTCTGCAGAAATTTTAAGTATGTGATTGCTCTGCTTCTTACTTTCAGATTTAAAAGTTCTAATTAGAACAAGCTTGATCTTCTGAAGTAACAAATATTCTTTGTGGGTTTGTTTTGTTATGTCACCTGCTGATTTTTTTTTCTTTTGACAGAGAAACTCCAGAGCCTCACCTGAGGTTTTTTTCAATAAGTTTATTTCACAAAAGAGTGTTTTCCCACCTCTGTAGCAAAAATCAATATATGCTATAAAGAAACAAAGAAATGCCAAATGGTCTGCACACATCTGTCTCTTTCACTCTTTGAACTATGCTATTCATAAAAAGGCCTGACTACTGAGTTTTCCTGAGGAGCACTCTAAATATTGCACAAACACATTGATGTCAGGATTAAATAAGAAAAACTTTAAAAAATTAAACTGCCAGGCTCTGCAGATTCAGGACTGATATCTGATAACTAGAAAAAAATTCAAAGGAAAGAAAAGCCATAGTTGACTCAGCGTGTGTGTCCAACTTTTGCTCCGTAAATTGTATAATTGAGCTTGAAGGTAATTTAAATGTAAAGATATGGTTTGCTGAATTCTGGCTTTAGGCTGGCTCTCAGCACTCAGTGCTGTGCAGTATTTTTTCATGTTTTTCTGTATCCGGTCCACTGCTATGGTGTTTGTATCCAGGTGTTAGAATGCTCTTCAGGATGCCTTTTCATAGCAGTTAACAATCTTAATCACTGCTTTTACTAGAAGCTGTGCATGAATTTTCTGTACTTGCTGAGAATAAAATCTACCCTCAAAGGATACCACCTTCTATACCCCATTTTGAAAATGCAAGTGGGATGCAAACTGGGGGATATGAAACATACTACTCAAATGTCCTATCCGAAAGTAAAAAGTTAAAGCTACATCTTACCTGTAGAGTGTCCAATGACATAACAGGAGAACCCAACTTTGTGAACTTCATGAATGGTGGGGTTTTTTGCACAACAACAAATGTCGTTAGTAGTAGAGCAGCTACAATACGCAGTGCTTGCTTTGTTTGGAAAATACTGCTTTCTCCAGATTGTCCTCCCATTCTTTGCTTCCTCCACAGTTGCTTCCCACCCATTCTGCTGGTGAAAGATTTTCCTCTGAGGTTACCTACCCCATGGGCTCCTGATCTTCTGCCTATGTTAACTTCTTCCCCCTATTCATCTTCCACACTAATGTGAACTGCAACTTTTGTGTCGGGCAGCCTTCAACTATGTAAGCCTTTAATGTAAGCATTAGAAATAATTTCAATGTTTCTTGTATTCATTTTAATGTTTCACAATGCTTCTTTTTTATTGATTCTTTTACAGGGTCAAATTCAAAGAGCTTCTGAAGGCCTTCAGTTGCCATCTGGTTATATTAAGTACCTAAATATTGCCTGAACTGCCTAAAGATTATAAGGTGTGTTTGAAAATTAGACCACAATTTCTTTCAATATAACAAGCATTGTCAAGAAAACTCTTTCCTACACTTTACTATTTTAGCAAATGTACTTTAAAGAAACAGAAGATGAAGTGTATGGTTAAATACAGGTTTTATAAGAAGTAGCTGATCAAAGAGATTAAAGTTGCATCATTTGAACAGGAAGGTGGGCTGTGAAGGATTCTGGTAGTTACTTTCACAGAGAGAAAACTTAAAAAATAACCAAAGGATGGAGAGAACATTCTTAGCCTCTTGGTTCATATGTGCGATATACTAGAACTGAGTAATTACACTAGGAAATATTTTAAGTAATCAGTATTTGGACATAAATGTAAGTTAACATTTGCTTTTGGTAGAAGTCCCATGCAGCTACCTTCCATTCAGATTCCCCATACAGATAGGAAGTTCCCTGCCATTCAGAGCAGTAATACTAGCTTTGCAATGAAGTGCTGATTAAACTTCAAAAAGTAATAATACAGCTGTGACCCTTTAAAGGCTGATTTTTCTGTATGAATAATAGCATTTACAGTTATACCAACTGTGATGAAAATTATGAAGCTAATGAATCCTGGGGGTTCAGGACACATACTGAGTACTAATTGGGATCAAGAATAAATTTCACTAAAAGCTGTAACATTGAGAAGTGAGCAACTTTCTGGATAAGGGGTTTATGCCTTTTACTCTAGGAACCAAAAGTAGCTATTAGTGGAGATTAGATGGAAGATTATGTGATTGCTTGCTTAGATGGTATGTTTTCCTTAAAAAAAAAACACACAGAGAGAAGATATTTCTGTATTAAACTAAACAACCAAGACCTTTAAGAAGGTTACACAAGAGAAACTAACAACTTTCTTGTGTCTTTATCACATAATTAAAAACTAGAACTAATGGCATGAGTCCTAAAAGCACCTAAAGGTTCAACTCTTTAAGATCTTGGTTGCTTCTATACAAGTGCTTGATGTCCTCTGCTCCCGACCTTATTAAAAGTTGCTGATGTTAAGTGATTTGAATGGATAATGCAGTCTGATGAAATGTTGGTATCTGCAGCTAAAGTAGTCACTCTGTAATCTCTTAAATGTAGTCCAATAAAATCAATTTTTGCCATTTACTAGTAGGTAGCCAGAGGCTTTCAACTGACCTAACAGCTCCAGCTCTCAGGGCTGTTTGGCCTCCCGTGGCCCCATCTGGGCTTAGCTGGGATAACAGTTGCCAAGGGGGCAAGTGACCATTCATTGCCTCCCCTGCTATCACTGCCTCTGGGGATGGCCTGGCACTCCTTGATGGTCCCTTCATAATAAGCAACAGTCCTTTGTGTTCACTGGGTTGGAGGAAGATCTCTTGCAACTTTCAGACTTTAACTGGGCACTGCAGGAAGAAGACTGTGATAAGGAAAACGTATACAAATAACCTAAGTGACACCAACACTTAGAAGGAAGAACCCCCCACCAGGGACATGAGAATCCTCCCAACAAAGATCTCAGGATGCTTTGTCACCTTCCCCCCAGTCTTCTTGAGGAAATCTGAAACTATCAACATTAGGACCTAGAAGAGCACTGGAAAGGGGATACACTGGGAATCATAGAATCATAGAATGGTTCGGGTTGGAAGGGACCTTAAAGATCGTCTAGTTCCAACCCCCATGCCATGGGCAGGGACACCTTCCACTAGACCAGGTTGCTCAAAGCCCCATCCAACCTGGCCTCGAACACTTCCAGGGATGGGGCA
>JAVJGG010000007.1:15822948-15839449 GCA_035590195.1 Aviceda cuculoides
CTGGATATCTCCTCCCCACCCCCCCTCTAATTGGGTTTCTAGAAATCTTTCAGGATTAATTACTGGTGAATCTCTACAACAAAATAAAAATGAAATAATTTGGTAGCATACTTGAGGGAAAACAATTCCAATATTGTTTGCAAATTAAAGGTCTCAGTCCAGCAACACTTCCTGAATTCAATTGCTTTAATTTCATGGGATTACTTGGGTTTTTTAGCTCTAAGGGTTTCTGGATCTTCTTTGACCCAAGCGAGAAGAGCACACAAACATGTATTTGTCAGTAATGTAATTTAAATCACTGATACTAGCTGTGTGCTGAAACATAAACATGTTACTTATGTCTAGCCTCAAGTCCTTAGTAATTTGTAAAATCAAGCTTTATATGAATAAAAGTTACAAGGCCGGTTTCTGAAACCACGGCCATTCTTTTTGGACAACATCTGTTACAGAGGAATAACTTAAAAGCACCCCACCTTTGTGTCTAATAGACATGTGAAATGTTAAAATGACCAACCTCATTCATGGGTCACATGTGGGATTATTAAGTAGTCGTCGCTCTCTTCCAAACATGCTGGAAGCTCCAAGTTTGGCTTGAGGAGGCTGAACTTAGATACAGAATAGATTTAATATTTTCCCTCTAGAAAGTAAGGAGGGGAAAAAGGTTTATAGAACCTGAAAGATCTATTGCATTTCTATTGCAGCTGTTTTTAGCTGAGCAGAGGAAATTTGGAAATCTTGGGCTTGCCTGAAGGAGATCTTGAGGCAGACGTGCTGATATTGCTCATCATGTGGTTCAGGGGCACGGTGCTCGCTCAGGGTGGAACATTGAGTCCTAGCCCTTCCTGGCCTCACTCAGAGTAAGAAAGTTAACTTTGGTCTCCCAACTCACAAGGGTGGCTATACCCAACTTCTACTGTTGTGTGTATATGTGTGTGGAGATAAATATATATATATGTTTATATATATTTAGTTATATTAAATTTCTTTGTAAAAAGAAGTGTATCAGAAACACCAAAATAAGTATTTTTCCTTTTTTCCTCCTTTTTGTTTCTTGGCAAAAATAATTTGATTGTAATTTTGCAGTAAGCTTGGCCCCTAAACCCAGTAAATTCCAGTGAATCGTCCCAGACTCTTTCCTTTCTCTGGAAACATGCCCAGTTATATGCAAAATACTTCAAAATTATGGCAGCTTTTTGAACTGCAGATTCAGATACTCCCAAATCACCAGTGACTTATGAAAAATTTTAGCTTTAGAGGCATATAGAGAAAGCAAGAGGACATGTGACTGAATGAGCATGCTTGTTGTACAGCAAGCTTTTTATTCAGGCTCTTGCAAGAGAAGCCTTAACTAGTACTTAAAAACTTAGAAGAGAGGAAGAGAGTGGATTGGTAATATAGGAACTACCATGCACAACATAATGTTACTGAAAAATTAACCTTCTTGGGGAATTTTTAGTTTCTAGTGAGAAAATAACAAGAATAATCTGGTTTAGTTTTCTGAACAGCAAGCTTTCCTGATGTTGCACATGCACTGGACTTATGAAAACTGTTTTTACAATTTTACTTTTGTACTTAGTAATCAAAATGATACTATATAATGATGTATTCTTTTAAGTACTACTCTTTGCTACTTTCTTAATGTCTTTCTAAATATATAGATAGGTAAATATATGACTCTCATAGTTTTTAGCAAAGTGAGAATTAATGCCTGTTGAGTTTAGGTGGCTAGTTTGCCCTCATAAATGAGTGCCCTATCTTTGAAAGGATTAACAGCAGATGGCTGCTTAAGACACTGAACTGTTTAGCAGTGCTGGCACTGAAGTCAGATAATGCAGGATTAAGCAACACTGTCGCCATGCAACTATAAAATAGTGGCTTTGTACATAGTGGTAGAATGAGAAGGAATAGATACACGCTTAGTTTTTTTTCACAGATGAAACTATGTTCATTTACCATACCTGGGACTGTGGTCGGTGCATTCCATCAATGAAAACTAGGGCAAAGCTGCAGTGCCACATTTGTCTTGATACACACAAATATAACAACAATTTTACTTTACTTGATGAATTTGAGTGGACAAGGACTATCTGATCCTGTTCTGAGATATAAGGTGTACTGTTTCATAGAAATTAAATTGATTTTAAAAGTAAGGAAGACTTTCATTGTAACATTTGGTCTTAAAGTTACTATTCCAGCAGAATTTATGTGATTTAAACACTAGATTCCACCTGGGAACTGAAATCTCTAAAGTCAATAAAACTTGAAGTTACAGCTGATCTGGCAGCCCCATGGTGGGTTACCCGATGTAGTTCTGGCATTGGAACCATACTTTGTCTTTTTGCTAGCCCCATAGAGCATGAAAGACATAAAGGCTATGTCACCGACCTTTCTCCTGATATATGAGTTTTCTTGCGCATTTTGGTAGGGCGTGTATGATCAGGCAGTCTGAAAACAGGATGTCAGACAAGATGGACCACACATCTGATTTAGTGTAGTAATTCCTATGTTCCTGCAGTTAGTTGCTATGGGAAATAATAGTTATAATGTAATCCAATACAATTACTGGCAGGAGACAATCTAAGAATTGGAATTTTAGAGTTTTGTTTAAAATAAAAAGCATGTGTTAAAAGCCATATTGATTATTTTAATTCAGTCTCCCATAGCAATATTGTTAAGCCGTATGACTCCTCTTTGTCTATAGTTTGCCTGGCAGGAGAGGAACAAAGACATTGATCTGTTATTAACTAAATATACTGGAGAATACTTTGTACTAACCATTTGAATAGGAAATGGAAGAATGCTTTAAAATAACATTTGCTACCATGCTTCATGGTATCACCATAGTAACTAAGAGTTCAATCTGAATGCTGTGCTTTTGTGCTTGTATTTTCACACAGAAAAGAGACATTAGCTACTGGTCTTTAAATAAGAAAACTGATCATTAATTTTGCACTTTGTAAAGTCCCATTAACCAGAGCATATTTGCAAAATGATAAGCATCGAACAAAGAACGTAGCAATTTTAAATTAAAGAAAATTATGACTCAATACACCATAAAAATGGTTTATTTAAATCAATGTTTTCAAAAGTAATAATATTACACAGCCTTTAAAAGCCTAACTAAAAAAAGTGGCTAGATAGCTCAGAGGCTTTGACTCGGATGTTGAAGCACATGTCTGTTTATGTCCTTTCAAATACAGCTCAGGTTGATGGTAAAAGGAAGCTGTTTCAAGATCATGATTTGGTTGCACTAGTAAAATGCACTTGTGATCTTCAGGAAGCTGTGGATGTTCAGGTATTATGAAATTTATTTCTAACGGCAATGAATTGTCTGCTTGAGTAATGGCGACGGGAAGTTGCCATGAAGGCAATAAAATATGCAAATAAGAGACCTTGAACAAGTCTCTCTTTGATGGACCAATCTGAAGATATGTCTGCTATGGTTTCTATGTTATATCTCTGGCATTGCAATAAAGCCTCCTGTCAATTAATCTCAATACGTTTCATGTTCTAAACCCTATTAAACATGTAAAACGCAACCTGCTTACAATTATGATTCACACGGTCACACTGGCTTAAGTAATTAATATTGATAGTAAAACCGACAGCAAACTTAAATGGTAACAATTCCTGTAAATTCAATTAGGATAGTATTTTTCCCCTTCCTCTGCAGGTCCAGAGAACTACACTGTGAGAGAACTAAGGCCTTTAGTCACGTTTCACTCCTCGTGAAAACAATAGAATACAAAAAGCTCACGCAGGCTTGCTTGTGCCTTAGATGTGGAACTCAACTCCACTAGACGTGTGACACTGCAGTGGGTTTTTTAGGAATAAAGGAAGGGTGAACTCAGTGTATCCATAGGTTGCTCCTCAGTGGAGAAGTGAACAAAATGGAGTGACTGTTGTGACTGAGTCTTAAGTAAAAAGTAAATAACTGTCCCTACTTCAGAGAGAATTCTGTCCTGCCCAAGCAAAGAGAAATTCCATCACAACAATCCGGCTTCTTGATGCATAAAGTTAAAGGGATTAGATACACTATACCTATCATGAAACTCTAATGGTCTCTGTGATGATCACTGAACTACTAGAGCTGAAATAGAGCAGCAGCAACTTAAATATTGACAGAGAAAGGGTCAGCCTGTCACAGCTGAAGTACCGAAGTTCTTGATTTGTGCATATGAAAGTAACTTTAAAAGTTCACTCCATGTTCCTGTGTGTTTCTTTTTTTAGTATATGTTTCATTCAATCCGTGAGGGATGATTACCACTCAGTCAAAACGAAGCTTTTCATAATGAAATGCATGAAATTGTATTCTTAACACCCATATTGCTTGATTTGATATCTGACATGAAGCACATTTAAAAATACTTACGTAGTGTGCAGCTAGTATATATAGCACGAATGTTGCCATTAGTGTAGCAGACTGTAGTAAGTCTAATAGATTAGCAGAAAAAAATATAATAGCAAGTGGGTAATAACAGTTAACAACTTTGAACAACTAACTGCTTTAGGTTAAAATCTCTGGAAATATTACCATTTGCAGTACTGTTGTGTCTCAAGTGCAGCCGCGTGCACATCCCTTTAGGACTCTTTACAACAATGCACCATGGAATAGTAATGAAAAATTTATGTCATTTCAAAAAAGGATATGGGTAATATTCATTCATTATTGGTCAAACTTTTCTGGATATTAGAGAAGTGAGTTAACTGTAAGTGCTTGTTCCAAACCAGATTTCACACTGGAAATAAGAAAAGACATTTGCCTTCCAGGTACTTACCGATTCCATTAGACATGATGGATTTTTTGTATTATAGAGATTCTTAGAAGATGAAAAATACTGATTGCTTCCCTTCTCTAATATAGCAATAGTTCATGTCTTGGAACTAGTTTTATTGTCAAAGTGAATAATATTTTAATATGTTTAGAAATGGCCTCATTCTTCTTGATGGAAAAATGAAATGACTTTTGACATTAGGGTGTTTTGTTATCTGTTCCTTGAGTAGCATCAATATCACATAATTTTGATGGTGTGCTTCAGGTGTGATTTCTGGAAACAAAATGTAAGAGAAAAAATGTCCTTAATGCATTACAGTTTGGGGTCCTTCTCTGTAAATAGTGATTGTATGTTAGAGCAAAAGCATTTGGGTTTCCTATAGAGCAAATACTAAACTAAATCAAAGGTCTATATCAGAATGCTCTTTAGAATAGTTTTTAATTTATTCTTTAGCACTGACATGTTTACTATCTTATCATACAATAATATGTTTGATTTCTAAGCCTGAGACCATGGGACAATGATAGAATCTAAGGGAAGTTCCTGAATGGGAGTGAGTCTCTGCCCACTTTAAAGGTAAGTCACTTATAGTTTGATTTATCTTCCCTGTCAGTGGTTGGTAAGTTTGTTGAATATTAATCAGCTCAATATTTAATGATTTATTTAATCCACATACATAAATGCAACTTTTTTCCAGCAATTTTTCCTCTTCTTCTCTTAATATTAATTATCACTGGTGCTAACAAGTCTGAGCGCTCTTAGTAAAACTGTTACAGTCTTTGCATTCCCTTTTTTTTATCATGACATTTAAGATGAACAAAATGTTTAGAAGACATTCTCAGTCTGGGAACATTTCGTTGATTACAGGATTAAATGCCAATGAGTACCTTACATATCCTGTGCTCACACACACCACTGTGTAACTGTTCACAGCACTTTCGTTTTCTGTTTTGTCTGTATTTTATGTGCTGTGTAGCCTTTTCATTGTTTTATTGTTATTAATCATACCTATATCCAGGGTATAACTCCTTTCACTGTAGAATATGAAATAACAGTACAAATAACTTCATTGTTGGTCCGGTTTTACAGATCTGGCATTCTAAGCCCAAAGGGAAAATTACGTTGGACTCCATCTGCTTCTGTTCTTTTTGAACTAAGTAGGAAAAATGAATCTGAGTTCTGCAAAAGTAAAAACACTTGGGGGCAAATCTCTACCTTTTACTTGCAAAGGAAAATTATCAGGTAGAATTTAAAATGGGATAATTAAGAAGCTCAATTTCATGAACATAGAGATTTTAGGAAAGATACTGTGGTGTTACTACTCAAGGGGGGCTTGTTTTTGAGAAAGTGTCTATTTCCAGGCTTTCAGGCTGAATATTACTGTTAATGTAAAAGAGTGACTACTCAAAAAAAGAAAAAAATATACTCTGTAAAAAAATATACTTGAGTATCTACTATAAAGAGCTAATAGCATTACTTCTGCCCAATAATTTAGCTCTTCAGCTCTCTGGGTTTGCTGGCTGAGTAAGCGATGGATTGTGAGTGGCAGACTTAGCTCCTGTCTAGGACTTTACATTTCAATCTCCTTCATAAGTGCAAAAAAATTACCAGAAGCCTGAAGAATCTGTTGTCTTTCTGGGTTTCCTTTTCTGTAGCAGTTCGTGTTAATATTGACATCACTTAAAGTGCTGGCAGCTGAAATGATACAAAAGCAGAGCGCTGACTTCAAAGCCAGAGAGACAGTGCTGTCAAAAAAATAAACCCAGAACTCAGTTGCATAGAATAATACCGAATAAATACTGAATACCTAGAATCCTAAAGGGTCTTTAGCGCAAGAGTATGCAATGTCATCACGTCCCTTGTTTAGGCATTTGCTCTATAAGCAGACTCTGTCGTGCTGAGTCTTTGTGCAATGCGAGAAAGATCAGTGTCTAATAACATCCATGCAAGACACAAAACCAGCTGAAAAGCAGTGTAACCAGCCAGTAGGAAATGGTGAGGACAGGGATGTGTCTGCCTCTCTCTGGGATTTAGGCATATTACACAATGCTTCCTGGAGATTCCTTCCTTTCATTGGGATTTTCAGTAATGAGCCTACTATTTTCTTTAAAAAGTGAGCATGTACCTTTTGAAGTACATCAAGAAGAGAAGGCAGGCAGGCTGGGTTCTCTCCTCCTTCTCTCTTTCTTTTTCCCTTTGTAAAGATTTGGTATCATGTTATGTGAAACATAAAAAAAAATCCTGAATGATCCTGTGAAACACCTAGTTTATAAGTGACTTTAATAGAAGTCTCATCACACTGAAGGGAGGGGTGTTTGTTTGTTTGTTTGACTGGATTATTGTATCAGCTGATCAATGTTCAGATAGATCTTTGAAAACTTTGGTTGAAAGACACTTCGTATGCATGATTTTTAGTAGCATATTGTAACTCAGGGGCTTGTCCAGTTCAGTGCAGGAAAGTAGTAAATAACCTGAGTTTGTGTAAGCAGCAGATCCAGCAGGCACAAAATTTTGAAATATATTCAGTGCTATAGCAAAGACAAACAGTTGAGCAGACAAAAAAGAGAAAGAAGAAAAAATTTCAGAGGAAATCCATATTTTTATAAAAACAAGGAATAAGTGGTAGAGAAGAGGCATTGCCCAAGAAAATCAGTATGGAGAAGCTGCTTGTCTACAGTGTTGTATTCAGTTACCCTGATGTGAATCTGAGATTATCGTACTGAATTAGTGTTTTAAAGGAGAAACTAATCTGGAAAGAAAGCACCCAAGAAGGAATTCCTACAAAGCACTTTTCTGTGAATGTGCTTTATCCATATAACTAGGAAACAATGCAGTCGGACTAAGAACACAGAAAGTGTAAAACTAGGTAAGACAAAAAAGAAGCTAAGCAATCATACTAAAAAAGGCTGCATGCTTGAAACTGCTTGACGTAATACCGTGCCCTATCCCTGCACCTCTGATTAGTTGGGATGACACAGTGGCCTCACTGAAATGGTGATGGGGAATGATAGTAAGAAAGATTCATGTTTATTTCTATGTGGCCAGATGGGTTTATACATTAATTTCCCATCATTTCTGATGATAATACAAGATTGTTCAAGACATTGCAGCTTCTAGTGTTTTGCCCGTTGCAATAGGTAGGACTGCTGTCATTTTGTGAGGCATTTGCAATGCTTACAATAATTCCATTCCCTCCATTTTCAGCAAAAAGGTAATTACATTCCCATAGACCAAACTGAATAATTTATGTGCACAATTGTGGTTTATACCTTCAGATACTTATAGATAATTGACATTACGTTCTGTGACATTACAGCTTTTCTTACTTATCTACATATTTATTTTACTTACCTAGCAGAGAAACAAAATCACTTACACAGTAGTTTCCTAGGTTTTGATTTTGAAACCTTTCAACCCACAGAAATACTGTAATTAATTGTTTAATATACTAAATTTTTCATATTAAATGTCACTCAGTTCTTGTTCACATTCCTGTTATGTACATTTCTTTTCAGAGCTGGAGTTGCAGTACATGTTGATTTGGTATTGCCTGCATATTCAAGTAACCTTTATTTATTTAACTAGAAGACTTGGTAATGAAATTTACAGTCATCTTTGGAATGCTGAATTATCTTGAAAATAAGCCTAAATATTTGATTTTTTTTTTCTGGTTTAAATATTTCTTTCACGATGGGAATAGACACAGTGAATGACAATTAAAAAGGTGACCCTCTTCTTTTTTTTTAAGGTATCACTATTACCAACTGGTATTATTTTTCTCTAATCACTTATTACCTCTTCTCATTTCCATGACTTTTCATAAATTGTGAGTAGTACAGTGGACTCATTAACTTATTGCCTTCATGCAGTAGAATACATAGCTGGGGTAGATAATTTGTATAGATTCATAAGGTATTATCTACTATTCTCCAATGATACTTTTCAAATGTTAAAAGTATATTTAAAAAGACTAGATTATCTTATACTCCTCAAGTTTTCAGTGTTACTTCACCACAGCCAGACACATTCTGAAACAAGGAACAAGAGACCAACTAAAAATGCATTAAGAAATCTGTTCTGTAGAGTTTATAATATTTATCCCAGTCTGAGTGCTTTCTCTCACCATATTCCATGTTATGTTGAGGGCACATCTCCTTTCAGAGTCTGTAGCCAATAGTACAGTTGTCACCATTATAGGCAGCAAGCAGAGAAAATGAGAAATCATTAAGTTAGTCTAAAAAAAAGTTGAAAAAAAGTCATTGAATGCTCCAAAAAAAAATAACATGGACGTTTAAGAATCATTTTAAATCTGACAAAAAGGCAATCAAGTCTGGTAGGATGCTGATACAGTTCAATTCCACTGAGAATCCAAGTTGTTATAATCTGTGCATGTTGAAGCTTGCGAATGGCAAACCACTGTATCAAAGAAGCCTACAAACAGGGTATTACAATAATCCAGACTTGATGTTATAAAAAATGTGAATCAAGAGCTCAGCACCCTGTGGAGACAGTAAGCTTTAATCTTTACCCAGTACTAAATTCCTGAGATGGTATTAGGTGCTTATGACTCTCAAAGTCTTATCATGTGTACTGAGCTGAAAACAGTAACTTTTCTGTTGACATTATTTAAACCATGTAAGATTCTACTTACTCTACTTCAATTAAATGATCTTTAAAGCTCTCTTTTTATATTGATTAGGATTTCTCAGGCTGTCATTCACAACTCACTCATATTTCCAGCACCAAGATCAATGCAATTACTTTTTTTTCTTTACCTTTCCAGCAATAAGGTATTTTAAAATAGAATTGGCGATAGTGGTCCAAGGAAGACTTTGTCAAAACAGGGTAAAAGGCCTTTAAAGGAATGTTAATGCTCCTTTTTGTATTAAGATTATAGCAGAGGAAAAGGTCTAACATCTTTTTAACTCCTTCCATGATGCTACCTCAAGATCACAGACTCCGAGTGGTAAGTGGAACTTAACAGAGTTAGGTCAATAAGTAAGGAGGAATTAGCTACAGACCTTAAAAGTATCTGTATTCTTCCCTGAAATTGTATCATTTGTTGCTCTGGAAATCTAAAATGGCATGATTTTTCATGTTGGATTACCAATATTGTTCAACAGAAAGAAAAAAAAAAAACCAACTAGAACATCATCTATTCCTTTAGACATGCTATATTTATGAGAGAGATGCACAGATTTGTATTGCCTAGTTCCAGACATGAAAAGTTAAGATTCCCTGAGCTGGAGGTAAAACTTAATTCCTGATTTGTTTAAGGGAGAATCTAACACAAAATACAGCAGAGACAAGATGGAAGAAAACCTGAAAAAATTAGGTTAATAAAGGACAGAAGAAAACGATCACAGACACAGATGAAAAATTAAAAAGGGGTGGAAATAACAAGGAAGAGCTAACGAAAATTCTAATGTTCCTAACATTTGGCCAAGAATATCATCCACATGTTCTGGCCTAGAATTAAGGACTTCCCTATCTTTCTGAATATTGATAGTGTAGATTTAGCTTCAGCTAGGTTAAAATTAAAATAAATTTCCCATGATTAGCAATTGGCTTAAAAAAGTGAACATATTTTTTTTTATGCAGTCTTATTATGTAAACACTTTTCAAGCTGGTAAAAATTGCAGGATTTATTTTGTTTCATTGATTTTATTAATCTTAGGAGCAGGAGGCCATTTTCACGACAGTTCAGGATCTTTTTTTAGTTTCAGTTTTGTTTTAAATGCTAAAATAAATTAGGGGATCTCCACATTGTTTATTTTGCAATTATTTTGAAAATGGAATGCTCTGATCAGCATGACAAGTTGTAATTTTGTCCCTGAAATCATATTATACTTTCTTCCAAAAAATATTGAAAACTCTATCATCATCAGCTCTGAAGTTAACTGTAAGGAATACACTTATTAACCTTTTGGTATGCACCCCACACTGTATATGCTATATAACTTTGGAAACTCTTTTTAGATGCTGACCAGACAATGGGATGATACAAGGCAATCAGATCACTCAGAAGCTGAGCTGAATGATATTTTTCTTTTACATTATTTGTTCCTCAAAAACGCACTTTCAGAATAGCTGAAACGAGAATGCAATGCTGAAACAGTATTTTGAAATACTGAGAAATGTTTCAACAGTTGCAATAAAAGCCAGGGAAATGAAAGACTACATTCACAAAACTGCCATAGAATGAAAATGGTAATTTATCCTCATTTCCCTCAATATCCCATAGGTTAGGGTATTCTCCTATGAAACAGAGGACTGCTTTTCAGATCTCTTTTCAGCAGCTTTTACCCATCATATTCCACCTACCAGGCAAATGTCCTAGGCTCCAGATTGTAGTTATTTTTATTTTTGGTATCTGATACAATTACTATTTAAGTAGTTCACACAAAGTTCCGTCTATCAGTGCATTTGTGAATGATTCAGTCTAGCGTAAAGCACTATGGTGATTCATCTCACACAGAGGAAAGATATGAATCTAAGTGTTTTATATATTTAAAGTTTACGTTAAAAAGAGAGAGAGAAAACAAAGTTCCTTTTTTCTCTTCCTTCTGGAATCTTAATTTATGAGATTTCTTTTTTCTTATTTTTCTGTGCTTCTTCATTTATAATATGCCTAAATATTAGATATTCCGTTTCAGGGCACATGAAATTAGACCCACAAATATTCATGGTAGCCTTAATTAACAAATTGCATAAGCTACTGGTAGAGGGAAGGTCTTTTAGCACTCTCAGTAGCTATTTTGGCATTTCACAATGACCTGAAACCCAAGCTTACTGCTTTCTAAAGCACATAAAGGTGTTACCACATGTAGAAGTGTGATGAGCAAAGGAACACTGAAAATGTTCCCATATCATGTAGAGAGAAATATCAGCTATGATTTTCCTTTACATGGTGAAGGAAGGTATAGATTCAAATCAGCAGTGCCTAAGAAACATGTTACTGTCCTTTATTTGGTGCATATTACAGTTGAAAATTCAGCTTGTTTAAGTTCTGGAAGCGAAAAGAAGCCTCTGTGCAGTTGCAGCTGTTACTTTGTTCAAGGGGAAAATAAATTCAGCTAAACTAAAACAAATGACTAGTGTTGGCGACAATGGCAAACACTGGTTTGTGACTTCTCCAACTCCAGGGATGTGGGAACAGTTTTCTGACGCTGGTCCCTGTTTACCAAGCTGTAAATTTTATTCTATGCAGTGTCTGAACCGCTAATCCACTCCCTGCCCCCCCCCCCCAAACCAACAGAAACCACAACTTTGAAAATATCTTGTACTGTGTTTTTCTACTTAACATAGCATTATGCATAACAGATGTGTTTCATAACAATAATGGAAATAACAATGGAAACTAAACAGAACACATCTTTCAAGAGTACTTTTGTGCACAAGTAAAGATCATGCTGGCTTATGGTATTTGATGTTAAGCCAAGTACGAACGGCAAGGACAACCTTCTTAGATTTAAAAAGATAGCACACATCTGTTTTCTAAACCCTGATATTTGCAGGCATAAGGAAATACTTGCAAAAACCTGACATTCTTAGAGTATCCGGGTAGAAAGCACCATAATATATACAAAAATTAAAAAAACCCAATAAATTTTAACCAGGTTTCTTATCTTTCTCTGCTAATTTTCAGATAGTTTATTTAAATTAAACCAAGTTTTTACTGTACTTGTCTCTTAAAAGCAGAGTCTACAGGAATACCTAGTTTCAATACTAGCAGGTGAGAATGTTTTTCGTCCCTTATTTTCAACATCGCTGTACGTAATGGGAGCCCAGAGTATCAGGCTAATCAGCACGGGTCTTGCCGTTGGCGGTACTGGAAGGGCGCTAGGCCCTGCGAGTGGTGATAGAGTCTCACAGCTCCGGTGCTCCATGACAATCTGCGCGTCTTCCGTTCACTCCCGTAAAAGCTGTGGGACTAGGAGGCTGCATCTTGCTTTGAAAACGTCTGCATGCGCTTCCCATGTTATGCACTAGCAGAATTCATTTTCGACTAAATATATAGCTCTGCTACATTAAATATTGTGTTCCTATGGTTTAATTGTGTTGTAGGAATTAAGCTGTACAAAGATGGTTTCTAAGTTTGTAGCAGAGATGAAGGGCATTATTATCCATTGTCAGTCTGTGGTGAAAAAAGAGAATCAGTAATATCTGTTTACAGCAAGAAATGATTAGATTAATGCTGTAACAGCTTCTATTTGTTTTCCTTTGTTTCACATGTATGCTGAATAAGAGACCATAAAAGCCCCTTGAACGTTAAACGCTGGATATTTAAAACGACTGCCGCTACGCTGAAGCAACGGATGAGATTGCTGCCGCCTCTCCCAAATTCTCTTTGCGCGGGGGCTGCCCCGGTGCCTTCCCTCCAGAGCGCGCCGGTCCTCTCAAACCCACGTCCAGGCTTTCGCAGTGTCTGCTGCAGGCTGGAGGCTGGCTGCGTTAGAAACCCTAGAGCATATAGAGACATAGTGGAGCTGATGCCTCGGGACCCACTGGAAGGTTTACTGAATGCTAAGCACACCTGAGGATATAAATGCAAATTTTCCTTTTGGGGAGAGAAAGAATTTAGGTTCATTTCCTCTCCTGGAGTCAGATTTTGGAAGAGAAGTTAATTTCTGATGGAGAGCGATTTCCACATCCGCTCTATAATGAACATCCATTCTTTTTTGTGTCCAGAGTATATCCAAACAATAGATTTAATATTCAGCAATTATGTACTTTTATTTTTTGTCATCTTCCTACTGGGAGCAGTGAGGTCAGAATTCAAACAGTATATATTTAAATACTGTTCAACCCTGTGAGAGCTACTGTTGCTGTAATACTTGAGTTGCATGGATTTAATTATTCTCCTGGAGAATTTGTCTTTAAAATTAAATACTGCTGTGCCCTGCAAAAAAAATGCTAAATATGTACACATTTATTCTGTGTGGTTACTGTCTTTGCTGCATATCTGTCAAATAAATAAATACATAAACAGTTCATTGAGTTAAGAAGGGCTATCCTTAAATAAGGAAAATGATTGTTAGATTGTTACTTCCAACCAGATTATTATTGTGCATTTATTCTTAACTGCCCTCTGTTATAGGTTTCATTATGCTGCCTGTTAGAAATGACAGCCTGACAGCTCTGTTGTTTCTCTGGGTCAGTTTTATCTCAGTTATTGAATACTCAAACCTCATTAACTTGCTGCCAGGCCTCCAGAACTGCATGGATTGCTGTCTGCAAATATAAGCATTTAGTAACAAGTAGTTTTGCATTAATTTTAGCATTCCGATGGGGTCGGGGCGGGGGGGGAGAAGTGGCTGGATTTGGGGAAAAAAGGGGCTGTTAGTCTAGGTACTTCAGTGCATACTTAATATACGTGTAATATTTGTGAGTGATTTTTCACATATAACACAGGTTTTTGCTCCGCTAAAGGAACTGAGTACATTTTCAATCTCCTCAAATTTTGGCCTGTATCTAGTCTACTCCATTTTGTTGTTTTACTTTGGGGCAGCTGGATTATTTGAGCACTAATCACCTCTTCCGTTATGAAATAGTACGTCACATATCTATCAGTAAAAATGATCTAACCCGGCAGCAAGTGCTCTGCAGTGGAGTACACCTTGTTCCCGAGTGCACCATGTGCCCAACTCGGTCTGTGTTTATGCTCAAGGGAATCCTGATTGCTCTTCTATACTCTTTTTCAATTGCTCCTCAAAGCCAATTCAGAGTTAACTTTTTATATAGCAATCAAAAAACTCTAGCCCAAAAGCAGCTTGCTTATTATTACAGGCTAATTTCAGGTAAAGAAAAGATAGGTATGTATGCAAAGGCTACTAGCAGTTCACAGGCTCTTCAGTATATATTGCTGGTTTTCTTACAACTAGAAATGCTCCTGATGGCACTGTTTAAACACTGAAGACTTCATATCTTCCTTCTGCTGGCTTAAATATTTATAATGGCATGATCTGCTACTTAAATGACAACTCAGTGATCTACATGCAAAAGATTGATCTTTGTGCTTCTTTTGTCCCCTTGCTATTTCTGGGGAGGCTGACCTAGCACTCCCTTTCAGACCTTAAGGCTGTTTCAAGTTTCGCTGTTCACTGAAGTGACTGACAATGTACCCACGGCTGGCAGAGGAGGAACCTGGCTGTGCCTTGTTTTCTTTGCTACAGCAACAGGAGGAAGAAGTGCATAATCTCCAGTAAAAGCTCTAAGGTGAGGCTTCCCAGGCGATTTAGCAGGCCTTTGGTCCAGACCGTCCAGATCACGCAGCACAAAATAATCATGTGGGATGACTCCTACCCTTTCTCCATGCATGTATTTATCTCTCCAGGTGTCTGTTGTACAGGATATCAAGCAGCAAACCTTGCAGACATCTCCCTGTTGAATATTATTTGTGATTAAAGTGATTTAAAAACAAAGTAAGTTTCGGCTTGGGGGACTGAGTATAGGCTAAGTATTTCTTCAATTATAGTTGTCAGTTTTAATGTAATGTAATTTGATGATGTGCAAAATTACCAGGTGGTTTTTTTCCATTAGCATCGTATTTGATGATGAAAGCAGAGCCATATATGACATTATAATACACCAGCATTAGAAGATTTATTTTGGCTCAGTTAATATTTAGCAAATAAAAAAGAGAGTCTGTATACTGAAAATCTTAACCTTGCATTTCAACCACTTGAATAAGTATGAACTAGGGGGGGTCTTACCTCTATCTCACAAAACCTGCAAGAAGATCACAGATAGTACTACTCAGGAAAAAATTGTGGGTGGAGGGGGAGGGAAGGAGGGTGGAGGTGAAGGGAAGTGCATGTCCTCATCTGCAGTTTCTTTCCAGATCAGGACTGAGGCATCTTGGCAGGACAGTAAAAGAAAGCTCCAACATTTTACTGCTGAACTGTACGTGTCAATGACTATGAACAGTACGTCAGCCATCAAGGCTCTAAATCCAGCACTTCTCATGATTTAAAGTGAACAACCACCTATTCATGTTTTGTTTCCAAGGTGATGGATATAAAAAGTATCAAAGCTTTCAACTAAACAAATCAAGGTGTCGTTGTGCAATGCTATGTAAGTGGCTGGGGTAAGTAACACTAAATCTTTTAGTGACATTCAAAGATTTCTATCAGAGGCAAGCCTATAGTCTCAAGAGTTCAAGTTCTGCTTTGCTTGAGGTCTACAGATTAAAATGTTTCAACGCATTGCTGCAGGTAGCCTCGATGCTGCACCAAAGCAGAAGTTACAACGCTTAACAATGCTGCCTGCCCCGGGTGCTTGCTGCATGGGTGGCAGCATGGACTCGATTTCTGTTTTCCGTTATCTTTTGACCTTCTGAATGAAATGGAATTTTTATAGTGAAAAATCTTGACCTTTGACTTAATCTTGCTTCATGCCATTAGGGTAAAATTAGCACCAAATAGTATAAGCACAGAGAGGGATCAGATCTGTCCGGCTTAGTCTATGTCTGGTTATAGTGTAATTGTTCTCGGTTACAGTAGTTACTTCTTTATTTGCATTAGTGTCCTGGTTTCGGTTGGGATAGAGTTAACTTTCTTTCTAGTAGCTGGTATAGTGTTATGTTTTGGATTCAGTATGAGAAGAACACACTGATGTTTTCAGTTGTTGCTCAGTAGTGCTTAGACTAAGTCAAGGATTTTTCAGCTTCTCACGCCCAGCCAGCAAGAAGGCTGGAGGGGCACAAGAAGTTGGGAGGGGACACA
>JAVJGG010000007.1:15849511-15932262 GCA_035590195.1 Aviceda cuculoides
GACACGTGGGGCACTGGGAAGGTCATTATTTATTTTAAAGGTTACTAAATTTTTGTTTTACTTGTGTTCAATACAGATTACTGAGACTGAAAAGTGAGGAAGCCTGGAAAGAAAAGGAGGAGCCTGGAAAAATACAGGCAAGAAAGAGACAGAAGAAATGAGGGAAAATGGAGAGGGATACACCAAGGAGCTGAGGTAAACAAAAGTGTCGTGAATGCATCTATGTGGGTGTGAATTATTAAAACACTTCCTTTCCCTCTCTTCTCAAAAATATCACCAAACTTTCTGTTAACTGAATACATTCAACCACTGAAATTTAGGAATTATCATAATGAAGAGTTAAGGTTGATCTCCAGCTGCAGCATCCCTGGTGTCTAAGCTGTGTGGTATGCTCTTTAATTACACTGTAACTTTGTAACTTTTTCTACAAGTTTGTTATGTTGTCAAATGCATTGAATGGGATAAAGATCACAGGATGGTCACTGTTCGTCATCCTGAATGATGAAGATACTAAATTATATTTAGCTGAGAGTTTTCATCACTTCCATTCCTATACACAATCCATATCTATTCATTATTACATTGCTACTCCTGTTCTTAAAGGAGGCTCTGGAGGTCAGAGTGATTGGGGCTTGAACTATGAGGTTTCCACTAATTTTAAATATCTGACCTGAGACACACAGGATCTGAATTTTTAGGGATGCCAGGTCCTGCTAATGACCTTCCAGCCACATCTGGTTTTCTGGACAGTTCGGTCTCTTGTCTTTTCTGTTGGAGAGACAGACAACCGTTGTTTGAGTACAAAATGCAATATAAATAGCCAATATATCCTTCTTCTGCATCTGGTCATAGTCCAGCTGTTGAGCACATAAACCTTTCCCAATTATAAATGCTCCACTTCACCCCGTGGTACATGCAAAAGGATGACTTTGGCTCCATATTGCCTCAGTGGCTGGTTTTGTCACTTGTCCAAGCGGTCAGACACAAGTTACTGTAAATAAGGCTTTTGCTGTGCAGGAGTCTTCTCTCTTTTTACTCACTTTTGCTAAGAAGTTCCCTGCTCCTCCAAGAGGGGAAGTGGCTGATGTTAGGTCCTCAGATCTGAAATAACCGGCTACTGAGCTTGGCTCATGCTGTTTTAGCAAAGTCAGTATTTTAAGTTGTCTTTCATGTATTCAGGATACATATGCTTTTGACTTAGTTCTTTCTATTGGTCTTCAGACCTTTAGAAAACCAGACCTCAAATCTCTGAAGTGGAGTACCATAAAAGGAGGAATATGAAGTACCCACTAGAGGAAAAGCATGATTTAAATTAATTCCCTGAACCACAGAATAACTATATGACACAGAGAAGGCATTTTATACACACATGCACACACACAAATTTTTCAGTATGCTGCTCAGTTGCTATTTAACCAGAAGTTAATCCTTTCCTTTTCTTGATAACTAAGCCCAATGTACTAGTCCAATACTGAATTCCTCTAGCTCATCACACTCACATGTGCTGTTTCTTTATGTGTTCCACTCAGGTCAGAGACGGAATAAAAAGAACTGTTTTTCATTACCTTTACAAATTGTCGTTCAGTTCCTGGGGAGAATGGAAGTGTGATGCCAGTTTAACAGGTAAGGAATTGTTCACATTACTAGTACTGCTAATAGAATGTGTTATATTAATGGACACATTCCAGTACAAATAAAAACAGGATTCCAGTTCAGGAGATTTAGAATAAAATGTGTTTCAAAATTACTTGATACTCATCCCCGGATTGAATCGCTGCTGAAATGAGATTGAACAGATATCTGCAACCTTATCTTCAACCCTGTATCTGTATAACCTGTATGGCACTAAACCAAGCATTCGAAATATCAGTTTTAAAGCTAGAATTTGCTTTGTTAGACAACATTAGGTTGCAAGCAGCATGTTCTAGAGTAGCTAAATGGCAGCCTCAGCATGCAGTGGTCCTTGTGTTTGCAGCCTTTGGATTTAAAGAGAAGAAAATATTGGATCTCTTCCTTGTAATTTTTACTGCTGCTAGAGGAACATCCCATTTCAGTTAGACAATTGCATTGGTTTAGACAGAAAACCAGACTGGAGAAAAAAATGTGTAAATGTAAAATGCTGGGGTTTCCTTCCTTTTTAACATACCCTGCTGGCATAGTTACTTTATAACCAGTAGATACTTGGTCAAGTTAGGATTAGGATGGAGAAAAGAAGATTTTTTGAGACCAGAGACCAAGAGCTTATTAAAGCAAGAACTTGGTTGGTACCCGTCAAAGGAACTGCACAGCATTACTAATTCATAGATACTGTAGAAAGGGGCAAGAATCCTTACGGAAAACTTATGCCTATTTAAATAAAAAGGACGCTTGGTTGGGGCAGTAGAAACATTGGAAGCATGGTACAGTATAACTCAAATTGTACTGTGGCTTAAAATTAGTACTAAAGCAAATCAAAATTGCATTTTCTGTAAATTCACCTGCCGTCTGTCCAAAAAACACCACAACATGGCTTTGATATTACACTGGTGCCACTTTTCCATATGGCCTTTGCCATTGGAGCTGGCAGAGATTGTAATTTCACACTACTGCCATCAACAGACTTTTCCCCTTTAATGATGGCAAAATTCTGGTTGTTACAGTACACTAAGTTTACATTATCAGTCCTTCTGTAGGTAGGTTCTGCAGTCTCCCACAGAACAAGAGTGTAGCTTTCTTCCCCTTTTACTGCACGTTCTTTTTCTACAGGTGCTTTGCCACACACAAATCTTCCTGCTGCTTTTTAGCAGAGACTGTTTCGAAAAGAATACCTTTTTTACTTTAAATTATGTGTTAGGGGAAAGGTAACCATACAAAAAAGAAAGTCAAACTCCTTTCTAATCTCACTGCAATAGACCTTTAATGGCTTTTATCATTTCAATACTGGAAAACAAATGTTAATATTAGAGTAACCTGAATTTAACCTCACAACACTGCTTTAAGGGGCGTATATATTATTATCTCCATTTACCAGTGGTAGCCTGAAGCATAGATAGATTTTTTTGTGTGGCCCAAGGTCATGTAGAAATGCTGTAGCAGAAGTATAATTAGATGCAAGATCTTCTGAGTTCTAGTCTAATACTTACTAGCTATCCTTTCTATGCCATTAATGGTAATGGGAGGCATTTATACTTACCTAGGAGAACACTAGCCTGAAGAAATGGTTTTTTCCAAGCATGGCAGACTAAAATCTTGTACTTTCTGTGGTGGCTCCTCTTGGCCTTAGCACACAGTTAGCTAAACTTGTCTGGGTTTAACCTCAGTAATAAAAACATCAGGGGTTGCAAAGTGAAATTCCACTCTCGGCAGTGCTGGCACCATTAGCATTTTGAGGTTCCAGCTTGCTGTTGCTTCAGTGTTCTGGATCACATATGTTCTGTTTAAAAGTAGGGTGGAATTTTCTTCCTACTGCTTTCAACTGCTGGCCTTCCAAGTCCGTTTTAGAAAGAAAAAGTCAAGTCGCTTACCAGTGGTCTATGCACCAACGATAACAGAGGTTATGTATGTGATATTTACTGCAGTCAGCTAATCTTCTGGGCCATGAAAGGTAAAACGACTTCTTGCTGTTCTGAAAGCTAAGAAAGGCAAGGAACAAGAAAACCCTGATTAGTCAGTGTCATAAAGATATGGCAATAGATGAAGTCAAAGGAGATTTGTCATTCTTTTGTCATTGTTTTCCGTTGCCATTATTATTTGTTTGTCTGTTTTCTGTAGCGGAGCAATGCTTTCCAGGCCTCTGCACTGCCAGAACTGACAGAACACAGGGGGACACTTCTCCAACTTCCTTCATTTATTTTACAGTATGCAGTTACTTCCATGGGGTCCCACTAAGTAAAGGACTGAACTACAGCTATCAAAGTTCATATATAAGTTTTCTGTGCATATGTTTTTGACAACTGTATTCTTCATAAAAATGCACATTTCGTGTGCCTAAGGTATAGATAGCTACTGCAGGGATGTCGCAAAAGAAATCAGAACCTCAATTAAAATTTTATAAGAAAATAAAATCAATCTTAGATGGGCAAAATATTTCTTTGAAGCTTCACTAGGTTACTTAAAAAAAAACCTGTGAAGTCTCTGTATATCACAGGAATCTCTTTGTATTGCAAAAGATTGCCACTTACATGGAAATGAGATCTTTTATTCCAGCACAGCAAGTGATGCAGTTCCACTCACTGACACTGTGCCTGAAAACATCTCTACAAGATCTCTCTGAGATGTGAGGCAGTATTAAGGGGTGGGTTTGGTGGTTTTTTTGTTGGTTTGTTATTTTGTTGTTGTTCCAGTTACATGCTACATCATTAAATTTAAGTTTATCACTATGCTAAAATATCTCTCTCCACGTAATTGGTAATGGTAGCAAAGAGAGGACCAAGCTCTTTGTGTAAGACATACATTATACACTAAATAAAGTTTGTTATAATCTAGTTGCTAATAAAACTCCACAGGATATCAGGTGAATCACATAATTTATTTGTCCTTGCTGAATCCAGAGAGAAAGGACATTAATAGTTTTGTGTAGTAATGTCACCCAATAGATGGCAGTATCATCTTTATAATAAAATACTTTTTTAGCCAGTACAGAGACATTTGGGATGAATTTCAGCTTCTGGATGCCAATTGACAAAAGAAATATGGGACTTTTTGTTTTAAAAAGTGGCATTATAGGAAAACATAGCAGAGAGCATCGTTTTCTAATGGGACTTTTGTCAGTTCTACTTAATACAATCACAATTTTGTTCATTGGGAGTATTGCTCTTCTCACTAATCAGGATTAAAAAGTACAGCTTGAATGCTTCCAAGTGATCATTGATTCCTGACTATAAAAGGCTTTGTTTCTGTTTGTTGAACAAAAGCTTAGAAAGAGGAAAGCTCAACTCTACTATTAGAGTTAGAAATATGTATGCAGATAGTGTACATGCATCTGAACACACATGGCCCGTGCGCACACACACACACAAGTGTGCAGTCTTCAAGCTGTCAATTGAGAAGAAACATCCTTTTCTATAGGAAAAAATGTTTCTAAATATACTGTTGTTGCATAGCTATTATTTTGGAAAGAAAGATGAAGAGATCTGCATATGAATGCAAGTTCTCATGCTAGGAAAGATTAATCTATATAGGTCTGAATTCTTGACATTAGGCAAAGATGAACACTAGAAACATAAACACTTCAAGATCAGAGATAACTCCTATTATGAATAATTTATAACCTTGACAACAACAATTATTTCCTAATTTAGAGGAAAATTGAATGTTAGGTGACTGATCTTCAAATTTTATTTTAAGAAAATACTTTACTTCAAACTCATTGACCATTCTGATTGCCAGTTCTGCTACATTTAGAGCAAGAAAGATATCCTCTCTGGAAATATAAACAAAGGCAATTTTGTGATTACTTTCAGAATAATCTGCTTTTTCTCAGATTGAAAAAGTCATTAGTTCACTAGGTGCTTTGTCTTATCTTATGTAACTATTATGGATGCTTCTAATTTATGATTCAGAAAATAACAGAAAGTGATTACCAGAACCACCACACCACAGACACAGATGAGAGTGTTGTTATTTTCTCAGTAATAACCAGACTACATAACACAGACTGTCAGTCCATTCTACTGAGTATAGTTATTACACTTCAAATAAATACAGCTATATATGTAGATCTATATATGTTTCTTTATGGTTCCTAAAATAGATCAGCAGTATTTAAAGGCAGTTAAAAAAATTAAACTTTAATTTGAAAATTATATTACTCTCTATCAGAAGAGCAAAGCTTTCTGCTCAGCATATCCCGTGACATTTTATGTCCTTCCCCCACTGAAATACCTTGACTTTCAACAGGGCACTTTGCATTAAGCAGAGAAACCCCTGTGCACCCATAATTAGAGGCAGTTGTTAATTATTTTAAGTAGTGCATGATTCTGGAATAATTAAAACCATGAAATCCATTCTGCAATACTATTTTGATTTGAAAAAGGGATTTTTAAATTATGATAATTCAGATGAAAATATAACCTCTTATTGACAAGTTAAATCACATAAAGCAAGGAACAGTTGGCTGAAGTCTGTTTCCTTTTTTAAATGTTCTCTAAAGAATTGATGAGCTACAGTTCAAATTGATGCTTGATGCTTAATTAGTCATGTATGGGATTACTATGCAATGATTGTAGCAACGTGTAAACTATTAGCTAGTACATGGTATGTTCTTAAGCTTATAGTGTAATCCTAGGAAATAAAAAAGGCAATCAGAAGCAAAATTAAACTCAGATTTGTGAAACTCTACAAATATGTGGTAGAGAACCTAATGACTGTTCAGTTCCTATCCCCATCTTCCAGGAAAGCTCTGGTAAAAATACTAATGAGCAATTGAAATTATAGAGCAACAGAAAGACTAATGTGGGAGGAGACTACAGTTCTTTTACTGAAGGTGAGGGGAGGACATGAGTAGATGCATTGGGGACTATTTGCAAATGTGCTTGCCTTGTATTAATTTCGGTATTGAGGGGTGTATCTGTCTCCTGCACTCTGTATCACTGTGGTTTTATACAGGAGCAGTTGAAGATGCAGAATGGGGGTAAATCCTTCAGCAGAAGGGAAGGGCAGAAAGAATAGTCTTGCAGAGACCATTTTAGCTCCCCAAAAGGTCCCTGAATCAGGACAACACAGAAAGTGGTAAAAAAACATGTGTTTTCAGTTCAAGAACTGTACCTTCAGTGATGAGTCTCCCAGGAAATAAAAGATGTGATGTAGCACTCTATTTGTACAAAAAAGTGAGGGTAATTGCTTTGGTTGGCATTGATCCCACCAAATTTTAAGTACTTAATTGAGGATCCTAATTAAGAGTGTAGTTGTCCTAGGTTCTTGTATAATCAATAGAGAGAAGCTTCTAGAGGGCAATTCAAGTCTTGCATTAACTCAATCACTGCAGCAGTAGCAGTCTTTCTCCACTGAGTCTTAATCAGCTTTTCACTAACAAATGTTAGTTAGGTTGCTTCACATTAGAGAGGATGAGGGTAGACCTTTAATTTTGAAAACCAGACTCTTGAAGTGGTTCATTTTTTCTTTTCATGCCATACAGGTAATTGTGCTTTCCTCCATCTGCCTTTTCTGCTACTCTTTAAATTGAGCTGCTCTTCATGTTTGGGTGAAATCAAAACATTTGACTCGGAACAGGATTTCCAAGGAGGACAAAAAAAAGGAAACAAAATTGCAACATCAGTCCCTTAATGTATCCGAAGAAGTCCACTCTTTTCTTGAAGACCTTTAGACAGAGGCATCAAAGGTAATGGACACCTACTCTCTGTCTTGAACTGAGCTCTCTCAGGGTATTTCATCCTTAAAGCAATTTGTAGTTGTTCTTGTTTTCTAGGAATGTTGTCATTCTGAGTTACATATGCGCACTGAACTCTCTTTTGCGTTCACAGACATAACCTCACTGCAGATAATAACCTGTGATTGAGTTATTTGCTATTTTTGAGCAATTACTTTAATAATTTCTTGTGTTCCCCGCTCCAAATTCCTTGCTGTTATCAAAGCACAGAGAATCTCAGACCTCAAGACAGGAACTGCAGACAGACTTGATGAGATAGTGACATCCATCTCAGCTCGACGTTCAGCTGATGAGATCAAGAATTTTCTGTTCCCTGCCCTTAGCACCTAAAAAGAACTTCAGGTTTGATGTGAGGTTTTTGAATTGGTTGCACCAGGCTGGGCTTTCAGTCTAAGGTCTGGCTCAGGTTGCTTAAAGTGGTACAGGCATTTTTTTTCTCCCCCCCTTAACAAAAGAAACAGAACATTATTTTTAGATGCCTGAAGGGTTGGCTGTCTGACTCACAAACCAACCCATGTAATCAGCTTCAGAACTTAATAACATTGTTCAAGTGAACAGGGATACAGGCTGCAAGATTAAAGAGAGTCAAATGCACATAACAGCTCACTTCAACCCTGCAATCAGACAGGTAATTATTATTTCTCAGGATGCCATAGTCCAGCAATTATAAAATTTAAATATTAATTTTAGAAGTCTTAATTATAGCAACCAGAATAGTTCTGTTCAAAATAGTCCCCAAAATAACTTAGCAAGAAGCTAATAGCAATTTACCTGATTGAGGAACAGGTAGAGATTTAATTAGAAATGGAAAATGCAGTTTGCTTCTATTTGCATAGTAAATAGAAAAAGAACTTGCTCTTTTGGGGGAAGTTTTTACTTGGTTTTCATTATGGAAATAGTAGGTTATCAACAAATTCACAAAAAATAGGGTTCAATTGATGAACATAAACATATGATTTGCATTGATTTATGCCTGATCTGTGTCTATTTTATTTATCTGTAAATATCAGGTAAATAGATTACAGTATGTAAACAAAGATTTTTTACAGTCATCCATTTTCTGATATATGGGAATAACATAATGTGCTAATTTACTTCTCAATGTAAATCTCGTTTTAATCATGCCCTTCCCTGGGAAGTAGATACTACGTAGTTTTCTCTTTCTGTCTCCAACAGTGGTTGTGCAGCGAAAGGTCACACACTGGTTCTATGGCTAGCACATCCAGTGTGGTTTCATGTCTTCACGCTGCTGCTAAGGAGCTGTCTATACTGACTCTCAACAGCAACCCCATTGAAATGTATTGCTAGTAAATTCAATGGTATTACCAACAGCACAAATCCGGAATAGCACGCCATCATAAACACATAACAAATAAGGTTCATTGATTAAAACTGTAGAATTTAAAGACTGCAGCTGTGATCTGGTCAGACTGTGCCAGGTTCCATAGACCCTGCTGCGGAGACTTCACATTATAAATAGACAAAATAAAACAAGAGCATATACTCCCCTTTTTAAAAAAGGGGAAAACCAAGTCATATAAAATTTAAATAATTTGTTTTACATCCCGCAGAACATTTCTTGATCCTTTTCTGATGTACACTGTTTCACTTAATTCAAATCTTTTCCCGCTTTCATGCGCTATATTGAACTATCAGTCATTTTCCTTCCCTTTGTTACCCAGCACAGAACGTGAGCTCTTCCTTTTTTTCTCTCCTTCTCCCCCACCACCTTTTTTTCTCACCCTCCCCAGTTGTCAGGATTTACCTTTCGGGATGTCATTCACAACCCAATGACCCCTTCTCTGAGTTACCAAAGCCATTATATGTCTGAGCTGGTGTGAGAATTGTTGCAATACTTCACATTAGTCTTAATTTACCTCTTTGATGGATACAGGGAAACTGTTTTATGATAAATGGCTTGTATCCATTTATCCAGTGTAGATGTTTGCTGTACAGCGGAGAGGATACTGAGAATCTTATACTGTTAGGGTTGGTGTTAGGCGCTCACTCAACAGTTTAAGTAGATGCATATTTATTTGCCTGCATTACTCAAAGAGAAACTTGAAGGAAAATGATTTTATTGTTCATAGAGAATTTTCTGAGCTTAAAGATTCAATGCTGTGAGCTTGGAGGTAGAAGAAAAAAGACCAAGCAGATTAAATACTTTCTAGCTTGGCAATTTTATTATTTTACTGAGACTGGGATTAAAGTATTTGCTCCAGGAAGTAATTACTAAATGTAAGGTAGAATAAGACTTGAAGAGCCTGAGAGAGAACAGCGAGTGGGGGACACTGGAAAAATGAGGTTCAGTCCTCAAAACTAAATCACCTTTGTGCACTACCAACAGACAGCTGGGCCTTCTGCATTGCTTTCGTTCATCATGACCATACATTTTATTCTGGGCATGAGATATTTGGCAGATTTTAGTGATTGAATTTCTTTGTGAATGAACAATTTCTGATGAAAATGTTAAACTGGAGAATTTCTGACTGGCTGTAGGCACTAGGGGGAGTTACTTCAGATATATTCAGTATCAGTATACTACCAGCAACCATGCTCCTCCCTTAAAAAAACAATGGTTATTTTTTTTGCTGCAGCTAAATTAATCAGCAAAGATTCAGTGGAAATGGTGGCAGTAAATTGCATAAGCTGTGTGTTGCCCCAAGCCTTATCTGAGTTAATCTTCTCTGAGCTATGTGTCCTGAATTTAGATCACCATACAGGCCTTTTTTGTAAATACTGTAGAAAATGTAGAATACAAATACTGTGTGGAATACAGTTTCAAAATAAATGATCCGTTGACTCCTCTTTAACAAAAAACATGCCTCCTAAAAATAGAAGGAACCTTTCATGGTTTTGGAAATGGCTTTTCATGATCCCTGATAAATTATTCCCTCTCTCTGGAAGTAGAAACCAAGAGAATGGTGTTGATTGCCATCAAAAAGTGGTATGCTTTAAAATATACACCATTGGTCAGAAAATTACTTCAGGACCGAGAAAGCTGCATATGTTATCATGATCAGTTTACATAGTTCTCACTTACAGTAGTATCTTATTTTATACAGGTGTTGAAACAACTCAGCAATGGAAATAGACAGAATAAATATACCATCAAAAATAAAAAAGGAATAGTTACCAAAACCCAAATGGCTTTCTCTGACAGTGCCTGAATGTACCATCTGTTTGCATTGCATTATAAATTGATGTAGAAAATTGATATGCAGTGCTATTTCTGGGTAGCTTCTCATTTGCATTTGCTTTTGTTAAAAATGGGCCGAACTGAAAACCATCCCGCTGAAACCCGCCAGACTTTGGAAGGAAGTGTTCAAACCAGCCTGGGGTGTTCCAGCCCAAGCCTGGATCCACAGCTAAATGGTGCAGCTGCCCACATACGTATAGCGTGCTAAACCACAACTTTGGATCTAGACACCACACAGCTTGTCAGATGTTCAGGCTCCTGATCCAAATTGTCCACTTTTATTTAGGACTGTAGCAATTGAATCATTATAATGACATAAGGCTTACCACCTAGCTACATTAAATAACCATATAATCAGTTAACTCAGGCAGCCAATGTGTAATAGCAGCAGTATGGTTACGTTCAAGCAACACCAAGAATACAGACTCAGTCATCTTTGACTTAATATGTGCAGTACAATGCAATCTCTAGAACACAACAGGGTAACAATTTGCCATGGCCACGGTTGTGATTAATCTCAGTATAAATCACTATCCCAAAGTAACATTTCATCCTAGGGCTGGAGTAAACTGAGTTACAGCTTCCTAACCCTGCATATTGTCCAAATCACTCGCAGGCAGCAATGGAATAGCCAAAGAGCTCCTCAGACCTAAGCTGGTGACATATTGTCTCTGTTGGACTCTATGCTGGGCAAGAACAGATCTAAATGAAACTCCTACCTGACATCCACTTCTTTCCCTGCATGACCTGTATTGGAGAGGCTTAAGAGACAAGAGGTATGGGAATCAGCTCCCAAAGTGATGTGTCTATGGTGGATAGGTCTGTCCCCATGATGAGATGTATTTGTGAAGCAGGCATTTACATGATTTTGCTTCACAGCACAGGGAGCTTTGAATGTCTACTTTATTCCAAAAAACTACATGTCATCTTTCCTGGCCCCTAATAATTCTGAAATAAGATTCTTCTTTGGTTTAGCCCTCTCTGTTCATTATTATATTTACTTTATGAGCTTCTGGAAGGAAGAGAAAGGAGAATTCAGTAAAGATTGAATTTGCTCAAAGAACCTTCTTGCTTTACTATTTGAACATACTGTTGAGTAGGGATGCTAGAACCAGTGTGAATGCAAACCTTGCTGTGCTGTGTATTTGTATTTCTGGAATTTAGGAAATTTTCATTCAAAATTATAAACACAGGCAAGGCTGAGCTCTTCTCAGAACTGTGGGATACAAAGTGAAGGATTGTCTGCACAATTGCCGAGAGCCATGGCAATAATATCCACACCTCTGCAGATGAGTAGGAAAGGTAATTTTGATGGCAGGCCAGCAATGTAGAAGGGATGTGGGTTCACGCTGACTTACTACAGGAAAATTTGGATCCATCATTCCACATTCTGGGCTTGAGTAGCAGCCTGGGAGGCACTGGGCATTAAAGCCAGCATGTGGCCCCAGACTAGCAGGAGGAGCAACGAAACGGACAGGTTAATTTGTCTTCCCTGTGTTCTCCACCCTCTGTCTGCATAGAGCTTAAATACTCGGGTTCTAGGTTGTTATGTTATAATATTTGTATTATATGTGATAATGTGATAAATGCAATTTATGCAGATAAATGCATAAATAATAGATATTTGAAACTCCCTGCTTTCCATGTAGTTAAAGATGCTCGTTACTTCTTTATATTACTTGTTAATGAACTGGAACTTTTTCCTTGTAAAAATCTCAACTGGTATTGCTTGTCGATCAAGCCACTGCTTTTTAAAATGTTGAGGTCATAGCCATCAAAAAGTTCTGTATTAATTACATTATATTTTTTTCAATATGTTGCCATGCCTTGCTGACAGAATGCCAGAGAAAGAAGAGGTCAAAATTAATATATTTGCTGAGAAATTGCAGAATTAAGCCTGCTGTGCATTTACTCTGAAGAATCTGTAAGTATAGAAGACAGTGAATCTGGGAGCTGAGATACAGTGAATGCAAGGTAAATTTAGCATTTGTTGTAAATATCTAATGTTACTCTACCTTTTTGACAAATGAAGTCTAAAGGGTATATCTTGCAAAAAAAGAAAATATAGTCTCTTTGTTCTGATTATATATAAGGTATTGGATAACAGCATGAATATTGCCATTAGGAACAAGCAAAAATGCCATGGTATAATGAACACAAATTATTGTAGATAAATTGGTAGTATAATTTAGCCGCAGGTTTGTGACAATATGAGGGACCTCAGCTGTTTGTCTTAAGGCTGTAATTCCAAATGGTGTTGAAACTCCCGTTGATTTTAATGTTGCTTATGTGTAGCTGAGTCACTATCAGCTTTTACACCACATTGAACTTGCTGCAGGTGTTCTTTCTAAAACTTGTGCTTTATAATCTACTTTCTGGACAGCATAGTGTATGACAGCGTCAGTGTCAGTCTGTTTGCAGTCTATGAGATATATTCCTTTTGGGGAATTGTACAGTCCTATTTCAGTCGTATCTGTAGGGACACAGACCTGTCTGTTGCAGAAAAGAACTTGGTGATATTTCTGCCTGCTTGTAAAACTGTTTGTAATCGCAGGTTGGGGCCTGCCTTGTGTCTTTACCGTGGCTTGCTCTTGCTTAGTTGTATCCCTTGAAGCATTTGCACTGGCATATCTGAAAGATGTGAGTATCAGAGAAAGAACTTGGTTTTGCAGTGACTCTCCTCCCTGCATTTAATACTGCTTTCTTTCGTAGGTACACTGGGCAGAGGAAGTATAAACCAACCTTAAGAGACCTTTTCCTCTTTAGATTGTGCGCTTTTCCCTTGTTTGAATATTCTGCCTCAGTGCTACCACCTAGGTTAGCTACCATCTGAAAATGAATGGATTGCTCGTGATTTCCAAGGATTTAACTCGTACTGCTAGTAACCCTTTGGGGGGACAATGGGACACAGACCTTGTGAACATTTAATTAAATCACATTTATTACATTAGTAAGTTTTCAAATGCTGTTGGATCAGAGAGCAGGAAAATGATAAAATGTGAAACTAAATAGTTCTATTTACCATTGCTCATACCTGTCTGTGAGCTTTGAAGACTACCTAGACATAGGCTCAGGTCAGTATAAGCAAAGGTATCAGATTACAAGTTTTCTGAAAAGAAATGCTCTTTCATTTCCCTCTCTTCCTTTTTTTCAAAATGTTAGTTAGCAGGGCCTGTGAAATTTTGCTTTGTAGGCCATAAAATTGAAAGGAAAAAACCTGGTACCTCATCACAGCTTGTATGCTCAACTGAAAAGTTATTGAGGCTGAAGATATGAAGGACTGGATAAACAGGAATTTTTGTTATAGAGGAGTGAATGAATTCGGAAATTTACATGAAAGATGGCAAAACACCCAATGAAAGATTCATACTGAATGTATGTGCTTTTTATAAATATTCCTGATTAGGGATTTATTCAATTAAATATAGTATGGACACTACTGAATATACTTTTGAAAGGACTGAACATCAGAAGATCTTTTTTCCCCTTGGTTCTTTGTAAAGAGCACAGGGAACTGTTAGGCATTTAAATGTATTAAAATGCAAGCCCATCTAGTTTATTTGATAAACACAAACCAGTTTCCAGCCCCCTTTTCACAAAGTTCTACAATAATCAATAACTGAATGTTGTTAAGAACTCATTTCTCAATAGGGAAACAAAGTAAAACAGAGAATAAATTAATTGTCCAAGGTCACAAAAAGAATCAGTGACAGAGATGTCAATGAAATCAATGCGTAGCAGCTTCTTTTTAATACAAATGCTACTCTGTCTTTTATAGGCTTAACCTGTTACTATCCTGACATCATGCAATAATTTGTCAAGAAAAAATTTAGCTGCATTTCCTGCGCCAGATTTTCTGTTACAAAAATGGTAGCCATGTTATGTTAAGGACTCAGAATCTATAGCTTGTTAGGGATTTTCCTCCTCACTCGAAGCTCTAAAAATAAAACAACTTTAAATCAGTGCTAAAGTAACATTAAAGTGGTATTGATCCTATTGAACAATGAAAGTGTATATGTTTGTGGTTATCTTATCCATCAATAAAATGTATAGACAAAAGAAGCTTGCAATCCTCGTAGCTGTTGACAGAAGCAGCAAGAAAGCATTGCCAAAACAGAGACTTTTATTGATCATTTATAAGCTAATATCTTTCAGGGGACTGTGTCAGTCACTCTTTCACCTCGAAGATATAGATGTGGAAGGGTGGAAGGTTTGCTGCCAACTGATGAGGAACTGCCAATGTATTCCTCCCTCTTGCATGCGAGCTTCATCAACTTCTGGAGTGCTCAGCAGCTGGGAATAGCTACTCAATGCTGAAAATTCAAAATAATCAATTTTCCTCTTCAGCAGGTGGTTTTTTCCATTGAGCCTGCAAAGGAGTTGGAGAAATAAGATCTAAAGTAGACCTATTTCAAGCTGAAATAATCTCTACAATGTCTTTAACCATTTTTCCAGCTCCTGAAGATCTCGAGACACACACTCTATTTCTCAAGACCCGTGTGATGACTCTCCAGCTAGCCGAGAGTATGCCTCTTAGCACTGCAGCTGGTAGTGGCACCCTAGGAAATGATGCCACAAGAATTTACTACTGTTTCACTCCTGTAGAAGTGATCCTTTGAAAAAGAGGAAGGTGTTTGGGCGTAAAGTTAGAAAATCTTGTACTACAGCCATGCTCGTTCTACAGAAGTAATGAAAAAAAGATTTCAGTTTTGCAGGCTGTCAGAGTCATAGCTTTTACAAGCACTAAGAGAACACCATGAACTTGAAATCTAGTCATTCCTAGAAACATTACAAGCATCTTACCTACTAGAGAGTCTTGTCAGCCAATTTTTGTAGAATTACAGTTACACTTTCCTAATTTTTTTCTTTCTACCATTGTAGGGAAGGACACACATGCTACAGAACTAACCTGTTACATGTGGAGAGAGCAAGGAAAATAACTACATTTAGTCTGTCAACAGGAAAAAATAAATAGCCTTTTTAACAAACAAAAATGGAGAAATTATCTCCTTGCTAATCTCCAGAGGCTATAACAATGTTAAAGGTTGCATCTGAGAACATGGGGAAGCTAATAGGTTGGCTTTATCTCTTTAAATTTTTCTAGCATAATCTACTTTAAAAAAGTGTTTCTGTCTTCCAAAAAACCCTATGTAGATGATAGTAGATTTTGAAAATATGTAGATAAATATGAATATGTCAATGGCCATAGAAGTGAAAGTATTACCAGTCACTGCTTTTGTGATGTCTTTTCAAATGTTTAAACTTTGGGGAATAACTGATTAAATACTAAACTGTATCACCTTGTAAGGACACTTTAACAAATCTGTTTATCTTCCCAGGATGTTAATGTGTATAATGCAAGGAAAGAATTCCTAATCTGAACTGTGGGAAGTGCAGGCATCTGTACCTTCACTCTTTCATTAAAAATTATAACTAGAGTCATTATTGGAAATAAAAGAACCTCAAGAAAATCTTTCTGGGTGCTGAATGGTAGACACAGCATTTATTGGGGAAATGCTAGACACCTCGAACAGTCCAAATATCAATACAACCTCTATCAGAATAATGTCCATTGCTTTTAATTTAAATTCTTTTGGTTTTGAATCCTGAATGACTGCCTCGATTGTTATTTTTATACTCAGTCACTTGTACCATGCTAAATGGCTAAGTTAATATTTTATTTTTATATGTCAGATATAATTTGTCTTGAATAGTATCATCTAGTCCTGCTTTACTTTGAATGATTTATTACAATATTTTTTCAGTGTTTGGTTAGGTAACATTTAACATTGAATTCCAAACCTGTCGTATTGTCTTTTTTAGGGATGATCCCGGAAATACTTACAACCAGGCATCATTTATTCTGTGTAGCCCAATTAACGGTGCTGGGAAGATACCTGGTAACAAGCTCTGTGAAATGTTTGTCAGACTAGGACTTTAAATTTTAAGCATTTCAGACCAGAACAGTTGCATAGTGCCATGTAAATGCAGAATTCTACTATTCGCACATTATTTAACATTATGTAAGTATGCTTTCCACTATATAATACATTATAGATTTCTGAGAGAGAAGACACAGTTGAAAAGTGACATTTCTAGAATCTAGGAAGGGGCTCAGTTGTTTAGCTTCATAGTTTTTGCATAGCTTGTGTCTTCATAATCTCTGCAGTCTTTAGAGATGAAGATTTGCTGATATTTTAGGTCTTAAATATCTTCTGTTCTTATTGATTGCATTAATACACTCTTCTATTAGTAAATAATTCCATTTTTATGCTTCGTTCACAAAGTATTCATATGCACTGAACTCTGACCCAGCCATCAAATCAAGTAAGCCTGTGTGTTAACTCCTTCTATGTCTATTCATAGGTAACATTCTGCCCTTCTCCTGCTTAGTGATAATTTGAAAAAGTTGGAACATTGCTTTTATATGCCTTTATGTCATTAATATCAAAAGTAAAGAGGTGGAGACCTTGCCTAATTAACTTCTTAATAGCTTCAAAAAGATCTATTAACTTTCTGTTCAATATCTTTGCCCAAATCTCTGTAGTTGTCAAAGGGAGTACAGCTTTGTATAAAATCTGTTTATTTATCCTAGCCAAACATCATGCCCACAGCATCTGCACTGTCTATTTTTTGTACTTTGATGTAGTAGTAAAAATAATTTCCAAGCTAGTGTCCACAGCTGGTTCAGAAATGAATGAAGGTTTTAAATCACATTCATAAATACAAGTATGTTTCTGAGGACAGGTGTCAAATTTTGAATAGTTATGCTCCATAGTGGGCTACTAATCATTCGTTACGAGCCTTCTAGCATCTTCTGGTTAATTGTACAAATGTTCACAAGTCTCAGATGTTTTAGTTATTTGAGATGGATCAATTACACATCTAAGAATTCCTCCTGGACATGTGGGGCTGGGGAGGGGAAGAGGATTTGTTATTATTTGCAAGAAGATTGTCAGCCAATACTAAAATTGAAACAGTGCAGCAACCACCCACTATCCAAATCTCAGAACACATAAACCAAACCATAAGTAGCCTGAAAATTAGTTTTCTAAACTGTTCCGGGAGAGCTTACACATAGCAAATGTATTAAAGACAATGAGACTTTGCTCATGAACAATTCATAAATCTAATAGAACTAAGTTGGTAACAAATATTATTCATGCAAAAGAGAGTGATAGCTCTATTAACTTCCAGTCATCAAAGTACATGGAAAGTTCTGCATACAGCCGTGCTCTTCAAGTCTGTCCTTATTTGGCTTCTGCATAGTTAAAATGTGACTGAAATGAAATAACCTTGTTTACAGTTTTTCTGGGTAGCCTGAGGCTTTTCTTCATGTAATGAGTATTTCTTGGCTTCGTGAAGTATAGGACTACACATAGAATCATAGAATCTTTTGGGTTGGAAGGGACCTTTAAAGGTCATCTAGTCCAACCCCCTGCAATAAGCAGCGACATCTTCAACTAAATCAGGTTGCTGAGAGCCCTGTCCAACCTGACCTTGAATGTTTGCAGGGACGGGACATCTACCACCACTTTGGGCAACCTGTTCCAGTGTTTCACCACCCTCATCGTAAAAAATTTCTCCCTTTTATGGAGTCTAAATCTACCCTCTTTTAGTTTGAAACCATTACCCCTTGTCTGATCACAACAGGCCCTGCTAAAAAGTTTGTCTCCATCTTTCTTACAAGCCCTATTTAAGTATTGAAAGGCGGCAATAAGGTCTCCCCAGAGCCTTCTCTTAAGTTGAACAACCCCAACTCTCCCAGCACATAGAGCAGTTCCACAGACCTCCACCATGTAAAACACATGAGGTCTGTTCTTCTCTCACATATTTCTATGGACAGCTTCTGTGGTTTTGCATGTGAGACTACAAAACCACACTGAAGATGGCTCCGTTAGCATGTAGGAAAAATTTAACACTGGGAATTGTTTATGTATTAGCTGCCTTGTCAATTAAGTGCTCCTGATCTTTAAAAGTAGATCAGAACTTTTCCTTTCTCCTGGTTTTTAATACTGCCAATTCTGATTCTTTTCTTCTGCTGTGATTTTGACTGGAAATTTGCTTACCAGTTTTTCTTCCTGTAATGGTTTCCATACAGATTCTTTTTCAGTAAAGGGAAAATGATCCTCAGTTATTCAAATGTTGTGAACATTTACTGAGCACCATTTTACTCTGTCGAAATGTTCTGTGCTATTTGATGCTCATTTTTAGTTTCATCCATTATTTTTCACTCGTTTTAGCAATCACAGTGAGTTATGTTTTCCTTCTGCTTTCCAAATGCTTATTTTAGAGACAGATTTTATTTTGAATATGGTTAAATGCTCTAAATTTATGGGAACATGTCATATCAGGGCTATTTTGTATACTCCATTTTTCTGGGGAAATATGGAATATTTAATCTATCCCTACTCTTCAGTTACTGCAGAGTTAATGCAGTTCCTGCGTTTTGGTGGTATCTAGAGACCCTACCATGGGTCAGAGCCCGAGCTGTTTTAACTTTAATTTTTATGAAGCGTGGTGTCTGGGCATCCAATCTTGTAAGTCAATTCTTTTACCTTTTGTGGGTTACCTTCGAAATTGCACAGCTTCTAAAATCAGGCTCAGTGCAGAGGCAAGCAGCTCCAGAGGGAACACAAGGAGGGGTTATTCTGTAAGAGAGCGCTGCAGGAATGCTCAGAGGGCTTGAGAGCACATATAGGAGAAAAGAATCCCAGAACTAGGGTTGCTTTTTTCTAAAGGAGAGTAAAAAAGAGACACACTAACAGTTTTCAAATTTGTAAAAAATTGTTTCAAGATCTAAAGGAATGACTTATTTTTCACATCCACTGGCATACAAAGAAATAACGGCCTGAAATTGCACCAAGGGAGATCAGTTTAGATAGTCTGAAAGCCTTTCTAGTGCCAGGAGAGTTAAGCATTGGGATAGGTTACTCGTGGGGCTTGTGGGACTTTCCTCACTGGAGGCTTTTTAGCACAGGTTATGTTAAACATTGTCAGACATGGTTTTCCTGTAGTTGCTTATGCCATAGGGTTGTGAGGGGGTCCTATGCAAGCAAGAGGCTGAAGTAGATCAATTGATCAGGGGTAACTACTGCTCAGATATTGAAGGCAGCAGCGCGTATGCCAGTCTGAGCACGTGGAGTGAGCGAGCATATGGCCTTTGTACTGGCCTTTTACAACTGCTTGCTGTGGATTTCAATTTGAGTTACATCTGACTGGTAAAGACAATCAAACACGTATATAAATACAAAGCTGAGGGAGGCAAATATTTTTTTAATACCTGTTTTGTTTCTGCAATTCCTGTAATTATAATTTGATAAGTACATAAATGTGTGTACAAAGTGTTCATTTAGCTGTAGCCTCAGTTTGTATAATCTGGATATAGACTGCAGGTCAGCACAGTTTATGTTCTGTTATGATCTGAGTAGATGAAGGAAAAGCTAATAAAGCAAAGATGATGAGGTGAGATAGATAGATAGATAGATATAAAAGCCAATATGACAGTTGCTTGTAGTGGTCAAAAAGTGTATACTTTGGTGCTTTCACATTTTGAGAGACTTGTTGAAATGCATAGCTTAACAGGGCTCTCTTCTCAAATTAGTTGTTACACAGTGAAAATCAAATTTAAAATTCTCAAAATTATTAATGGCTAATTGAGGGCTACTGAGAGACGACAGTGTCCTAGATGGTTGCAAATTTTTCCAGTGTCACTGTCTACTTCTCTGCTCCGATGCTTTGAAATGAGTCAGTAGTCAGCTTTAATTTGTTCAGTTTAATTAAATTCCACCTGAATAAATGTGTTGCACAAAGCTGAAGGAGATGCTGAAATTTCCTGGATGATGTATGCAGCTGAGATCCAACTTGATAGCATGCAGCATTAGAGTGTAAGCTACTCTCTTCCACAAGGTGAGCACCATATAAGCACTTAATAATTTAGATGAACTTGTAAGGAAAATAATATAAAGAAGGCAAAGCAAAATTGCATGCAGAAGAATATTTTTGAATATGCCATCATTATTCTTAGAATAACGAAAGTAATCAGTAGATCAGAAGTACATTTCACTTTCAAAACACAGTCCCATTAAGATTAGCAGCTTGTTTACTTAGCCTGATACTGTCCTGTCTACCCATTACATTAATTAAACAGCTAGTACTGTAATCAGGTAGCACAGTATTTTCTGCTAAGATGTCTTGCCTTTGGTAGAATGAAATTTATGAATTATATTTGTGTACGTGATCTGTGATGCAAGGAATTCAAATAAATGCCGGGTCATTGTCCTTTTTTTTCTCAGTGCCAAATGGACCCAAAATACTCCCCCTCTCCCAAGCCTCCTGGCCCACAGCTAACTCATCAGCTGTGAGATTAAGCACAAAAAAAAAAAAAAAAAAAAAAAGCCAAACAAAAAAACAACCACAAGTAAATTAGAGGATTTGTTTAGTTTGGCCAAGGATTGAGTCAGTACATCCTCACATCACATATAACGCTAGTGGTGCAAACCTCTTACTGAGTTCACTCTCTTAACTGTGTTCTGGCTGGTAACACCCTTCTCAGAAGGCGACAATCAAAATGGGAATTAATTCCATATAAAATCTTTTCTGAGAGCGTTTGATTTACTTACCTGAGATTATGCTGACTGACTAGAGTAAGAGAACGGCATGCCGGTATTTTGGATCACAAAGTGCAATAATTGTATACAGGTCATAAGGAGTAGGCAGATTAACATTACTGAATCCGCCCAACAGTCCATCCAAAGTAGGGGTGCACAGAAAGATTCCGCAAAACTAAGCCCAACTGACTGATGGAAGCATGTTGCCCAACATATCGGACCTGTTTAAGCGATGAAGAAGCATGGATCCACATCGTTCAGGTAACCAGTGCTTACAGAGGCCAGGAGCAAAACTTGTCCTTGTACAAAATGAAATAGATCATACAAAAATTCCTCTTCTCTTGTACTTTATTTAACAATAGTAACTCTCCTTCAGGAGCTGCATAAAGTTCATTCTCTTCTATGAATTTACAATACTGTAACTTCTAGATCAGTGTAATTATCTGAGCTCTTCCTTGCAGGGAAATTCACATGGACTCCATTTCCTCTCTACATGCTCCTAAGGTAATATTCCTTGTTACTTTATTTAATTTTACTGATTCATATGTTCAGATCTATACCTTTCTTTCTCCTGAATCCTTGCTTTGCAAGATCTGTTTAGCCTAGGACAGTCTTCCAAAGGATATACATTATTGCCTGAAAGATTCAAAGCATGGCTGATGAAAAGTAGTGGCAGAATGATTTCAGAGATTACTCCCACTATACATGTTTTTCTAAATTCCTGTAGGCAAGAAGTTTCTGTAGTGATTGAGACATAAATAATTGTTTATTATATTTTCTCATTGTGGTGATACTTTCATTATAATGTTAAGTTAAAACTTGCCTATAGTTTTACTGAAATTTAGAGGTAGTCACAACTGTTTTCATTATAAAATTTAGAAAATTTAACACCTGTTGCTTTTGTTACTGAAAGAGGTGTCCCAGATAATTAAAATATTTTCCCTTTCTGACACAAGACGGAGCCTAAGATATGAAAAATTATTGTGTTGCTGTAAAATCCCTTATGCATTTACATAAAGATAGCAGTTGTGAATTTAATTTTCCTCTGATTTTCTAGTTTATTTTCATATGTGAGAGGCTTTGGTAATCGTGATTGGTATAATCACATAAAATTTCATAGAATTCTTTATTTGCATGTTGAAAATAAAAGCCAAATTACTGAATCTAAGATTTGGAAGAGTTTGGTCCAAAGACAAGCAACAGACAAGTGTATCAAAATGGACAGCACTTGTAATAAGCAAAGAGCCAGGCTGAAGAAGGGCCTAGGCTACTCACAGATAAGCACTGCAATATCTTATAGATCCTGCTCTGGGATCCAGTGCCTTTAATGTGGTATCAAGACACGTTAGAGAGAGAATGCTCAGAATATCAGTTCAGAATCCGCTGAGCACAGAATCAGGTGAGACACACCTACAGCCAGCCAACAGCAGCAGTAAGTGCTCTGCTACAGCTCAAAATCCACCCTTCTTCCATCTACCCTTTGCACTGCTGGAAGGTGACTCCATCCAGCTGGGCTCCAAAGCCTGGATCTCATAGACCCAGAAACTCTCATCCATTTTTTGAAAGAATTTAATGTGTGTTCTCGTTTCATTTCAGCAGAGACCAAAAGAAGGATTAGCTTTGATAATGTGCCCAGAGATTAGCAAACACTCTTGGGAATCCACAGACTTACGTTTGAAGGCTCTAATCCACAGATCACATCTTCCAGGAAATTTTCCAAACTGCAGGTTTACACAGTGAGTTCCCCCTTGAGGTCTCTTTAGCTTTCTGAACCTTGGCGTTGCCTTCCACATAAATGCCATTCTGCACGCGGTGGCACTCCTAGGTGCAATAGGAAGCTTAAAAGGAATGAGTGGCTCCTCCCGGAGTGCTCCAAACTGACAGCAGCTCAGAGGGGAGGAGTATACTGTATAAAAAGGGCTAGTGGGCAAGCCAAAAATGTGTTCAGTTTTTATTTTAAGTTTGATCGTATTTGAGGCACTTCTGTAACAAAAAAACCAACAATGGTATTATAAAACAGGGGGCATCATGTTATTAACAAGGTATGAAGCTTAGGCAAAATAAGTATGCCTGGGGCTAAGCAACGACCCCCCTTCTCCTGCAGTGCAAGGTTTTGCAGCCTTTGGGTGTCAAATTTCTAGATTTGAAAAGTTTAAGAAATTTCCTCAGGCAATATGGACTCTGTCTTTAGCCCTGCTACAGATGGGAAAGACCGGAATGAGTAATGGAGTAGCTAATGAAGCAAGAAGTGGCTCACTGAAGCAGATGATGGGCCTAATACTGGATAGCCTTGCTATCTAGTTGGATAGGCAATAGAGCCCTATGATTTGATAACCACAATTTGCGGGTTGATATTACAAGAGGAGGTTGGAAGGCAGTAAGTGCTCTTAACGGTTGCTTCACCAAGAAAACAGCAGAAAGACTTTAAAATATTATTATACTTTGTGTAGAGAATAATGGGTTGATTTGGTTGCTAGTAACGGAGATCAAATTCAATTCCTAGAGCAAAGTAATAAATATTAGGTTTAGACACTATTCAGAGATCAGTGAAAATCAAATTGTACGGGTGCTCAGAGAGGTCCATTTTTCAGTGTTTCCTCCCCAAAGGGCTCCGAGCTTTTGTATTGGATTAGGGTAGCCACTCAATCTGAGGCACATTTAGTTGGTTTGCTCAGGTGGCTGTATTTCTTCTCACTGAGCTACGTACTGTTCCCCATTTTGTGACATGACTGTTAGCTTTGTTCTTTATACAACTATTATTAACAAAAATGAGAAATAATATATTACTCTGTTTATCTTCCTACTTCTACTTTGTTCTCCCCCTTCAATACACTTTAGTCAAGTCATTTCATTCATTCCTTGAGGAGTAGGGAGAAGCGGAGTTCACTCCATGTGTCTACTTTACTAACTGGTGTGGGGTTAGATTTGATTTCATCTGTGATGTCCCTAAACCTGTGTCCACACTGTGTTTTATCAGCGTGAGTTTTACACTAGATTCCTTTCTGAGATTCACTAGGCATGCTTAGGGAGCTGGCCACTCCACGTTTCTTGTCTGCACAAGGAGGGAAAAGGCTTGGAGTGAGCAGTGTTGTGCTGGAGAGAGTATCACGGGACACGGAGTATGGATGCGAGACAACCTCTCACTTGAAAGAACCCCTTCATCAAACTAAATTAGGGAAGTAGCTGCACCCACTGAGCTCACAAGCAGTTTAATTTTATTTTCCTGGATTTTTGATTGGTGGCTCATTACAGTGTTTATCAGTGGCTTCTGGAAACTGAAGATTACCCTTGTTAGTGCCAGTCAAAGCCTGACAAGTTCCACATGTTTGTAATTAGGTGGTCAAGCTCAGCTGGATATATCTGGCATTAATAAAGCCAGAGATGGTAACCAGCTCAGGACAGAATATGTGGAAAGGATAAGGACAAACATTGAGGCACCTGTAGAAACTATAGGGGTGTCCGAACAAAAGAGAAGGCAGAGGCTTTATCAGAGGCCAGAAGGATGTCTTGAAGTTAACAGCAGTTAAGGTCTGGCACAAGGATTAGATAAGGACAATGCATCAAAGTAAGTGGCTATCGCTGATCAATCTGTATTTTCTCTCAGCTGCGTACACCTTTTTGTCCTCTAATACTTGACATAGCAGACTTCACTTGCAGCACACAGTAGTTAGTATAATACCATACACCTCCATCATTCTGGTGTGCTGACACTTGGTATGCTGTGGAAGCATTTGAGAGCCATTTTCTCAGTATGGTACTGTTGTGGGTTTTTTTTCTCCCTCCTCACAGTATCATTCAAGCACTGTTGAAAAAAATGCAGAACAGAAGGATCTAATGGTGGTGTCTAGGAACGTGTGGTTCTCTGCAATCTGTGCTCTGCTACTCCAGCTCTGCAGTGTCCCAGCAGGCGAAAGGCCAAAGAGCCATTCTCACAGTAAAAGAAGTTGAGGGTTGCACAGCTGGACATCCTGGCTGTTGGGATAGGAGAGGTTTAAGACTCGAGTTTCCTTTTCCTAATTTTTTTCTGAGTCATTGCATAAGGCCCCAACTGAGCTGAAAATATAAAGAGTTTGGGGGTTGTGGCACGTACCTTTTCATTCCCCCATTGAACCCACCTGGAGACCTCCCGGCATGTTCATTTAGTACAGCTGTGTATCATCCTGCCTGCCTCCGACATATCCCTGAGTGCAGAGCAGCTCGGTCCTCTGCCAGTGCGTTGCTGGATGTCACTGGATAGGGGCACACACAGCTTAAGGAAGGGGTCTGAGATGTGCCCCCCACGTGTCATAGGTGTGACGTGGGACAGGGCAGGGGGAAGCGGACAGAGGGAACACGCGGTGGGGCCAGCTTCACTGGACAGCACAGACGAGTTCAGGGATACTGCAAGAGAATCATTACCAGCTAATTTTAGTAAAGGTCAGTGTCTTGTATGTTTACCCCAGTATAAATATATACATCATTACCACTCGCTACTGAAGAGAGAAGTATAGCAGTGTTCTAATGCTCTAATTAAGCGAGTAATTTTCTAGCAAAGCTTAAACAACTTCCTTACTTTTCTTTCTTTGTAGTCAGTTAATAATTGTGACATTTTTCTTGGCTTTAACTGTGTGTCCCTGAAGGCGTGTTAAAGACCCCCTGTGATTAAAATAGTGGGAATCATGTTGCTGAAGCGACATTAACAGAGATACTTATTAAAATTTGGCCCCTGCTGTTTGTGGTTTCTCAAGACTATACTTCTTTAGCAAATTTTAAAATAGAATTACATGATGCCTGACAACTAGAATCTATGCTATAGCCCAAATGTTAAGTGAGAATTAGAGAAGTAATTATGGACTGTCATAACACCTGAAAACAGAAGTGATAGTAGATTGTTTAATGTTGCATTTAACAGATCATTGGTTTTGTTGCTGATGTAAAGGAGATCTCTTGGCATACTGTGGTTGTACACAAAATGATTGCATGGCGTACTACGCTATTTTAATGTTTGTAAGGCATTTGCAGCATTTATCTGCCGTTCCTACGACTCTGGTGGAAATATGGTGCAACTTCCTTCGAGCCTGTCCACCTGAACAGCATTTTAAATAAATACTCAATGTGACATGTATCAGAAGAAAACAAAATTGCTACTTGACTGCAACCAGTTTACACTTTCTCCTGATTCAGCAGCTCGTGTTTCTCTTGTAACTTATACAACAATTCTGGTTTCACCTCTACTGTTTATCTCCCTTTCCCTTTCAGACAAGTGCAAAAGCCAGAAAATGGCCTTTGTGATAATGCCACTGAGATTTAGAGCATTAAAGCAATCTCATTATCAGTTTACATCCCCAGTTGGAAATCGGAGATTGTTCAGCACATCAAACAGTAGAGCGGGGGCATGTAATGTGCAGCCCAAGGGCCAGATGAGACCTGCTGAGTCATATAATGTGGGCTCCAGCTGCCATCTTCCTGTAAGTGAAGGATGGGGACAAAGCAGCAGAACTGCTGGCTGGCGTTGCTAATGAACTTGAACCGCTATACATTATGTTCCATCTGCATACCAAATATGGTTATATGCACTTATAATAAATGTCTATAGTTTATATGCAAATTGGATGTGGCCCTTGGGCTCCTGGTAAGTAACCTGCATAACCTTCAGGTCTGTAGATGGTAAGCCTCTCGCTAATGCTGAAATTAGTGCATGGGGCTAGGGGCTGCATTGCAGTGTGAGCCTGGGTTGCTCTTTGCTTAAGAGCAATGGAGGACGACTAATAGAAACCCCTTTAGTTCATCTTCCACGCTAAACTCTTGGGTACGTGAGCAAGAAGGGAGGGAAAGAATATTCTGTGGTTCAGACACTCGCCGTATAAATTCTTGCTCCCCTAAACCTTGGATCTTAGCAGCCATGTACATGTAAAACCCCCACCCCATCAGTGAGGTCCTCCTGATGGGTCTGCAAATGACATTGCATTGTCAAATTTTTATGCTGTGGAAAGCATTTTAATTATTTTAATTACTGTTTCTGAGTTACTGGGAAATAGACTCAGAATCTATCATTATTTCATCCAACTGTGCAAATGAAATATATAATTGATATAAAATGTTTTTGTCATACACAGTTTGAACAAAGATCTATGATAGTTTAAAATTCAGATGGTTCTTCTGTGGTGAAGTTCTATTAATGCATTCATTAACAAGAAATTACATTACAATGTCTGTGGGGCTTACTTCAGTGAAAGAACGATTTCTTTGTTGGTAATTTCATCTTGATGTTACTCCCCTCTATTCAGCTTCCCCAACGACGTTTTTCTAAAAATCAGCACTAATGTGGTAGTTAACCTTTCTCAATATTACTTAAGAAGATAATGCTGAGATACAGTCATACAAAGAATTAAACCTTGAAACCTCCTCTTTTACCCACTGTTGTGAAAGTTTGGCTGAACTTCAACCATATTCTTTATTTCACAGATCTTACCTTTAAAATGGCAATAAAGACCTTGAAATTATAAATGAGGGTTGGCTGGCTAACATATATAATGTGAAGATTCTTTTTATATGGAAAGAAGGCACGTACAGGTAAAAGCATTTGTACCAACTTCACTTACTTTTAGCAAGGAACAGAGTTCTAATGTCATTTGTATTTCCTTTGTGATAAAACTACTATTCACCAAGATATGGGGGAGGGGTTATGTGAATCTGCCATCCTGAAGCGTACGCAAATAGTTTACGCAAAATAGCACTCCATTTTTTTTAATTTTATTTTTAATTTATTCATTCTTACAAAAAACACCACAAAAGACATGTCTTTTTCTAGGGGATAAAATCTGAGTGTGACCACCCTTCTGCAACTTCTGGCTTCGCTTCAGGAAAGAAATGTGTCTGTGTTGTCCCATGGACCATTTGGGAATTATGGATGACAGGTACTAGAAGGTGAAATTCTGCAGTGTAAAACATGAAGAATATGCATCAACCTTGCAGGACCACTTCAGAAAGTGAGGTTAAAGTGCCTTTTTTTTTTTTTTTTTTTTTTTCTTTTTGTGTGTGTGTGTGTGTCCTGGCACATTTTATTGCCATAAATAATTTCTTCAGTGACTCCTAAAAGTGCAATTGTCTTGAAAATGTACACATTTAAAAATTATTAATTCATGTTAGGTCTTATTTGAATTTCCATATATGAGCTTAGGGTGATTTATTTTCTAGCTGTTGTTGACAATCATGAGGGATAAAAACCTACAATTTCCTTACTGTGAAACCTGAAATTCTCATCCAGCCACTTGATTCCAGGAGCTCAGACCAACTATAGAGAGACGCTTAATAATCAAGTCCCGAGAATTTATATGGTTGCCTCTGTTAGAGGACTTTAAGTGAGAATGAAAATGGCTCTGGTGTATTATGAACTGTGAATGAGTATAGATCCTGTGTTGTCCTAAATCTCTTTTGAGCTGCTCATAAGAACAGACCTTAATGCTGTATGAATAAATCAGCTTGGGATTCCTTTCCCCTAGATAAATCCCAGTGTCATAGAAGAATGTCATCAATATATCTAATAAGATTAATGATACTATATACCACTACATTAGAGTAAGGCCTGCATTTAAATGACCATTACAGACTGCTCTGTAATGAACTTTAATGAACTTTTAAGGTATAGACAACTTCTGGGCTCTCTGTTGGAACTATCCACGTTATCTGGTTTTAGACTGGATGAGACTTTTGATGTACTGTGAAAATGGCAACCACCCCCACCCCAACCAACAAACCAAACAAAAAAAACAAATAAAACCCCCACCCTTTACTTCAGTTCCTAGAGATGGTCTCTGACAACTATAAGAAATGTTATAAGCTACAGAAGACTAGGTGAATCACGGAATCACACTGTTCCTGAAAGGTTATGTACCACCATCTACAATTAAAATTCTGATAGAAAAGTACCATGCCACTGAATCTGTGGTCTGAGCATGCAGTTTGCAGTATGCAGACAAGTTGGATAGCCAACTTGCTGCCATCAGTACTCTGCACTGTATTTTCACTCAGATTCTTAAAACTGAAGCACACTGCATAGTTTTGAGTTAGCTTTTAAGAGGCAGCAAAAATTGGCAAAACATAAAAGACTTCAACTAGCTATATATCAACCAGTCAATAGCACGGTACGAAAAAGCAGAGAGGCATTTTATTAACATTTCAAGCAGTTCTTGCTCTGCTATTCTAAGAAGAGGCTAGTCTTTGTTTAACCTGTATTAATGTAGGAGTGATCTTGAGAAGCAGCAGTAGTACAGCCACCAAATACAAGAGGCCACATTTTCAGTGTGTTTAGCAGTCATGGATGTCATAGAATGAAGGTAAGTATTAAGTACTGGCATAGTCTAAAAGCCCCTCAAATTAAAAATAAATGATGCAAATTTCTTATAGATGAACATGCCAGGAAAATAACATTGGGAAAGTAATGTCTGTCTCTGAACAAAGAGGGCTCTTTGAAAGTAAAAATAAAGAGATATAAAAAGCAGTAAATACAATGGAGACATCAAAAGAACTCACCAAAAATGATTACATCAAATCAAAAAAGATTAAATATTTTTAAGGTGCAAGACAGATCAAAGGCTTCTTAAAGATATCAAACATGTGAAGCCTATGAGGAAATTAGGATGCTAAGAAGCAAAGACAGAAATTAATGAAAATGTACATACCGCCATTTAAAGTGGAAAATGAAATACAATATTCTAGGGTCAGCCAAAATATTTGGTCCTAATAATCCTTTCATCTTTTATTAGCTGAAATTAAAATATAGAATACATAACACCTGAAAATTCATGGTATGATTGAATTTGCCATCACAGTTACGTAAAAGAAAAAGCCCGACCTACTAATTACTTAAACTTCTTTGAATGTGAAAGTAAAAGTAATGGAGAAAAAGAAATCAATGACAGGATATTTAAACATGGAGAAAGTCTCTGACTTGGATTCAGCAGAGTTGAACTAAGTATTTTATTGGAATAGTTATACTAATGCCAGTGCTGGAGCTAGCCCAAACAGAACTAGCTCAAATATCTGTGCTAGAGGAATATTTTATGATGTAATCATATTGGTGAAAAAACTACATTATGAACCATCTGTTCTGTGAAAATACATTGGTTCACTGAGGTGATTTTATGAAGTTTTATTTTGTGAAATTTTTATTTTCCCTTGCTGCTTCTTACCTAGAATAGGCCTAAATACTGTTCATCAGGAAAAAAGATATACAAATACTTACCTGAGAAGGTGTTTTTAAACACAATTCATCTTTCTAATTTTGTAACCACAGCTTCAAAACCAGGAATTGGAAAGCAAAGGGATAGACTTTTGAGCTTATAAATTAAGGTTAATGTGACCTTTTTTCCATTAGGTTATCTAGACTAGGCTTCCAAATCCTTCTCTTTTCCAAGCCCCCAGAATGCATCATCTGAGAGTCTTGAAGACACTAGCTAGTTCCTTTGAACTTGCATCATGACAGGGTCCTATTTCATGTTTCTCACTGGGACAATACGTGTGGATTCCAGGTTTCTCCTTCCTTCGTGGCGTTCTGTCTCTTTTGCTTCACTGGGTATGTGGTTGCTCAGCATGTGAAGAAACTGAGTCTTCTGCAAGGACAACTAAACAACCAGTGTTATTCATCAAACCAATGGCATTGGGATGGGGCGGGCAAGGGAGGAGGGCGTTCAGTTTTTGCTGATTTGGAGGTACTAAGAGTATGCATGTGTTTTATAGACCAAAGAATGGCTGGAGAGGGACCCAAGAGCCAGTCATGGAGGCCAACGCAGTCTATAATGCTCTGTCTGATAATAACCAGATTATAGCTCAACAATTCCAACAAAGAAACACAAGTGGTATGAAAGTATAGTGAGTATCAATTTGCCCATTATCTCTAATGAAATTAAATAATGCATATGGGACCACATGTTTGAAGAATAAATACACATTAAAATTCTTAACAGTCTGAAGATTAAGCCAATATGATTTTTTTAAAACTTTCATCCAGGGAAAAATAGCTTACTGCTTGCTTTAAGTAAGATTAGCTAGAAAAATCCTATAGTACACCTAGAACAAAGCCTGAGTGGCAACAGGCAAATATTTTAATGTGGAAAGATTTTTATTGGTTTTAATTAAGCAATGACATTTTTGTTGAATGCCTTAAATCTTTAATTACCGCCAAAAGCACCGAGCGTGACATGAGTTATTTACTGAGTCACTGTGCAATACAGTTCAATATTTTCTTATAAATACTTCATATAGAAACAACAGAAGGTCCTAACTGGCAACAACAGTGATTTTTAGTAATATAGGTGTTTCAGGGCCTGATTTGAACCACAAGGAAGTCATTTGAGAGAATCCAAATGGCTTCCATGGGAGTTGACTCACGTCTTTAATGACCATTAGTGCTTGTAGTAGCTAGAGAAATGTTTTCTTGTGACTGACAATGGCCCAAAACCCAGAATCTGTCACCAAAGGGAAGCTGTGAATATATGTTGCGGGTTTGGGGTGGGGTTTTTTGGTGTTCGGTTGTTTGGGGTTTTTTTAATGGGGTGGGAAAGGTAACACCTAATATAAACCTTGGGAAAAGTTTTAGATGACAACCATAGCAGCTGCATGCATGGGTGTGATGTAGAACATGACATGGATGAGATAGATTTTCACAGGAGTTCGGCACTCTTATATTTCACAGCGCTGTTGATTTACAGCCCAGGTCAATTTTGTCATGGGCATGAGAGAGACAGTACTGTAGCACTAGTAACGAGTATATATTTATGAATAGCTACAGCTAAGCCAAGGCAGGCAAGGAAACAGACATTTATGCTAGCAGTTTGCCCTTAATCTTTCATAAAGAATAGAAGTAAGGCCTACAACTGAAGCGTATGAATCAACTCTCCCTGAATTTTAAAGTCTATGGCCTATGCAGGAAGGCACACAGAAGAGGAAAAGAAGCAGCAGTAATCTCACTGCTTGCATAAAAGTACCTAATCTGTGTAATGTGGTGCATCTTTCCAAGCTTCCCATGTACTTAGGGGAAAGAAATCACTGTTTTCCAAGCTCTCTAACAGCCTGCACTTGGTTCCTGATCTAGATCATTTTCTGAAGAAGTAGATTTCTCTCCTCTGAATGTATCTTGCCTCCCTGAAACAAGGCAATTTGTGAGTACAGTAACCAAAGGAAAGAAATGAGATCAGAACAAACCTACAGACAATACAGATCCCAATCAGATATGCACAGTGAACATTTGAAATAGCTAGGTGATTGTAACATGTGGCCATTTCCTCCCCTTCTTTCAAAGAGAAATGAGATGTTGCCTGCAGAGAATGGACTCTGTCCAGGAACTCTAATGGACACTTGCTCTCATCCTTCAGATGAAGTGGAAGCATCCAGGCAATCCTCATCATGAACCAAATTAGTGAAAACTACGTAAGTGTACTCATGCTTTCTGATTTTTGCAACTATGGTTTTACTTTGTACGGGAAAGAAATGGTTGCTGAATATGAGTAGCAATCACCAGAACAGCAAAGTTTTTTAGAGCAAAATGTAAGGCTAATTGTGATTTACCCTAAGAGGAGTAAGAGATGATTTTTTTACAGACAGTGCAATGCCATTGTGTACAGAACATACATCCAAAGTTTTTCTGAGGAATGTCCTGCAGATGCATCTCAGCAAGAGTGAAGGAAACATCTAGATCAGTTATGTTTTTAGAGACTACACTTATAGGCATGAGAGCCCAGAGCAGCAGGAATTGGGGAAGGAGCCCGGAGCTGAGAAGAGTTACTGCTCAGGTGGCTGAGAGCAGCCCTGGGGATACTGGTGCTGAGGGCTCTGCACACCGTCTGCAGTCAGCAGGGTGGACTCCTGCTCCAAAAGAGTCACTTCCTCAGTGCACCCGCGTGCGAGAACCTGGCTTTGCCATCACTTTCCTGTGGCATATCCCTTCTGATAAAATCTAAACTTTTTATCCGTAGGAAGGGGAATTTATTCTGTTAATCACAGACTGAATCCAACTGTTTCTACTTCTGTTGGCATAAGCCCAGGTGGTAGGCCCTCTGAGCAGAAAATCTGCCAACTGGGAAGTCATAATAGGAAAAAACAGCTGCTGTTTTTCATGTTAAAATCCTGGGCATACTGTGGAGACCAAACCGTAGTCTTAAGTTTTCCTTTTCCAGCAGAAAGCTTAACAGTGTGTGAAAGTATCAATACTGCTTGATCACCACACAGAACATACCTCCAAAAACACCCTGGGCTTATTTAGGACTCAAAGATATATCTCATAGGTGGTCCAGGCACGCAATTTTAGCCTCTAGATAGTGTTTACCAACACTTGCATGAGAGCAGTCAGCAGTCAAAAAGGAGGAACATTATCGTACACTTCAACACCTACACTGGAAGTGTAGTTTTCTTTATTTAGATGTTTCTTATTGAGTTTTCATGAAAGAATGAAAACACACACAAGACTTGATGAATACAGGATGTGCAGCATTGCAGGGGTAAGAAACTTGCCTCTCTGTCTATAGGGCTTGTTCATAAGGGTTCCCGTCCGACCCTCCCCGCTGGAGTAAGTACCACGTCTCATAAACCTAACGTACTTGGCCAAATTCTAACCAATAATTTCTGTAAAGAAAATCACCTTATCAAAAGCCTTGAAAAAAAATTGCATAATTCTATTTAACATCCTTCATAATTTTGAAACAGTGACTCTTGCAGAACAATGACAAGAAAAACAACTATTTGAGATATTAAAAGTCTGCTATGTAAAAGTTTTCAACAAGAATGGGTTCTGAACTCTTTGGCTCTACTTTGGTTCAGGACTTTCAGCTTTTTACAAGATCAAGTCCCAAGTATAAAACTTAACGCTGCATCTTGTACCTACTTCATTTAAAGATAAAGAACCATCTAGAAAGCCTGATAACACTAGGACAGAGGAGACCAAGATGGAAGAGTTACCTTGGATTGCTTGTGCTTCATGCTGCTGGAGATATCAAGTTCATAATTTAAGTGATAATACGGGTTTTCTCCTTCCGTGGGGAAAATGTTACCACATTGCTGTGTGAGTAACTTGTCCCCAACCAATTTTTAGAACAATATCTAACATCGGCCTGTGAAAGTTTCCTCCGTTGAAATTTAGTATGAAGTTCACTGCAGCAACAGTATCTAGTATCTGATCGCTTGTCCACTGAAATGAAATGATAGCCTTCTATTCATCTCATTATGCATGAAATTAAGATTGAATCTAGGAAAGATATCAGAATTTCAAATGTATTCTTGTACTAAAAAAGTGCTTCTCCCCCACCACTCACCCCTGCAACTTCTTTGTACTTAAAATGGTAGTATATAACATCCTCCAATATCCAAATTTTCCGTGAGAGCCAACAGAAACTACATTTTGTGGTTTAGAGATGGACAATGAAGAAAATAATATTAACATTTTAAGAGCAAAACTTTAATTATTTGCATTTCTTGAATATGTCCATCAGTCTTAAGTGATTATTTTCTACTGATAAATGTTATTTGCTTTTAATGTGACCTATTCAACACTTTCATAAATGTTTTACTCCAGCCAGGTTCCACATGCTCTATTCAAGTTCTTCATGTCACCATTGTGTATAGGAATTTTTGGTGTGTTTTTGTGAGACAGACAGAAAGAGAGAGAGACCAAAATGTTTAGTAGGTAGAATGGAAGGAAAAAAACTATGTAGATAGTTGCTAGTGTCTGTAGCAGTTAATTCCATGATCTTATACCAAGTCTAAGTAAATATTTTTCCTGTAAAATTGAACTTTACTGTTAGTACATAAATGCATTTTGACAGAGGTGCAAAAGCTGTTGGTTACATTTACCTCTGAACTTTGATGCATTTTATAAAATTTCCAGGCCCTTCAAGTACTGTAAAGATAATTGCTGAGAAGTTGAACTGAAGCACTTGAAGTCATTCTCATTTCTGTTTACGTTACTATTTCATGAAAAAACATTTGAGAATTCATTTTTCATTCTTTTACAGGACAAGAAAATAAAAGCTTGGAAAAATTTTAGGACATGAAGACAAAACTATTCCTAGTTTTACTCTTAGGTTCTTACATTTAAAAAATGTAAGCTTTAAAAAAAAAACCAACCAAACAAAACCCCCATTTGTTCCCAGGACCAAATTTTACTGCTTTCAAATGAAGATGTATCTTTGGTAACTTTTGATTCAATTTCCTAGCAGCAAATGTTTTTGGCAGGGGGAGTTGGTGGTGGGAGAAGATTGGGGGGGGGGGGGGGTATCGGTATCCGAACTTCAAGAGTTTGACAGCTTTCAAGATGGCATTTCCCTTCTGTAGAACCTTTCTCTAATATCTAAAAATGACAGAAACCTTCAGAAAATTGTTTGGTTTTGCTCCCCGCATTAACATCGCTGAGCGTGTTGGTGTGAGTCACAGGTCGATGACCTACGTCTCTCTCCTAGTGAAACAGCTTCCCTATTACAAAATCTATCATCACAACTGGCACTGACACCATTTCTTGAAGTGTTATCTCTGACATGAAGGAGCAGACAAGGAACTGGTGTCCTCTTTTTGTGCCTGTAAAATAATAGATAATGCCTGAAATACAGGCACAGAGCAGTATTTGAACACTTGCTTTATTGCTCCCTGTGTGACCTTGCTTTGAGATCTCTTTTATAAAGTCCACTGCCTAAGTACATGAGGATAAAATAAAAATAAGCTATAGATCTCTGAAATTTTCAGTAACGTTGCTGCTCTTCCATTGAGAGAGTTGCAACAACCATTTGATGCCTTTTTTTCTGTTTGGGGCAAATGTTTAATGTCTTCATGAAACAGCACTGTGCAGAAATCTACATAGCATGCCCAACCCCAGCACATCTGCCCTCGGTATTGGATAATGATTGTTCACTTCATATAAAAATTAAAAGGTCTAGAATGTAAAAAGAACATGCTTGATTTACTTTTGCCTGTATAAGAAGGTTTTCAAGGGCAACTTTTTTGGAGATGGGATAAGGAGAAGTACCTCTTTGTTCCCTGACACTTATTTTCAGATGCTTCAAATTTTGCCTAGATGTAACTACTTGAGCTGAACAATTTCAGAAAATTCTGAAAGTATTCATGCATTAGCATAGAAAGATATTTGCTAGTCTGAATTTAAAATAATTATGAACTATGACTGTCAAATAAGTTTGGCAGAGAGGGCCTGCTGTATCAGGGTTGCACCCTTTGCCATCTACCAAAAATTTGTCCCAATTTGCCCAGATAAATACAGACTTTTAATTTTACAACATTGCTGTTCCCTGAAGAATTTTTCTAGCCTTCGCATGCTTCAGGTTTTGCCGTGGAGATGTTGGCTGTTCTTGCCTGCAAGGGGAAAAGAGAAGAAAGCTGCCTAACATAGATGGAAAGGGTAAAAGAAGAAGATCTGCTTAGAAAAGTGTGGGAGAGCTGGGGAGCGGGGAACCCAAGGTATAGAATCATAGAATCATTTAGGTTGGAAAGGACCTACAAGCTCATCGAGTCCAACCATCATCCATGCCCACTAGACCATAGCACAGAGTACCTCATCTATACACTTTTTGAATAGAGTAGGTAGAGTATATTGTGGCAAGAATTTGAAAAATGAAGCTTGTGCCTATACAACTTTTTGGAGCGAGACACAAGTTTTTGTGCCTGATTTCTAAGTTGGCCAGGCGTTGCATTCACTGTGTCATTATGCTTCAGCTAATAAAACCTGCTGCAAAATAAATGAGAATTAATTGGGCAGGGCATCTTAGATCAGATAGACCAGGTCTGGGACCTAGGGAACTGAGTTTATCAGGACAATGAGCTAAGATAACAGGGAGTCAAGTTTTTAAGACGTTCTAAAAAATAAAGTAAGTGAAAATGGAATTAAACACTGTTACGTAGTCAGGAATTCTAAATGGAAATATTGCTGATATTTATCAATGTCTCAGTGCTTGTTTGCAATATAATCTTCTTCTTTTAGCACTGGATGTATGAATACATATGCATATGTCCCCTTCAAATTCAAATCTGCAGTAGCATAGGCTCTTTCTGGAACTTTTAAAGTGAAAAGCGGATTTATAGGGTATCATATAATTCAGGATGGCACGTATATGACAATGGACATATGACAAGTATGTGACAGATGGAAGCACTGTAAAATCTGGCTTTACCATCGTTTCACTATGTCGTGCTATGGAACTGCTTGGTTTTATTTCCTCTGCATGGCACAATTTATTTAAGTTCCGGGAGTCTTCTGCCTACGCATAGTTGTTGCTGTTTGATGAGGCAGAGAGATATAGAATTTCACTGGAAAGACACATACATGGCTCCTTATTGAGCAATTTATTTTTGCCTTTGAGTTATAGGACCATTCTGTTTGAAAGAATACACTTGTCCTTTATGTATGAAAACGATCACATTTATAGAAGCGTACACATATATGCATTTGTGTGAGGTAATCAAAAAGTATTGTACAAATTAATTCCCCAGAATATTCTAATTGGCTATCCCAAGAAAGATGGTAATAATTTAGAAAAGGGACTACATGTTTCATGATATATAAGATAAATCCATATTTAGGTTTGCAAATAGTAGCTCTATTTCTAAAGTTTTAAAAGTGTTCCTATACGCTTTGAGAGGGAGTTTATTATAGATATCCTCCTTGTGTGTCTTTCAAATCTAAATATTGATGAGTAGTGTTCTCATTCTTTTCAACATGAATATTCATAGCCTACAAAAGGTAACGATAGAAATATCATTCTACACCTAAAGGGAGATAGCAGCTTTGCCAAAGAAAAGTCCATAAGGACCTTTAAAAACAATATGTTTTACTGCTATTTTTTCAAAATATCAGTACTATATACTTCTACTTTTCTCCTGTATACTTGTATCTTGATACCCATGCAATATTACATATTATTTTATTATGGTCACAGACTCCCACTCTAAGTGATGAATACATTCTAGGATTTCAGTCTATAATACAGGTTATGCAGTGCAACGTACTCACGAAAAGTATTCACATTAAATACTGATAATCTGATATTCACCAATCAAATATTAATAGCATGACGTCTCCATCTGTACAGCAGGTAGCTTGCTTATGGCATGAAAAGTAGTGGTCAGTGCTAACTTAAAGGTAATGTCAGGTTTTATTTTTCAACCCCTGTCAGTTTAGGACCCAACTACTCGGGAGCTGGATCTTTGCCACAATCTCTTATATTCTCATCAGAAGGATGACTTGGGTCTGATATGGACCCAATTAGGTCTAAAAGGAAGATTTTTATGTAATTTATGTCTGTTGGAAACTTACCTGTTTCTCAGTTTTTCTCCCTTCTTGAGGGCCTGTTTGCCATGAGCTCTGAATTCTGTGTTTTCCACTTAAACTTACTCATTGTGTGTTCTTGTTTGGGTTATAGCTGGCAGCTTTGCCTCCTGTGCTACGTCTGGGAGCATGACTGCTTCAGAGACTTATATATCCTTGATTCTCTATTCAGCTACCGTCATGTAGCCATACATGGCTACGAGAAAAAGCCTGCTGGACTGCTGGGTGTGTTGACATTATCAGTTCTCTGACAATAGTCACTGCATGCTGTTTCTTACTCAGGAACCGCAAAAGCCTAATAAATACGAAGGGTGCTGTTATAGTCATCCCATTCCAGAAAGAAGCCTGGGCGTTTTGGCCCAAATTTTTTTTTGTTCTGTGGATCTATACCCAAAATAGCACCTTTGGGTCCAAGTTCAGAGGCTGTGTTTGAGGATGAACCCTGTCAAGGAAAGTGCTGTCCAGTGATTGTAGTAACGCTTACAGAAAAGACTTTATAATTTCTACAATAGTGTTATCACTGCCTCCCTGACTTAGCACTGTGGTACCTCTGTGAGACAAAGAAATTGTATACAAAATACCAGTTTTCTTTCCCAGGGTCGTTCAGGGAGTCAGTGCTAAAAAATTGAACATAACTTTTCTGAGGCTAGAATCAATACAATAACTACTGCTCAAGTGGTGCTGGGGAGGATATTACCTAGTCCTGGGGCACCCGGTAGTAGTCAGAGACAAAAAGCTTAAGCTCTTATTTTCGCAATAGGGATAAAATGGCCTCCAAGGTGTTGTTAAAAAGGTCCTCTTGAAAAGTTCAGATTTCATAAGATTTATATGAGCTGTATTGGCTTATTCAGAACTTTAATTAAAAATCCTAGAAGGTCCTTTAGTTCATTAATTGAAGACGGTTGCCTGTAAATGAGAGATTAATTTATGCTTGTTTTTAATTGTTGGATACCACCACAATCGGTGCTGCATAAAAATACATGCAGTACATAAAATATGAATTAAAACAAGTGAATAATTATAACCACATCAGCCTAAAGGCAGGAGGCATTTTAATATCAGAGTCTAGTAATGGTGCATGAATTAAGAAGGATTAATTTTTCCGAGACAGTTCAGAAGTATTTAGCCTTTATTCTGCCCTTATTTAAAATGCCTCGTATAATACATCTCAGTATTTTACATAATTTAAGGTTTCATAAGGCATTTTGTTCTCTCTCTATGAGGTTCTTCAACATACTGAAACACTCCTAAGATCTTAGATCTACAAATCATAATCTTTCCAAACAGATCGTTTGTTCTTCGGCTTTGCATTTCGTAGTCCGTAGCATCAGTGCCTGTTACTGATCAGCTTCCTCAGTTACGGAGGTGCTTTGCTTATGGAAATAGAAATATACTTAGATACATAGGTAGGTGTATATATAGGTAAAGACATTCCACAATGGTCAGAACATTACAGTTATCAGACACTTTAGCATTAAGGTGTCATGGAAAAATGCTTATGTTCTCTCCTGTGGAGTATTCTTTCATTTATTTGGGTAGCAAATGTGCAGCAGAAAGCAGAGTCTGCTTCATTGTCAGATAAATCAGAAAGACAAGATTCTGTGGTTCTGTGTTCTTAGGAAACAGAAAACACGTATGAACTATATGTACATTTTAGGACACATACTACAGAGAGACTGGTTCAGCGGTGAGGCTGCTGACCATCAGCAAAGTATTTCACAGTATGTGTAGTTTTGAATCTTTTTCCAGTGACTGTTCAACTGGAGTTAACTACATAGCTAAAAATAAGAGTATCTGAGGACTTTTCTAGATTTGGCTCAGATTTTTACGGGAAGCTCATGTTACCAAAAAGTGGGGCCCTTACTGGCCTGAGTGTATCACAGCAGATAGTATAACTGTTTCAGTAATGTGCCTGAGTGGGTATCAGGCATTTTTTATTTAAGAAACTCAGCAATAGATGGAGATGTAGTGAAAAAGAAGAAGATTCCTAAGGGGAAAAACAAATTAGAAGTCTTACTAATTGTAAAAGTTTCACAAGAGGGCAGAAGTTGTATTACCATATTAATGCCATTATTAAGTTTTTGATAAATGCTTTACGTATGAATATTAACACAAGATAGCCTGGATTCGATCTATTCACAGAGCATAGAAACACCGTCTCAGCCTCCTGAACGCATCTGTCAGAGCGTCCTTTGATCATGCTTTGTAACATGTCTTCTATTTCTGTTCTGGGTTTCTGGGCCTTTCCTCTACAGAGTCTTCCAACTCTAACAGATTATTTCAAAATATGTGGTAGCTTTGTGATGTGAACAAACATCTACTGGGATCAGATTCTTTAAAGTATATATGAATAGTAAATTAGTTAGATGGAGCTCTTGTATGCCTGAAAAGTGTTTCAGTTCCCTCAGCATGTGAGCTTTCTCTACATTAGAAAGCAAATCACAATCAAAGAGCCTTACGTGGGTTTTATATTTTGACCTTGGGCAAGTCACTGAGGCCCTCTGTGGCTTGGTTTGAAGCTCAGATTCCTGCATGTGCAAAATGCTAACGTTCCGTGCATCAAGGTGTACATTCATCCTTTTTTTTTTTCTCCTCTGTAGAAACATGAATCCTAGCACTGCCTATTTTTTTTTTTTTTTAAGTTTGTAAAACTTTTTTCTTTTTTAATTACTTCTGGCCAGCACTATATGCACATTTTGCATGTGTGTTTCTGATCCCTATCTGGACATTTTAACCCTATCTGCTACTTTAGTAGCAGAAGTTTTTCAGTTTACAGCACAGAGGTCCTGAGTTTTGCCCCTCTACTTAAGGAGAACTCTTATTGGGTTTTAATCTTGGCTATAATAGCTTCTATGATCCCAGAGTTCACAGTCTGACCTGAGAGGCTCTGTGTTATAGCAACTTTCTCACTCTTAAAACTATAGCTGAGGATTTTGTGAACAGTTTTGCAACCCTTGGGGTATTATGAGGTGATTAAACTACTGAACTACTGCCCATTTGATGGTCCCCCAGGGTCTTCCACTCCAGGGCACTGTAGGATTTCTTGAGTTTAGGAAGTGCTTATGCTGCTCTTATCTATCTTTCTTTCTGCCTTCCCTTCCCCTGCTCCCCCCACCAAGTGTTTCTAATAGCAATTATTCTTTTTCAAAATGTGACTTTAGGAATAGGAAAATTCTTTCCCTGCTGAAGGGATAAAGGCACAGTTATCTGCAGGCTTTGCTTAGCTGGCATCATCGGTCCCAGAGCCAAGCCAGCCTTCTGTCGGATGGCAACTCAAAGATTTGAAGGAGCCAAACTCAAAGACAAGTACCCAAAAGGAAAAATAGGAATCCCCTTTTCAGCAAGCAGCAGGAGCGCACAGTTCCCTATCTTCACAGGACATGGAGGACAAGGCAAGTAGATTGGGCATGATAAAAGCAGGAGACCAACAAAGCTGCTAAGCAGCTCCTGAGGACAGCAATGTGGGTGATGCAAGACTTTGTCCCTATCAGATTTTGTTGCAGAGCATTCGCAGGAATCGGCACGTTTCATCCCTTCTCGGAGAAATGATGCTGGTTGCTTAAAGAGCCTACTGGCTATGAACAAAAAGCCATGCAGAGGTGAGTAGTTGTCTCTGAAGAACGTTTCCTACATTTAAATAAGAAAGGTAACTGCTCTTTATGTCAGGTTTCTTTTGGCTGAAGTTCTGATCATTTCCTAAAAATTAAAGCAAACAAGGTAGAGAGGGTTATTGAAATTTATAGTTACGTACAGGGTTAATCAAGAACCGTTGTTGAAAATGATGCATCATTTTCCTTCTTTGCCTGGATAGGCTTCCTGGAATTCCTGGTTTAGCATCTTTGCCTTCTCCCCTGTCTTTTAAGCTTTTCAAATATTCTTCTTCAGTTTGAGTACAGTTTTTAAAATTTCTGATATACTTGTCTCCGCTGTGTCAATGCACAAAGGAAATAATCCTTGATCTTTCTGGAGAGTCTATCCCAGCTAAGAAGATAAGTTGTGTCTGGGATCAAGTGTTCAGACTACAACTGTCCAGACGAGCTGATTGGTGACATCACACCTTCTCTCAGAGGCTTGTTTTATATAGTTATTTCTTTCCTTATTAGCTTCTTATAATTCCTCTGCCTCTCAGCACTGCTTAACTTTATGTTGACTTTTCAGTTAGTTCTTTTAGCTTTTTTCTGACTCCAGGGACATCATCTAATTTGAGCAAAAGTACTTTTTTGTATTTGCTCAATGCCTTTGGAACACAATTTTTATTGATGGAAGAAAGTAATGGACAGAGAATAAATTAGAAGACATTGTGCTGTCGTTCATTGGTGCCCTAAAACACTGGATAATGAACGGATGTATTTATTTGCTTGTATTCAGAGATTAGTTTTATTTCTTTTTATTCTTTCAGTAGGCAATGCATATTGATATGTTTTAAAAAGCAGAAAAATACATATAATCCCACGAAATAATACTGTTGTGCATCTAGGAAAAGTTTGCTTAGTTGTATGTGTTTTGCTGAGGTAAACATAGGACTTTCTTATGCTTTTTGCACCAAATGGAAAATTTATTTTAATTATTCTACCTTAACTTGGATTGTCACTTTAAATTCACCTGCTGAGTGCTATCAACTGGTGTTGGCATCTGTATTCGTGCTTGAGGATGTCCATATTCATTACTGGATTTCTTTAGCTTAACAAAGCTTGGAATTAAATGCAACCCACAAAGCAAGCATTTATCGTTCTGCAATGTGTGGAGAGCTAGTGCTGCTAAAGGAAAGTATTATTTCAGGCATTAACAGTCCAGTCTGATTATGGAACTCTGTCCATTTCTGGTGGAGACCACTGCAAGAAGAACAACATCATTACCATCTGTGTCCTCAGCAGAGGCTTCTTATCTGAACGTTTAGCATTTCAAAAATCCTACAGATGTTGATATTGCATTATTCATTTAGTTAGAGACTGCCACAGCTGTGTACTTTCCTGTACATTCTTTCAAACAATCTGGCAGCAGACTCTAATTTGAGCAGTGCAGGGTACAGACTCCAATTTTGATGGGTATGACTGGTATACATGATTTGTGCCTATTTGGCAAACTTGCAATCTCTGAAGAAGCAAAATGGAGTATCGTCACTGCACTCCAGCAATTTCAGTATTCCAATGACAATTTAATGGATTGAAAATGAACATGCCTTGTGTACATCTGAATGTTCTTGTGGTACTGAAATTATTTTAGAGAACCCTTTCAAAGCAATACATCAACTTGTCTATCAATAGATTGATGGAGTGAAAGAAGTGGAGTATCAAAGAAAGCAAGAGAAATAGTGAGGGAGAAGAAAAGAGTAAAATAATAGGAAAAAAAGGAGGGAAAGAGATGGAAGAGAATGTGAAATGCACTGTATATTAAAAAACAGAACAAGAAAAATGGAACAGAAAAAAAAGGGTTGAAAAATTAAATTATAAGGAGGAAAGGAAAAACTCAAAAGAGTTCATGAGAAAAGTTTTGCTGAGGTGTGGAAGGATTTTAAATACCATCTGTGTTAGCTACTTGAAAATGTATCGTATTCAAAAACACAGTTTCTAAAATATTTCTAGTGAGTAACTGGTTAAAAATACTCTGCTTTTGCTATGACTGCACACTAAGAGGAAAAGGGGATTGGAATCCAAATTGCCAAATGTCCATTCAATAAGATTCTTTCCCAGGAATCAGCACAAATGGGTACAAAGCTCTGTTTGTTTATTTCTACTCATAGAATCTGATATTGGAAGTTATTCAATTGCTTGAAAGCAATTTGTTTTCATAGCTTGTGACTGGGCAGCAAAATCCCAAGAAGCTCTGCAAACTTTACTGAAAATACTTTAAATCTACAACAGTGACACCGAAAGTGAAAGGTGACTTCATCTCAGTGATGTCTCCCAAAAAGAGAGTTGGTGCTTTCTGAATTTTTAGGGAGTCAGCTCAACTTTTAGTTTTGTTTTTTTTTCCACTAGTTAAATGTTAATCATCAAAAATAACAAACTCACACAGGAACATTGGATGATTCTTTTGCATAATCTGTTCGAAGAAATATCCAAGCAAGAACACCCTCATCCTATTGTTCTGAGTTTCATTGAGTGGTAGCAATTGAAATGAATGTTCAAAATACAATAAAAGAGTAAGAATAGTCATCTCTGCTGCTGCCATCTAAACTAACTGTCTCAATTCGGGAAACATTTACCCCTTTGAACATGGCAAAGCAGCAGCTTTTGTTTGACTAATGCAGGATGGACAGACTGCAAGAATATGAATTCTGTGGGCAAGGGGTTTGCAGGGAAATGCCCACAGCTTTTTCTCTCTGCGTGGCTGCCACAAGTTTTCCTTCATTTTATCTTCCCTGCAACAAATAATCAATGTGGGAGAGGAGAGCCATCCTCACAGTTCAAAGCAGTAACTGGTTGGTCTTCAAAGGATGTAGACAACTGGCTCCTCCATAGCTCCCCAGAAGAGGAATGGGAAGCCAGTTTTTTCTCCACCTAGTGACATTACCTTATTCCTCCTTTGTTCTTATAGTTATCTTTTTCTTAGGGAAAAACTGGTTTTGTGGCATGTTCTAGACTCTGAAAGGTTGTTTTTTCCAGGGTCAGAAAAAATGATTTTCTCACTGGACAAGACCTATTTGTCTTTTCAGTTCCCACCCAGCAGCTGGGGTGCATAGGCAGTTGGAGAGGCAAGGTTAGGACTATGCATGGCTTTAAATTTCATTCACTCTAAGTGAATGCCATGGGCTTTCTCAATCCTCATCTGAATCGATGAGGCCCCCTGGGCTCTTAATGCCGCTGAATCCTTGCTCTGGGACTCTGCAGAGAAAGCTCAGTGTCATCATCTTACAATTGTGTGCAAATTCTGTAGCCTTACTGGACTGGACTCCTTAAATAGCACTTTGTGATCATTGCAGAGGAGGACCACACTATTTCACATCTTTCTACTTTTCCTTTGGTATTAGTTTAATAAAGTTCCCACCTGTCGGATGTAATCTATTCCACTTGTCAGTGTCTTGCTTATCTAGAGAAAAAATTAACGTCTTTTGGGACAAGTGTAATGAAACACCTGTTCAGCACCCAGTAACAGCCAAACAAGTAGAGTTCAGTTTGCATGAAGAACTGGAAGAAGCACAGTTGGTCAATAGTGGGACTGAACAATTTTATAAAATCAGCAGTGTTTTCACCTTGAACTCCCTGTCCTGTTTGGATTACCCAGATGAAATATAAAAGGGTGACAAAAATTATTTGTAGCATTCTGTATTACTGCAGAGAGACAGACCAAAATATTTAGTTATGTTTAGAGGACTGGATTTGTTGGAGTAAAGAAAAGCATGGTAAGAGTAACCTAATTACTCATTCATTTTTGATGCAAGAACACATTCAAACCAAAAGTGGCATTTTAAAATGTAAGAGGAACCACACCTTACACAACATAGTTAATGTGTGAAACTCATTGCCAGAAAATATTAACAGTATTCTTAGGAAAGATTGGTCATTTATAGCAATAATAAGGTAACTGACAGTAACTTAGACTATTATGATTTCAAATTGATCATATACGGCATACAATCTTAGCTGTGAGGGTTAGACACATGATTCTCCTATGGAATGATTTATTTCTTCATAAGTTATTCTCAAATTTTCAGTAATATCTCTGTTACAGGAATGCTTGCTGCTTGAAACAGATGGCATGGACAGTGCTAAGGAGGAGATTAAAAGTAGCAGTAATGTGATATGGAATGTAGAGTTGCTTTCTTATACACAACCTAATGAACTCCTTACAAAGGAAAAAATGGGCTACTTTAAAGTATTTCCTTCCTTTTTTTAAAATAAAAAATAAATATGACTTTTAAAATAAGACCTTTATACCTAAAGGTCATCTTTTTTAAAGCCCTAATGTTCTTGAAAACAGGACTGCATTTTTTCCATATTTTATAATCTAATCTAACTATGAAGTATTTATGATATCAAATGTAAATATTGTGTCCTCATTCAGAAGATATGCTCATAGAACACTACCAATATTATTAATCTATGGACTTTCTAATCTGCCTTCCAGCACTTTATCTGTAAACCAGTGTGAAAATGAAAATATGAAATTAGATAATGATGTGTAACATCTTTCTCTGCTGCCCTTCTAAAACCAAATTTTTCTTCCTCCTTCTGCTTTTTAAAAAATATTTCTGTCCTGATTTTTAATGTTTCCCCTTGATCCTTAGCCATCCATGATTCTTTGATGAAGTCTAATTTTACCAGCATTTTGTGCAGTAACTTTTGCTGAGTTTTATTAACCAGGAGTGTACTTTGATCTTTTCTTTACATGTCCATACTTCTCAACATCAAACAGCAAAAATCCTGGAAGCCCTAGCAGTAAAAGAAAAAAGAAAAAAATGTTTTAAGCGACCATTGAAATTCATGGGGAAGTTCAGTTTTTGCTTGTGACATTATGAGAAATCAAAAGTTTCAGAGCCTAAAGACAGCTGAGGTAGGGACTAGGATGTAACATCAGTCATACCCATTGTGGTTATTAGGAGATGGGCAAAAGGATCGGATGCTACATAAACAAGTATCCACCCACTATGATCCTAACCCTTCAATAAGTGTATTAAAAAGGACAAAGCCCTATAAAGGGATCTGTTTAAGGATCTAGCCGTGTCAGTATGATGTCAAGTTTTGTGTTCAAGTTGTCCCCTTTCAGTTTGTTTTATCTATCTTCCAACTATTAATTTTTCAAAACCCCTGTTGCTTCTGTATGAATTATACTAATGAGAAACTTGAGGAGGGCAACTATGAGAAAAACATATTTTTAACTTTCTGGGAGCATTATTAATTTAATATATAATGTGAGAAAATGGCCATTATCTAGTTTTTCTTTAAAACTGAAGTCCTTTCTACTTGTTTTTGAAACATTATGTTAAAAACTAATATACTTGCAGACCATCAGATTTGCTGATGCTATAATTTTTAGAAGTTATTTTACTCACACAACAGAAGGACTCGGGATGCTGGGTCAGATTCTCAGCTGGTTTAAATTGCCATAGCTTCACTAAAAGTAGCAAAACTACGCCCATTTAAAAGAAGCTCTGGATGTGGTTAGGCTTCTTAGAGTTTACAATAAAGCACGTGCTCTCATTACTTATGTTGCAGTTGCTTCTAGGAGCCGTGCTTATTACCAGGCACCAGTGTGCTGGAGTGACACGTACAAACAACAGAAAACTCTTCCAATGTAATGAGAAGTGGAACCGTCTTTTGTACATTGGTGACTAGATAACATGAGCATTTTGCTCGGTTTTCTGCAAATGGCTGTTTCCTTCTCTACAATAATCTCAGTCACATTTCTGCCTCACTTAGGCGTGCTCTGTGTAGAAGTTCTCACATTCTGCGTAAGTTCAGTAGGAAAACACTTCAAAAGTGGTTTAGAGGGAAGAGAAAGAGCTCTTCATTTCCACTGCTTGTTTAGAAAGAGATCAGTTTTACATTTAATAAATCCTCTCTTGCTTTGAAATTGTATACATAGAGATGGGCTGATTCCTTTAGTAAGGCCATGCAGCATCTGGCTATATACAATATTCTTCGGAATTGCTGTGGACTACGATTTCTTCAGCTAACTCATGCAAGTTTGTCCCTTCTTCCTGTAGAGTTACCCAAGCCTATGGAGAAATCTCCATGCATTAAGAAAAATGAGGTGATCATAGAATCATACAATGATTTGGGTTGGAAGGGACCTTTAAAGGTCATCTAGTCCAACCCTCCTGCAATGAGCAGCGACATCTTCAACTAGATTAGGTTGCTCAGAGCCTTGTCCAACCTGACCTTGAATGTTTGCAGGGCTGGGGCAGCTACCACCTCTCTGGGCAACCTGTGCCAGTGTTTCACCACCCTCATCATAAAGAATTTCTTCCTTATATCTAGTCTTAGATGATGCTTTTGGTTTTGTGTATAGCTTTTGCGGGTTGTACCTACCCTAATACCTCTTTTCATTCTCTCCGTTTCTGGAAGTGGAGGGATATTTCCTTTCAGTTTTCATTTTCCAGAAAATATATGCTCTTCTACTTTACAAAGGACCAAAACATTCCAGACTTTGGGTTTTTTTTCCAGTATGTTAAACAGTAAGTCTACAAGTACTAAGTGAAATTTCCTGAGCTCTGGATTGTTTCATTTATAAAAACCGCAGTTCCCTGCAGGATGATCAGATTATCTATCTGATCTGTTTTTCAGAATTATAAAGTAAGGAAAATTGCCAAGACGTGATAAAAACTGCATAGCTGATAGCACTGGTCTTCATCCTAGACAACACTTGGTTGTTCCTACAGTCTGTAGCAATGCTTCAAAATCTTTCAGGCACTACATCCACAGCCTCCCTTCAGTTTTCTGCATGCATTATGGCTTCTTGTCTTGTGGAAAACATTCCTGCTTTGAAGTGTCAGAGATTTTATTTTTTCACAACAATTGTTTTTAACAATGTCATCTCTTGTTAGCTGCTGTATTAACATTAAACCTTTTTTTCTTAACTATATGCAAATTGTAGCAGAGAGAAGAACCTTGTGCTAATGGATCAGACCTATCACCTCCTAAGACATGAGAAGTAAATGAAAACATAGCTAATCACATTGTTACCCCTTGTGTGAGCAGGTCAATGCAAAAAATAGCATGGATGCTAGAATATGCTACAGTGGAATATATGACAAGGTATGTAGAGGAATATTTGTACAGCATTTTCTCAAATTATGAAGAATTTGCCTTTCTTAAGTTTAAGTTCTGATAAGGAACCTGTGTGGAAGTTTACCTCGGACTACGTTCAATGTCTCACTAAAGTAATCATTTTCTATTTGTATTATTTGGGTACCTTCTTGAAGCAGGGCATAAAGACCTTGCCTTTACTAAATTTCCCCAAGATTTTTCTTTTAAAATAAAAAAGAAAAATTACATTAATGAAATATTCAACCTAGAATCTCCTTACTGCAGTTTCAGATTGTAATAAATGTACTTGGTTTTAAAAAAGATAGTAAAGCTTTTGTAGTTCCATAAGATTTCAATTACAAATTAACATTAAATGGAATGTTAAAGTTTGAGTAGGTTATATCCTTTGAACTTAATGACCCAGATCTTTGGCTGCTGGTAAGGAACACACAAGGCAGCTCAGGTGAAGGGTATTCAAGGATGTCTTTCAGCATTTCTTACCAAGCTGCTTCTCCATACAGGACAGGGAACCTAGAAAACTACTCTAAAATATGGCCACTGCTAATTGCAGTTACAGTCATTGCAGCTGAAAAATTGGTTGTGGACTTCATGACTTTTTGCTCCTTCTGTTTTAGGATGATCCGATTCTCTCTTAGTTTATATTGTTTGAGTAACTTCACAAATTACTGCTAGGAGATACCCATGATCTCAAGAAATCATGATAGCAAGTGAAATTAATCAACACTCATGCTGTTCTGGCTACTTCGTGCTATTGAATGATTTTATTTTTTTTTAATGCTGCCTCTGAAATTTCCTTGCACGAATTTTCGGAGGTAGTCAGCTTCAGATCATCTTTATGGCAGCATAGGGCTGTGAATGGCTGGGTCATGCATCTTTTTAGAGGCAAAACACGTAATGAAATAATGCTCATCACCAGGATTACATAAAAAGAAATCAATGTTTAGCTTCTCCACTTATTTTTGTTTATTTCCTCACATGTCTTGTGCTTAATATACCTTTGTTAGGCTTTGGTATTAGCTTTTAAAAAAGTTTATTAGAACACTAATACTGTTTTATGCACATCACAAAATATATTCTCTAACTCCTCTTTTTTTCCCCTTCTTTTCCTCCTCCTGAGTAATTATGTGGTTGATTTGTTCAAAAGGAAGGTGATAGGAACCAGCAAAATGTGTACACATGGTATTTCAGAGGTGAACATAGTAGAGTGAGAACTATTTCCATTCTTCATGTGTTGTAATCTTAGTGGAATCTGCTATCAGCTTGAAGTTGTTAGCATTTTTAAAATACACCTTATCTAGAAAAAAAATCCCATCTACCAATGTTGGTCAATGTATTTAGTTGCTAGTGACAACTTATTTCTCACCTTTTTATTTCAAAATCCAGGATAGTGAATGGCTCTGTTAAGCCCTCAAGCTGGACTACTTCTTTTAAGATTTTGCTCATGTAGCTTTGTTGGGGGGGGGAACTGGATGGGGTCAGAAGGCTGGAAATCTGCATAGTTTTTATTTTTGCATTTTCTCCAGTGAAGTAGGAGATTTTGATCCTAATTCTTGCATGAACCAAGCATTTGACGTTAAGGTGTTGGAAACCTGTTTGGATTTTGCAAATCTATCATGGAGACAGTGTCCCCTAACTTGTCCCCCCACAGGTTTTGGTGATGCTTTTTACAACCACCCACAAGTATGATTTAGGTGGACTGAAGCTCAAGCTTCTGTCTGGGAGCAACATGGGCATGTGCCCCTGCAAAGGAAGCTCTGTAGCACTAAGTAACTCTAATCAGAAGTCGGGATAGCGACAGAGATTATTGAAGCCTCAGACTATCTTCACTTCTGGGGAAATTTTGAATAGTGCTGGTAAGGTAATGGCACGTTCCTCTCACCTCTGCTTAACCCAGTCCTCACACCCTTTTCCACACACAGGTTCTTGACCCCACAGAAAATGCACCCGTAGATCCACATTCGGAGAAGGATGCATCAGAAGCAGCTGCACTGTGCTCCCATGTTAGGCAGAGTCTTTGTGTAAAAAGTTTCTCCGTTCAACAGGGGCGTACTGTCCATAGTTTACTTCAGCATGGCATTGAAATGAAGGAATTTACCTTCCCAAAGATGCTTAACACTGGTATGCCAGCGTGAATCTATTCATCAGGTATTTTCTGGTTTTACTCATTTTGTTCCTCTACCGCAAGGAACACTGTGATAAAGGTTTTGCCAAAAGTGTAACATTCTCTGTTATCAATATCTGTTATTGAAAAGATCTGAAAATACGTACTGTTCCCTGTAGTTCATGTGACAGCAAAGTCTTCCATTGACGCTGTCCAGTTGACTAGAAGGGAAAATGGGTTGCAGAATTTGTTCTGAGGACAACCAGAAAAATGGGGCTTTCTGCTGCATTCAGAAATGGATGATTCTCTGAGGAAGTAATTCTGTAGAGCAGGTACAATGTTGATTTGTTTTGTCTTGTGAAAAAAACATGTTTTATGAAGAGATTTTTCCATTCAGAAATATCCATGTGCCTTTGTCTTCCACCTGAAGCACAGGTTCACTGCAGTGTAGTAAGCTGTATCTCCAAATACTTGGTGCTTACAGTGCTGAGAATAGGTACTTTCACTGGAGATTTTACCAATGATTCATTGAGGGTTTGATCCTCTTGTTCTGCATAAGCCATTTGACTTTTCTAGTCTTGATGCCGTATCAATCTGCACAAGAAGTCCAGCACTTGGGAGAGTCCAGTAAGGCTTCCACTGAGGCTGAAACTATTTTTCTTGTCAATATTAGAGAGTCAAATCCTAAACACTGAAGCAGTATTGCAAAACAATGAACTATCCATTGCTATTTTGTTTCAGAAAATGACTTAAGTTATTTCATACTATTATGTTTGGAATGTGAATAATATGTCTATTATGTTTGGAATGTGAATTTTTACAGTTTATTGCTAGTGTATTTTAGTCACACATTTTTCTTAGTGACAGGTGAAGCTCTACCATTTCAGAGATCTGCTGCCTGTGCAGTACAAGGTGCATACACTTCGACCCATCGTCATGGCCGTTTCCAACCTGTAGGAAGTGTTTAACCTTCTCGCACAGGTACACTTTATGTAAGGTGTAGATTCTCCAACACGAAGCCTGTGTGTGTGCAAGCACCTCTGCACATGTCTTCTAGCCTTTCTGAAAGGCTCTCTGGGGACTAATACTGGGTACTTGCTCGGCTCACTTCGAAGCCTGCGCTTAGTCCCTTTCTAGCCCCTGTTTCTGTGTGTAACCGCTGCCTCGGTCAGGAAAAGAGAGCAGCAACTGCTTTTCAGGTTTTAAGTGCATAAGTCTTTATGTGAGGTCCAAGCTTCAGCACATAAATCTTTGTGCAGTGAAGTCTTAATGTCCTGAATTAGGCGTAAAGACTTCAGGAAGTAACTCCGTATGCACTTAGGCAGCGAAGCCTGACCAGTGCCTGAAGACTTATGGGCTGAAGTGAAACCTCTGGGGAGATGTTAGACCTCTGAACAACCAAGTGTTTCCATTAATCAGACCATGGCTAATCAAGGTATGATTACCTTGAAACATGCAAATTGTGCAGCAGCAGATGAAGATTTGATACGGAGTTCCCAAAAGAGGGTTATCGTCACACGCGTAGGTTCAAACTCCTAGCTGAATCCCAAAGTCAGGAGCAAATTTTAAGGAAGCAGATTTCACACTCTCTCAGTCACAATCAAACATCACACTCAGCATCGTATCCGCTGACTATTGATTTTCTTTTTTCATCTGCTTAGCTGATGAGATTAGGGCTGTGTCACGTAAATAGGACAAATGACAAAGTGTAGCCTGCTGGAACCTGGCTGTACCTTTTCCGTGGATAAATGAAGAGAAAGGTTTTCATAAGGCTGGAATGACACTGAAATAAAAGCAGTGTTTTATTTACTAACAGAGTAAGTAGTGCTACAGGCATCATTGAATGTTTTATAAGGAAAGTCAATGTGGAGGTTATGTGAATTTTGATGTCCTGCGTAGACTGAAGGTCATAAACTGCTAAATGTTTTCTAAGTTGGTTTTCTAGTTGTTTTATACAGATGATAACAAAGATTTGAATATCCTTACAGGCAAAGGTTATATGTACTGTCAATTCCCAAATATTTTCTTCTTAATTTTTGTTTGATTTTGATTGGTGGAAGGGTGGGGGGTTTGGAGAATTGTTTCTGTTCAGTAACATTGTGTTCCAAAGCTAATATCTGGATATTAAATGGCTTTTCACTCACTCTAATATTCCTGGTATACTAAAGAGTTACTGAAGCTTTCTAGGACCACTGCATGCATTGTAGAGATATTTAGTATCATAAAGTAAATGGCTCTGAAAACAAATGGTGATATAATTTGCAACTTTCCCAGTTCAGTTTTAAAGTAGTTCCAGAACTTCTTTAAATGCTTGTTCACCCAGCTCAGTAAAAACTTTCTCACTGAGACCAGTGGATGTAACATCCAATCATTAAATGTATATCTTCTGTAATGAATTCAAATACATATAGTATCCCATTATTATTATTATTTGTTGAGGAGCCTCAAATATATTTTTCTCTAGGTTTCTCTCCCACCCCTCTCAATCTGTGTGTGTTTTTAAACCAAAGAATCTCAGGTACAGGGAAGAGCAAATATATGTATATATATTTCTATTATTACATTGTATATCCTACCTTCTGGCTTAAAAAATAGGAATTTTACTCTTGCTCTACTTCAAATTTACCATTGCTAATGAAAATAGACGGTTATAAATATTGTGTCCTTTGAATCATCAGTAAGTTTGGGTTTAGTGCTCGTCAGACAATCTTGTTAAAAGACTAAAGTCAAATTGTCCTTTTTGAGCTAGGCTTGTTTTCCATAAATTGCCAGAAAACAATTTATTCAGTCTGTCTTTCTTCCAGTAATTGATTATGCGGATATTATTTATCGTACCGCTGCAAGCACATCTTTGCATAAATTGGATGTGCTTTATCATTCTGTGTTACATTGTATTTACAAATGCTCTATTTTCTGCTCATCATTGACGACTTTATTCCATGGCAAACTCGTCTTCATTAGAAGGGCTTAAGCATTAGTGTTCATTTATCAGCAAGGGAATTTGGAGAAAAGCCCCACCATGTTTTCTATCTTGAGCAAATTCTTTTCCCCAACAAATATGCTTTCAAATCCTATAGTTGTTTTTCTCCATATGAAAATCCAATAAATAGGAAGAATGATTTTCTTCTTAGCACCCCTACCCTGTAGGTATTTTTTTAGCTGCTATTAAAGTTTGCAAGTGATTTCAGTTTTACCGTTTAAATAAAAGAGCCAATACAGTAAGGAGGTGCAGCATGCCTGGCATTTTCTCGAGTCTTAATGACTGTGTTCATGGGGTCAACCTTGTTAAGAGAAATAAGTTCCCAGAGTAGCAATTTACTTGGTTAAAGGAAGAGTTGACTGGGTATCTACACTGTTTATTGTCTTTTTCCTAGTCATGAATACTGCCCACACATGATGTTTCAGCATTTGACCGAGTCCAGGGAATACATTCACAAGTATGACTCACTTTCAGGTATGGAAAAACCTTTTCTCTATAGCTTTTTTCTTTATAGCTAAGAAAGTATTTTGTCATTGCTTTAGTGAAATGTAATTACAGTAATTCATCTGCAGTCAAAAAATTTCAGGTTTGAAAATCTCATCTGTGATTGCACAGGCATAAATGTTATGTTAAAACATAAAAGCTGATATTAGTGTAAATAAGGGCTCAACTTCCTGTGGAGTGCGAAGCATTGCCTACTTCCACTGGAATTAGCAGGCTGTGAAAGTGCTCGTAAATTCACAGACTCAAGCCCCAGAATGCGTATGTCAAATCATAGCCCTCTCCTGCTTCTTTCTGCATGATAATGGAGGACCCAGCTGCAATTCTTTTTGCTTGCGAAAGAGTTTACAGTGCCAGCACAATCCTCGTTCTTTACCCAGTACCACAAAGTCTGAGGAAAAGTAACAGGAGAATCAATGTGTCATCCGTTATGGTGAAGCATCGCTACTGTTTTCAGCTGTGTGACACCTCCTGCATGGAAGCAGTGAGAAGGCAATGGATCTCCCTTGCCTGATCATTCAAGCCTGATGTGCGCACATGCATGTATGAGGTAAGGAGGTCTTTGTTTTAGATGTATGTCGTCAGAAGATAACAGAGTACACATCTAGCACACTATCCCTGAGCTTCTTCAGCAGAGATATCTTGTGACAAAATGGTAGAAAGCACGAGACTATTCCTTATGCTGTTGTTGCTGAGTACAAGCTCATCAGTGCTGGCACCCTCAGAGATGTCTGTTTTATTAGACAGGAGGAAGAGAGTGAGGCACTGCACAGTCCAGAAGGTAAGTATTCACGCAGCGTATAGGACACCTGGATTGCATACTCCACATCACCTTAGGAAGAAGAATCAAAGAAAGGTGTGCTGCTGTATTATTATATCCCACTTTTTTTGTTATTTTTAGAGTAGAGATCTTGGGGTCTTTTTGCCTTTTTGTTTATTATTTTTGCTTGAGTTCTTTGAGAATAAGAACCAGTGTCTGATGAATGCCTAAAGGATGCAGGCATCAGTCTGTAGCAAGGAGTTATGTGACATATCTACCTTTGAATAATGAGGCTTGAGCCGTAGTGTCTCCTCTGATATTTTCTACATGCAAATGAGTCACCGTTTGGTTTGCTGGTTTGTGAAGTTGCCTTTGGAGGTGCTAATTCAACATGTGCATTGCATATGGAACTATTTTAAAATTCTTCTTTACAGGCCTCTATAATCACCTTGACAGTCTTGCCCATGTATGTGTACAATTGGTTGTTAATGTTGGCTTTTATTTGCATCAGGTTTTGGGGAATCCACAAACATTTTAAAATCTTCTTTTTAAGGAGGACAAAACTCCAGAAACTAAACAAGCAAACATTTATAGGTCACCTCTAAAATAACAAGCTGACTTGCAGAATGTGTATGTCATTTATACAGATTTATATATAGGTATAGACATTTATAATATATAGGACATATTTGCATATATAAAGCATGTATATGTGTTTTGGTTTCCTCGATGTCACATAGGATGTCTACACATATGCTTCTTTTCATATGAAAGACATTTCTATTGGTGGGTGCTCAGTTGCTCCTGTTGCAAGGCTCTGATAAGGTTTTCTGGAACATTTCCTCTTCTACCCCTTGCCGTTTCAATTAGTTTCCCATTCCATAGAAAAATATACCTTATCTGATATGAATATAGAACCTGTGTAGTTAAATTTTGGTTTCTACAAGCAGTGATTGCTTGCTTGAATGTTCACAGAAAGAGAACCTGAAAGAGGCCCAAGCATAGCTGGAATGAATTAAGATTTAAATTTCAGCAGGCATTCATTGAAAGCTTTTTTTTCTTTAAAGGCATTCAGTTGTTCTGATGGTAAAGGATTCACCTAGCTCATGATTTGTAAAGGACTGTCCGGACTTTATTGCTAATTGTAAGTCACTGTGCAGGCTCACCAGCCCTACAAGGAAAAATGAAGTCCTTAACCATACATCTTCTCTTTGCATCCCCTTCCTCGGGGCTTGCTTTATTTCCAAAACCACAAACTCTAAACCAGAACAAATCAACTCAAACTGCTCAGTAATAATCACCCGAGGCCCTTCCAGCCTCAGCCAGCTGGGAGAAGACAGCACGCAACCTCATCTTATGAGATTTTCTTTTGTACCAACCTTCTCATTCTTTTCACATCACCATCAAAACCACCATTACCAGTCCAATAACCTCTTATATGCCAAATTGGCTTTAGCCCGCCATGCACTGTTCTTTTGCAACAGCTGCGTATGCCAATTTACCACATTTCCACGCACGTAACTCACATTCCAGAAAAAAATGAGATCACTTTAAAAAGAATCAATACTTCAAAATAGGGCCTTTCATAACCTGGAACTCCAAGGGCTACTGTTGAAGGGAATGCAGGGAATGGCTGGGAAATGGCAAGACCTGGAGAAACTTGGAGTAATTTTTGCCTTGATTAATACAACTTGTATTGACTTTGAATTGCAGAAGTGTTTGGGTTTGTTTTTAAAGATAACTATTATATCGTTATAATACCATATGTGTTTGTCTTGCCACGCTAGAGGACGAAAATGAACTTAAGACTGCATGTTCTCTGGATACTATCAAAGAGGAGAAACTAATGGCAATAAAAATATGTGTATATATATATGTATTTATAGATGTGAAACTTTTGGAATATGCACAATATTGAATGTGAAGTATAAGCCCTTATATTTGTGTGGACATGTGAGCCATTGATGTGCCTTTTTCAAACCGACGGGGAAACCTTTTTTTCCTCAAGCTTTGCTTTCTTCCTAGGGGTAACCTGCTGCAGTATTTTGCAAACACTTGACGGATCATGTGAGTTGTTCTAGACAAGAGCTACGCTGTCTGTCAGTTAGATGGCAATATACAGCCTGCACAAATCAAATTCACTTGGAGTTTTATTTGCCTCTGTAGCAGCTGAACAAATATCATAGAGATTGAACTTGTGGTACCATAACTGGTAGTCTAATTTCTTCCAACAAACCAGTTTCATTGAGCCAGAAGGTCAGCGCGGAACAAGTTTATGACAGTGTGCTATGAGTATGTTGTAAATAAAAGCCGATGGCTTTCAAGATAGGTAAACTGCAGCAGATGATTTTGTGATGCTCTATTGCCAGTACAGCATGTAAAACCTGACACCATTCTACCTAGCAGCAGCAGTTTAATTGTTACTGTAAGAGGTAAAAAAACACAGACTAAAAAACTCCTCTTAAAAAAAACCCTCTGAAAATGAAAATCTAAGGCAAGGTCAATGTTAGAAAATTTAAACCTGAAAAAAAAGGATTAAGATAATTAATAAAGTTAAGCTGTACTTGAAAATTGATTAAGTCTTGCTAACTAGCCCAAAAGGGAACAGCCCTATGGCCCTTATTGCCATAAACCATTAACTTGTGCATTCAGGGCCCAGCTCTTTTGAAAACTCTCACTAACTAAATTATGTCTTTCATTTCAGTCTGAAACCTAGGTGGTTAGTCCCCTTGCCTTCTCCCTCACTGTCTTTGTCTTCATCTATGCGGCTGATTTTTAAGTCCTGTTGAGAAATTTTCACACTTTCTGCAGTGTTTAACAGCAGAGGAAATGGAGACAATGCAGCTCACCTGTGCCTCCCAAAAATGAAGATGGAAGGAGAGAGCTCTGCAGCTGACACCATTCAATGCAGCCTTTGAGCTTCTCCATTGCTCTGCGCTGTCAGTGAGATGGGACCTGAGGACTGAAAAAAGAATAATAGTCTTCTGGCCCTGCCCTTTGCTCCACCTCTCCGTTCAGGGGAAGCAGAAGGACTGTATGCCATGGGATGTGTTTGGAGGAGGAGCAAGAAGATCAATTGGTATGTAACTACATTACAGTGCTAATCCTATTTGCCACACTTTCTATAACCAGGTCTCCTAGGCAGCGGGCTAGTTTTATAGGTGTAATATCTTTTCATGGTATTACATATAATATAGTATATGAAATACAGCATATGCCTGGGATGGTGGCTTAGCAGGATCTGAGTCGCCAGTATGTTTGCTGTTGCTAAATTTAACCTCTGTTGGAAATCTTGTCAAAGCAAAGCAATTGGAATTAAGTGTTTTGAAAATGAGAATGTGATCACTTAAGAGTAGGTGGCCTATTGATTTAAACAGGAGCACGGTTAGGTACTGATGGCAGATAAAGGACGTATTTTGACAAAGCAAGAAGAAAAGTAGATAAGGAAAATAAGAAAATGTAGTAAAATAAGCTGTAAAACAGACTTTCTCTACTGTACTATTTTACTGATAGCATTGGCTCCACCAGCAAATTTCTACATGCCCCTCTTTGCAAATTTGGTGCATATTGTGAATTCACGCTCAAAACCATATAGGTTTTGAAACCGAGCAGGAGGTGAGTACATGGTATATGAGAGCACGGCCCTGCATTGCCCCTTTGCAGGGTCTCTGGCAGGTTTTGGAAGTCAACAGAGTCAGATACTGGACAAAGGGCTAGAAGTTTTTGCAAACTTCTGAACAAGGATTACTCGCATGAATTTGTGTGGCAGAGACTGAATCTCTGGTGAACAGCTTGCTGCAGTTACAATTTTAATGAAAATTGAAAGCTTAAGTGCCACCATTTTCCATATCACTTTTCCCCTAAAATGATTTATTGACCACTTATACATGATACATTCTCCTGTCATGAATAACAGACTATATATTTATTTTCATGAATAATGGCTACCATTTTAATTGATAGTTTCAGACAGAGGAGTAGATTTATTTCTACAATGAATAAAACTGCTCTCAATATACAGCCTGTATAAATTATTTTAGTATGTATTCCAGTTTTCCTTTTGTAACCCAGTATGCTCCTAATCTTAACAGAAATCAATCAAATAAGATCTAATACATCACTAACCAGCAGCTTCTATAAAGTATAGTACGACATTTTTCTGTAATGTTTTTAAAATTTGTGTTAAATGGTGTTGCCAGAAGCTTTCACTGAACCAAGGAGCTTTTGACTTGGCTGATATATCTGTCTGTAAGATGTCTGTTTCATTCCCTGTTATCTTATTTGTCTTTTACTGACACCCTACCTGTATACCTATGACATCTCAATTACTTTACTCAAACGCAACATCTCAATTATGCTACCCTTTTTTTGGTAAAAATTTAAAACTCAACTATGTTAATAATCAAACATTGATTCCTGCAAAGCATGAGATTGTGTGGGCAGATGATGTATTTTGCATTCGTCCCTGAGTGTGACACCGAACACAGAGAGTCAAGCCTATGAAGGATTCTCTTAGCAAAGAAGGTGATCACAGTTCAGAACTGAAATCCCCATTACTTGCAAATGATCTCATTCTGATATTAATGTTCAAGTCAATACGTGCTGTGTGCTCACAAATATATCTCGATTGTATGCTGTAGAACTGCAGATCTGTTAAGGGAATAAACCTGCATACATTCCTGTGTCTAGTGTGAAAACCCAAAGCTTGCTGTGAATCATTTCAAGATAGAATTAAAATGGTACAGAGCATGCACTAGCTGGCTTCATTAAAAACAAGAAAAACAAAACCCCAAACAAACAAAAATTCCTGAACAAATTGCATTGCAAAGCACTGACCCAAATATCTTCACAATGTATTCACCTACCAGTAATTTTAGAGCGCTATTATTTATTCTTCAAAGTCAAGAATGATACAGTTCTCTCTTCCTCTTTAATAAGGATTTCCTTATTGTAGCCTGACTAGAGTTTTCTAAGGCATTACTTCAATCCCTATGTAAACATTTACATAAGGGTTTTTACATCCGTTCAGAAATCCCAGAATGATGCACCAGTATTGGAAAGTTTTGACTGTGGCATTTTAATGTTTTTCAGTATGCAAAGAGATTGGCAATGGGAACACTGTCAGATATAATGGCTAAAGGACAGACCGAAGAGTTTGTGAATGCACTGTAAATGAAATGGTCCAAACGTGAGTTCCCAAGAATGAATTTCAAGATGTGACTACGTTTTGGCAAGGACAGAGAGGTAGAATCCACATAAGAGAAAAATATATTTGGGTCATTGCCTGCTCTTGAGTAAGACACTTCACCATCTACTACATCAGGTAATTAAATTCTAAATGGCAATAATATTTGGAGCCAGGTTCTGCTTTATATTTCTATTCATAAAGCACTCCGAGGGTTTTTTAGTTGAAAGACAATGTTGTGGGGTAGAATATTAGTAATGTAATGTAACAAGATGTTTTAATCACAAGGCGTATTGCTTACAGATCTGGCATTCATGCCAGATGTGCTGTATAATGGATGTACAGCAATTTAGCATTTACTGTACCTTATTTATAATGTTGTCTTTGCTTTTATATATATTTCCTTAGCTAAAGCTATGGTATTTGAAAGAAAATGGAAATACAAGACTGTGTAAGAATTTGAATAGCTTTTATCTTATGTCTGCATTAACATGCAATTCCTTTCCTTACTCTAAAATAAATAAGCCATTTTCTTGAGAAAACAGAGACGTGATTACTAGAAACTGTAGTTTTCTATTTTGTTATTTGAGCTATGAAATCAAGATATGTTTTAATAAAATACTGCAGTCAATTAAATTCAGCTGTTAAGCTAAAGCAGAGACTGATGAAAGTCGATCAAAACACACCACTCACTGCAGGGAGGCAAGTAAAGCAATAAAGAACTAGACCTAAAGCTACATAGTTCTTTTTGTTAGGTAGCAGCAAAGTAATTTGCATTATTCATTTCACCCTGGGGAAAAAAAACAAAAAAAACCAAAAAAAACCCCCTCCAAACCCCCCAAAACCAACACATGAATAGATTGAAAGGACTAGATGGAATCTAGCTGGCAAACAAAGCAGAGGTAAAGTAAGGGAAGCAAAGAAAGCAAAATCAAATGTAACAATGCTACCTAGGTGAGTAAAAGAAATAAAAATGGTTCTAGAAATATGTAGAGAGAATAGGAAGAGACCACTGAAAAGTAACAAAGGGACTGTATAAGTGAAGACTCCAAGATGGATGAAAAATATTCAAAACTACTTTTTCGTAGTTTTCAATATAAAGGAAAATGATGAAAGTGGAGAATATTATGTAGGAAGACAGAGAACTATTACAAGCAATGGGCCAGAATTGTGCTTAACTTGCACATAAGGGCCCTATTTTCTGCCTTCTTTCTCATGTTGAATAATGCTTATATTGCAAGTAGCCCCCCGGCTACTCATCAAAACGGAAAAAAAGGAAGTGCCAGATAGTATAAGGATGACACATGGAGTTACGAAGTGTAATGCTACTCTGACAACATCCTACAGGATCTCTCTCTAAAACATTCTTCTATGGAGATATGAAAAACGTTACCTGAAATGAGTGTCCATGCAAATTAAATTATGTTTTTCCTTAGTTCATGTCCATTGTGTTTGAAATAGAAGACGGCTATTGCAGTGCATGATGTCTTTCACAGTGCACGCTAACACCCTAGCACCATGAAAAAACATGGAGGGCATGCTTTAGGACATTAATGAGAGCCAAAGGACGCACAGTCCATGCATTCATTTAGATCCTACTCAGAATATACTTAAAATATATTTTTATTGAAGAAAGTAAATATATTGCAAAAGAGTATTTTATAACAATGATGTGGATGCATACATTTTCATTCCCATACTTTTGGTTCTGTAGATTCCCACACACACACTTTTTTTTTTTCTAAATACTTGGTGAGGCCTTGTGTATTAATCGGAGATTATCTTCTTGGAACAAAAGTGATGTTATAGAGGGAAAGCATAAGTGTATTACTTGGAGTTGAATGACGTACCTGGGGGAGATCCAGTTAGAGTCTTTTACTAAAAAAGCTTCAATGGGAAATGCTGTTACTGTCTGAATGACACACAGAGTGGAGAATATAAAATCTGCCTAAAATATAAAGTGTTTTGACAGCATGGCAACACTGCATTTTGGCATTTTTTGGATCAATGAGATTTTTAATTTTAAAATGACTACTGAAAGTGAAAATAATTCAAGTACGAGCAAAAAGTGTACAAAACAAATTCCAAACAAAATGTTTCAGTTTTATCTAAATAGAACATTTGATCGACCTGAAACATTCTTTTTCTAATATAATTTCATGGAAGATTTGTACATTTTGGCTTTTCAATTAAGTTTGTAATGGGAAAAGGAAATCCATGTACTCTCTCATGAAATAAAAAATTGAGTTAGTATAAAACTCTGCTGTTGCATTATTATGTGTCTAAGGCCACTGAGCGGAGAAATTAATAAAAAGGACAATGAAGCTGACACTACTCAGCATTAACAAAAATTATACTGCTCAGTTAAAGAAAACAATGCAAAAATCTGTAGAATAAAAATTTCTTTTCCTTTGCCTTTATTTTTGTAGTCTCCTTGCTTCTTCAGTCAGTTGAGGAACTTTAGAACATTATGAAAGGAGATCTCTTTTTGCACAAAAGGTTTAGGAAAAAACCCTACTACTATTCCTACAAGCACATGTGCACACAGATGGATAGACAGATGTACGTATAAAGTTCCTGTAAGTCTGCCAGAGTCAATACTCTCTGACCAGGTTCGTTTAGATTTTCCACATGTGGAGTGTAATGTTTAATATCAAATTTATTTGTTTGAAGAGGTTTGACATTACATGGGATTTTTGATTTACAAGAATGATACAAAACATGCTGAAATCACAATACAAATGTAAGTTACACTTGGCAAAATACAGCAATTGCAATGCACAGTTCAATCGCAGTACCAAAGTGATCCCCATTACCGGTTTCTATAATATGCTCACTGTCACGATGCTGGGCATCCCCAGTCACCAGAAAGGAAGACATGGTTTAAAGCAGCTCGAGCACGTTGCTCTCTTTGAAATTCTTGTCTTAAGTTGTTCAGTTTTATACTCTGTGTGGGACTGAGCCACATACACTCTCCCCCCATACTGGTCTGGCTAACCTGGGGAGACATTCACAGTCCTGATGAGCTCAAGGAGAAACATTTACACCACCAGTTGATCCACTCAACCACTGATAGCTGTTTACCTAAAACAAAGGCCACTCTCTGGTCCCTTTTGTTTTGAGATAAAGTCAATTTTCTTTGCAACAGCTGTGGTCACTCACACCCTACATTATTCCTTGATCTTCAGGGGCACAATGCCCTTGTCCGTCTCCTTGAGCCTTCTTCTATTTTACAGCTTTATTGGTCAGCCACAAAGTAAAAAATGCTTGGTCAAGATCTTTTGACCATTTCTTGGACTCCAAGTCCAGATCTACAGTGACTTCCAAAGGTGAAGATATAAGATAGTATCAAGTAGGGTTTGCTCAGTCTTTGCTTTCTTTTGATTGTAGGAGCAGCTGTTTGTTTTGCCTTGATGATTTTCATCCTAAGAGGCCTATGGGCTAAAGATCTTGAATTCATGCTACACTAAGTCACCTACACTCTGCTTGGAAGATGTGGGAGAAAGGTGGAGTAGTCAAAGAGTTTTAGCTATAGTCTTGCTTTTACTTTTTATTCATACTGATTTGCATCTATCCTTAAACAAGTCAACCTTTTAAAGCGAAATTTGTTTATAGTCTGCCATTTTATGCTGTAGGCTGAATGTAACCTTAGCTGAGAGTAAGAGGCATGCAAATGTATCTACCACAGCTGAACAGATTCATGCACATATGAAGCATGGCAATTCGGCATAGTTATTCAATATTACATATGAGGAGGATCCTAGAGCAAGTAAGCATTTGGGAAGAAATTAATATCAATCTGGAGTAAATAGAATAAATCCTTAATGGTGGTCTCTATAACCCATTTGGTTAAAAAAGGATGTTTAACAAATGGTTTCCTCTGTAATGTTTCAAAAAAAGAGGTCGCATTGTGAATAACACTAACTGTTATTGACAGGTCATAAAACTAACTCAATTTCTGTGTTTCAAATAAGAGGATGCACTTTCTGCCCAAGGTTTGGGACTGATCCTGACCTGATTTCCTGAACAGATAAAGACTTCAAGTACACAGGCTATTATTAAAATGTGAAATTGATAAAAGTGAAACCTAAATAAAGCATTTACTGATTTTGACATGTTTATGCATAAAAATTGTAAGAAAAGGTTCAAGTAGGTTAAATGGTTTGACATGCTTTAAAAAAAAAAAGGGGGGGGGGGGGGCAACAAAACCTAGTTGGTTTTCCTGCATATACAGGTCATAGAATTTCATCAAATGAGTCCTGCAACAGGACAGCAGCTCTGCACAGGCTATGGGCTATCTATCGATTTAAGCTCTTATAAATTAAGAAAGTGCATGCTCTTAAGCAAATAATTCCAAAGGTTTCTTGCCTCCCCTGGTAAAAACACCCAAGCTTTTTAATTGTAAACTTCCAGTCGTTAAATTTTGTTATACTATGGAGCCTGCTACTATTAAAAATTTTACTCCCATTTAGGTCCCTGCAGATCAGGAGGAATTCATCTGGTATCCTTCTCTATGTTAACCAGAAATAATCACTCGGTCTAAAATGGAAGTTCCAGATCTTAGATAATACTTGTGACTTTTTTCTGAACTCTTTCCAGTATGTCAACACTCTTTCTAAGTGGAGGATAAAGAGTTTAAATTTGAGCAATGTAATTGGTCTCCAAAGGTAACAGACTAAGGAATTAGTAGTAGTCAATAAATGAGGAAATGTTTATTTTAGGAATGTCAGGCACGTGGCTTTCAGAGAGGAGGTTGCAATTAGATACTGTCAGAGAGAAAAAAAAAAACCAAAGAAATCCAGTATAATCTGCATTCTGTTGTCTCCACAGAGTTTGATAGGTAACTCATGGTACCAAATGGGACTCTTCCAACTGACTTGAACAGCTTTGGATCAGGAGGTTTTATGTAAAGCTAGGGAAACAACTAAGGACTTTGCCAATCTCTGGCGAAACCAGAATTTTGCATGCTGTTTTTCACTTCTTGTGAAAGCTGTGAAGACAGGCAACAAGAATGATGAAAAGATTAAAAGATAAAAGATATACAGGGAACCTGAAAGAGCTAGATGGATGCAGTTTAAAAAGAAGGGGGCTTAAAAGATGCACAACTACTCTGTAAATTCCTTCCAGGAACTAATATATCATCCTACAGTTTCTCTGGGAATAACCTCTCCTCAACTTATTAAAATACAAGATATACAGAAAGGAAATCATGTGATGTGTGCTCTAATGCACAACCACTGTCCCTTTTTATGAGAAAATTATTCTTCTTCCTTCTTGCAATCTATTTCTCAGTTGAGTCACTTTCCTGGTTTTTTTTTTTCAACTCAGCTCAGAGCTTTGGAATCGAGTTTGGTAGGAGAGAAGCATTTGCAAGTTACAAGGATTAGTTTCTTTAAACTCTGGGTACCAGTATTCCTACAGTGTAGAAGAAAAAGAATTTGTGTGAATTAGAGAACGGCAAAGCATCTTTACTCTTCCTTGTCTCTGGCCATGATAAAGAGTAGAGCTGAAATCTTGGTCCCAGTGAAGAGTATGACAGAATTCCCATTGAATTCGGTAGTGTCTATTATTGAATTTTTCATTAACATTTATCATTTTCCCCCCTCAGCAGTTCAACAATGGCAAAATAGTCTGTGTAATTCATTGCACATACAAAATATGCATATAGAGCTCTTGGCAGAACAAGCTCTTGCATAACATAAACGTCACATAATTCATTTATATAATGCAGTAAGGAATGGGCAGCATATGTGCATATATACATACTCACATATGCCCCTTGTGGGTATTCAAAGCTACAGGATGTTCTGGGGAGGAAAGAGCCTAAAGCCAGAAATTTAACATCTCATGTGTTGATGCATTATTAGTTATCTCCATGACATATGTATATATGCTCAAAAGTTCAGTATTTCTATTCATCATAAAATATGCCTTCTTATTTCCTCTATTTATTTATCTTGATCTTCCCATTAAGAGACTAGGCTGTGTAAATAACTGTAAGTTATATCAATCCCATATAAAAATTATCCTCAGCTATTCATCTCAGGTACTAGGCCTATGCATGTCTACCTGTGCAGACCTAAATATATATAGATATAAAATATATACTCATCTTGAAGTCTTAGAAATATTTGACAATTGAGATGTTCCGTGACTTTTTTGAATTCTCTGTGTGAAGTCATAAGGAAAGAGCCCCTGGAGTATATGTTTGCTAAGTCTTAGAACCAATACCCGGGGCTTCGATCTATTTGCAAAAATATCATACATGCCCATTTTTGGAGGGAGGATAATTAACTGTAGCTCTTTGGGAACCCAGTGGATACCACTTTCAAAACAATATTCTGCTGTGTTTTTCCCTACTTTATTTTCTCTCAGGTGGGTATGCAGTGGTGTATACACTCAAATCTCCTGCTAACCTTCCCTAGCCTTTTGTCTATTACATCTCCATAAGTATAAAAATATCCACCTAATTGTGAAGTCTAATATATTTATTTTGGCTTTACTTCTCATGACAGCAGTCATTGAATTCTTGATGATGACAGCCAAATCTCCATTGATAACATAGTTATGCTTCATAACAAAAATAAAAACAATAGCAACTCTACATACAATAAAAAAAATTAGTTCCTTCCTTATCTTTTACTACATTCATGATTTCTAGCCAGACTGGTGTTTTAACATTCATTAATTAAAAGTCAGTCATCTGTAGGAAAGACATTTTAAATACTTTAGAACAATACCTGAAAATAGGCAAGTCAGATATTCATTACTAAACTTAACTTTGACGAGAGTTCCTAAGCAGTCATTAGTGCCTTTTATGAGTATTGTGAGTCATTCTGAGTATTCCTTAAACTTTCCAAGGTGCAATTTGTTAGTTTCTGTTTGCAAAAATTTTCCTTAAAAGTTATATTGGTCCAGTAGGAGCAGCTATTGCTTTTGTGCTTGCCCAAATTGTTCGACGACTTTGGACAAGATGCTGAATTCATCATAAATTTTCTCTCTTGCAAAGAAACAGCCACCCACACATGTTTTTCTTAGAAATAAGCAGTGGCAAGTAGCCTTAATATCTGACTGTGGGAGTGTTTCAGAGCTTCCACTATTCAGGAAAGCCAGACTTCATCAAGGAGAGCACCACTGAGCAATGCATCAGAGTCAGCAGAGGTAGGCTGTAAGAATGATGAGGCTTTGATGCTAGGTGGAGATGAGGACTGCTTCTGATACTCGCATTAACTCTTTTAGCATTGACTTGGAGATCTTTACATCATGGCGTGCAATGAAAAGTAGCTACTATTGTCTCCCTTGATCTTGTCTACTCTGCCTGAGGTATGTGGTTTTTAGAAGGTGTCCCCAGCGTCATGGCATGATTGCACTCAGGCGTGGTTTGGGCAAGGTTTGCAGGTTTTGCCATTTTCCATGTTTTCTCAACATCTTTCAGTTGAGCATATGTATCTCAGGCCTACTCACAGTCTGCACAGTAATACCCAGTACTGCGGAGAAAGATGAAACCACCTGTACTTGGCAGAGGGTTATGGAAGGTAACTGAGTGAAAAGGAGGATGGTCATATTCATAATGTGTACAAGCATTCAACCTTGAATGAAACTGCCTACAGCATGAGCTGATTCATATTTTAGGCTGTTTTTCTTTGCTCTGCTTTAATTCTTCCTCCCAATGAACATCTCCCAGCAGCCCTAAACAAAACAAAAGGTATTGCTGCAAGATCAGCTGACATGGAGAAACATATCTTTATTTTATGTTATTATCAGGAGCAAAAGTTATTTCTGGCCCCTTGCCGTTCTCCTTTTTCATCATCTTCACATCTCTCCTGCAAGAAATCAAAGCCTGTTGTCTTAATGCTCCATGGTGCTGAGCAGAGTTACATTAGAAGCATTTTGCAGCTGAGAACAACGTAGCTATTTTTAAGGTAAAGTGCTTCTGCCTCCACAGAAGTAGCATCAGATTTATATAATTATAAGTACTCCCAGCAGTAATTCACTCAGCAAATATTTAGTTCAGTTTTCATTGTATATCCTCTCATTCATTGATCTTAACTTTTCAACTGTTCTTGACAGTAATTTCCTGTTCTGGCATCAAGTCTTTTCTTCCTCCTTTCATTTTAACATAGTTTGAGTACAGTATTGTTTTGCTGGTTTTGAACAGGTGAGCTGGAAAATCAGTGAAGATGTCTCGGGCTTCTATAAGGGTTTCTACTATTTTTGTGGAATGGAGGAAAACTAAGCAGGAGACTGACTGAGTGGCTTTACGTCAAGGTAAAATAAAATTCACCACAAATATTTTAGAACTGCATCAGGCAGAAGTGTTTTGCATACATTTCTAAAGGATGTAAACATCAACTGAATTTCTGCGTCCAAAACAGAATGCAGCTAAATATATAGATTTTGGTTGGTACGTGCTATTTCTTTGGCTTAAGAGCCTAAAGGTGAGATACAATCCCTCTTAATAAGATATATTTTGCAGGATTGTCCATAGTAAACATCTCAAATTGTACTTGAAGAAGGCTGCTGTTTTGTAACTAATGATTTTGTTTAGTCTGAAAATAGGTAAGTGATATCATTGATGAGGCTTTAAAATAAGCTGGATACTTTAAACACATCCATATAATTCCTTTTTAAACAGATATAGGACTTTATTTAAGTCATGTATGCTGTAGAGGATCTTTTGTGACCTCCCTTTGCTGGGTTAAACTTCACTAAAGGAGCACCTTTTCTGCGTAACAGTGGCTTGAGTGAAATAGCCTGAGTGTGTTATAAGGAGCTTATAGCAAAAACCCAAGCCTTGGGGACTGAGGAATGGAAATCAAGGAAGCAGTAGAGATAAAAGTCACACAGCACCATCTCAGAGTTAATTTATCAGTGCCTTGCACAAGAAGTGACCATGTACAATGGCCTGCTAAACTTCTGTGTTGCTTTCACTCCAGAAGCATAAAAAATGGTTGTGTAAGTACAAGGCAGTCATGCTGTTTTTTCCCAGTATCCACCACTTCCTCCAGTAACTCCTTGCTACCTCTCAGCCCACATATGACCTGGAGGAGGAGCTGGACCTTCCTCTCAGGCTTGCCTGGTGCATGTCTGCAGTAAACCCTGTGATTATTCCCTATCTGGCCCCTTGCAGGCATACCTCAGGGTATTCACCTGGGCCTGTGCGACAAATTTTTTGCGCTCAAGAATATATAACAATAAGCATTATGCCACACAATAATATAAACCACTTAGCATTACATCACACAGTTGTACAAAGCGAAGCAAAAGCTAAAACAATTCAGATAGTAGACACCTGATCACTAATTTCCACAACAGAGAAATGAAATAAAACAAAGCTGCAGGCAGTCAAAGAGAAGTCCAGAAATCCTGAGGCTGGTGCTGTTAGCTCCACACAGAGCTGTTGGCCACACCATATTAACTGGCTGCAGGCTGTGCCGACCCTGGCTCAGCGTGGCAGCTCTTCACAACCCAACTCACCCAAGTGCCCAGTCAACAGCGCCTTGCAGCCTTTAAGTAGGGTATCATCATTGGAGAAGATCTCGCACTGACCTTTAATTTGGTCTTAAAATAAAGTTGCTGATAGATTGCTGATCTTTGCCACGTATTCATACACTTCTGTTTAGAATGTGTTTAAGGCTGTATTTCACAGGCACTGATCTTTAAGTACAAAGCACACTGTATAAAAACCTGAGCTGATATCCATGTAGAAAATTTATACACAGTGAGTAAGTATGTCAGCCACTTTCCATCTACCTAAAGGCATGAATGCCAAGAATGCTTCAGACTACAGGATTTATTGATCCTAATGTAGCTGCCATATTCAATCAAGAAAGTCTGAAAGGAGTAAATAAGCATCTGCAGATTGATTCCCCTTTAAGGTTTTCCCAGTAGCATACACTGGTAAACATTACATAATAATTACTTCCCAAATAAACAGCTGATTAAGACTGACATTCTTCACTCATGGTGAATATTACTGAACTCTTCAAATAACATCACTGCAGCTAATGCAGACACTATGCAATATGATAAAATTGCGAAGAATAGAGCTGTATGTGTATTTGCTTAAGTAACTCATCTATTGAAAGATAAACACTTATTTTGAAAAATAAAATGCCTAGATAAGCATTAGACTCTTGAAGTGCACTAACTGAAGTGAAACACACCAGAGTGCTCTTTAAGATCTCCTCCTTCTAACAGGAAATTTAGTAGCAACAGGTGACAGTGGCATTTGAAGTTCTTGCTAATAATCATTATATCCTGCCCTGAAATATATCTTTATAGCTACTTAGAACTGTAAGTCTCTGTAAAAAGTACTTCTAAAGTGATCTCCAGTATGATACTGTCTTAAATCTAACAAAGTTTTCTGTGACGTCTCCATCCCCAAAAAAGCAAGAAGCGCACAAAGGCTAATTTGTATTACAGTGCCTGATACGTAACTTATAAGCTTGCCAACAGCCATCAGTAGAATTCACTTATGATAATCAGGAAATTATTTGAGAAGGTATATACTATACCACATTTTATTATTTATTGATTGCTAGCAGCACTTTTAAACAAATAAGACAGCTTACATTGTAATTGTTTACATTTCTCTTCACAGAAAAACTCTGCAGATGTTGTAACTTTTCAGCTTGCCAGAGGATGAACCAAATCCCGCAGTCGAGGCAATACAATGACCGTGTCTCTACAAATTCCTTCTATCAACAGCATCTTGTGGGTTACCATCCTTACTCCCTGTCTTCCCAATCTTACTGCTTTACAGTTTGAGCAGCAGTGGCTGTTAACAGCTTGATCCGTCTGAAGGTATGTGTGTGCTTCAGCAGAAAATGATATGCCAGAGAATATATCACCTGTTGCACTTCTTTCATAGTTTAATAAACAGGTCTCACAACGTAAATGACAATGCCATTTTTGCATAGATTCTGCAAGGGAGTTTGCATAGATCTGTTCCAGATAAATGGAAAACGCTCTCTCTGGACTAATTAAAAGTAGGGCTGAATATTTTTCTCTCCAGTGAAAAAGAAAAAAAAAAAGGTGGCATTGTGAAAAAGAAGGGAGACATCACAAAGAAAAAGTTATACAGGATATTTTACTGAACATGTTAAATTAAATATTGATTACCCATAATGTGCCACGGTAGCTTCACAGGAAAGGAAATTCAGTTGTATGTATGAAACTCCATGTCAGCACAAAAATTCCTCTAATACGATAGTGATCTTCAACTGACTGTAGTGCTCTGCTGAAGTGATAGTGTTACTTAAAACCTGAACAGATGGAACTCTTGAGGTAACTTCAGAAGGAGTTTCATGTAATCGAATTTGACTCTTTTTATGATTCTCTGGTACCTCTGAAATGTTATTATTACATTTTACTGGAAAGCAAAATTCATGTCAAAATGTTAATTTTGTTGTAAATTCAAGACAGTAAGAATTGGGAATTGCTGTCTGCATAATCATATGATCACACCATCACGTCTTTGCTTTGGGGGGAATACCTGGTTGATTCAACTAGTCATATCAGTCCAAGGCTCAGAAGCTATGTTAGTCCAAGTGAGTCAAGTTTCGAATGGAGGGACAGTGGAACCGGTTACTTGGAAGGAGAAATACGCACATCGACGGAGTGCACTGGAGAGGTACACAAGGGGCCATCACAGTTCAGGCTACAGGACAGTTTCCCAGCAGGGAGACCCATGTCTGGGCTGTGCTCCATACCAATGAGATGACATTGAGATGTGAAATTGCAGGATTTGGCTTTATGAAAGCAGAGACAGATACCCAAAACTGCAGTAGTGCGGTGCATCCAGTAGATCCAGCTGTAGTTTCTGTTGCCTTAACGCTGATGACATAAGAGGTAGTTGGTGGAAGATTCTGTTGCTTCACCTCTGATGGGAGTATGAAACTACCACTGAAGTGATTTGTAGTTATATGCCTACGGTCAGCACAAATTAAGAGGAGAGAAAGAGATTTTGAATAGATCATATCTCCTTAAAAGCTGAGTGTAATTCTGTGTGCTGAAGTGAAGCTGGTCCTGCAGCCAAAGTGTGCTCCTTGAGCTAACAGCCCAGTGAGGACTTTCCTCAAAGAAAAAGCCATGCAGGGTTTCTTAACTGCAGAATCCTACTGATTGTCCTAGCATTTAGTTGTATTCCCAGTCACTGCAGATCCCACCAAGCTCTCCCTGACCTTTCCAAGGGCTTTATTTACATAAAGCCAACATACAGGACTGAACGCACATTCCACTGGAAGCTGCCCGCTGGCAAGGTCCATGCGGACCTGTTGCAGGTGTCAAGGAAGACGCAGGCATTCAACAGCATAATTCAACAACAGGGGTCCGTTGACTCAAAGTTACATTTACTTGCCTGAATTAAGAGATTCTACAAAGGGCCCTGCACTAGAAAACACTCCCAGTCCCAGCAGCTCCTAAGTGAAACACAGCTGCCCCCGCACCTGTGCTGGTGTAACCCAGTGGGGCGGCCCATTTTGCCTGCCCACCAGCAACATCACCTCAGGAAAGAAAAAAAATAGGTGACGTTCCTGGATCAAAGGAACTTCAAAGCCCTTTCACAGAATACTCGGTAATGAGACCTAAACCACACCGCGTGGTCCCTGGCAAGCCCCTGCCCCAGCCGCAAGCTCACGCTGCCAGGTAAATAGTTCAGGTGAACAACACACGCGGCTTCAAATGAGCTCCGTTGCAGAAAGAGCCAAGCAAGGAGATGGCTCCTTGGGCAACGCTGCTCTGCAAAATCTCAGCTGCATCATGGGTGCTGGTGACAGCCGGAGCAAAATCTGATCCGTGCAAAGGCAGTAGTTAACATTTTCAGCATATTCCAGCCTCTGCAGCTCTTGTTCGCAAAGGTAGCAAGGTACAAGTTCTGTGCAAGGTTGAGAATGCTTCCTAGCAAGTGCAGGCATAGCCTAGGGCCTCTCAGCTTGCGTGTGTTACACTGGGTACCCATTTTATTCTGTTAAAAATTAATGCTCAGGTGAAACTAATAATTTTACAGCTGGTAATAGAAATATGGACAGAAATACTATAAATATTATTTTCACATGGCATGTAATTTTTGCTTTGCTTACTCTTTCTTTCCTTTCAGTACTACCCGTAAAACTATCATAATAATAGTAATAATAAATAAAATAAAAAAGAAATAGTAAAATAGTAAAATAAAATAATTTAAAAACAAATAAACCAAACCAAACCAAAATGTTTCTAGTGACAGAAATACTCTCAGACATGTCAAAATATGCAATTTTTCTTTGCTTCATAGAAGGGGATGTTACTAGATGAGTGCTTCAATAGCTGACCTACAGTGCATCTTGACTAAATAGCTGTTTGAAGATATGAGTAGCTAGATGGAAGCAGTTGTCCTCAAGATGGTCTAAATACCTCATACTGTGTTCATTAAGGACATCACTCAGAGTACTGTGTTAGGATTCATGGGGTCCTCTGCTCAATTTGATCATCTTTAGAAGCTCACAAGATCACAGGCCAGATTCATCAAAGCAAGGGATAAAAGAGATTTTCCTTTGTACATCTCGGATGTGGAGCTATTTTAAATTAAACAATATTTTAATAAATTTAGTTTTCACTTCATTAATAGTTTTGAATTTTATAGTAGCTGGGTGGATGACTGCTGAAGCAAGTATGATATGAAAAGCTATGTACTTGTTTATATATAGTTTTCAATTTTATACTGAAACTTTTGTGCAGTTATCTGGTAGAAAATGCTGTTAATTTGTGACTGTCTTAATATAATAATAATAGAGTGCCCTTGTTTAACCCCAGCTGGCAACTAAGCACTACACAGCTGCTTGCTCCCTCCCCCCTCATCGGGGTTGGGGAGAGAATCAGAAGGGTAAAAGTGAGAAAACTTGTGGGTTAAGATAAAGACAGCTTAATAAGTAAAGCAAAAGCCGCGCACACAAGCAAAGCAAAACAAGGAATTCATTCACCACTTCCCATGGGCAGGCAGGTGTTCAGCCATCTCCAGGAATGCAGGGCTCCATCACGCGTAACGGTGACTTGGGAAGACAAACACCATCACTCAGAACATCCCCCCTTCCTCCTTCTTCCCCCAGCTTTATCAGCTGAGCATGACATCATATGGTCTGGGATATCCCTGTGGTCAGTTGGGGTCAGCTGTCCCGGCTGTGTCCCCTCCCAGTTTCTTGTGCCCCCCCACCCCCCTCACTGGTGGGGTGGTGTGAGAAGCAGCAAAGGCCTTGGCTCTGTGTAAGCACTGCTTGGCAATCTTACCAACACTGTTTCCAGCACAAATCCAAAACATAGCCCCATACCAGCTACTGTGAAGAAAATTAACTCTATCCCAGGCAAAACCAGCACACCCAAATTACTGTCATCCCTATGTAGCAGCAGGAGAAACAAGCTCTTCTACTCTTTGCAGGGGGTGTCACAGTAAAGAAGCAGTCCCGTCACCGAGTCATCATCCAGCTCCCTGCCAATGGTGGTCGAGAGTGCCCGGACTCTTTGTTTGAGGAAAAAGAATGTGAAGCTTCTCCCGTCTGCTATAGCTACAGGTAGTGTTAATCAACCAGAGACAGCTCAGACATGATTTTTCAACTTGTACTGCCTCTAAACCTAGCTGAATTCAACTTCTTAACAGCAGGTGTTTTTCTAATATGTACTATGTAGAAGAATAGGATGAATAGCTAAAGCAAGGTTTCAGAACAGATATGTAGACTCGGTTGGGCCCACAGTGAATCACTGGTTCTTTTGTTCCAGTTCCTTGCAGGAACATTGCAACAACTAAGAATTTCTTTCCAGGATAAATCTTTCCTAGCAACTATTTTGACATTCTATATAATTTAAAAAATCTTCTTTCCTTTCTATCCAAATTATCCAAAGCACTGAAATGCAGCCTCATCTGTTTAGGAGAGCTGAGTTCTGCTGCCACACTGTGCCATGCACTGTACCTTCCATGCTTCCATCCCGGTCAGCCCTAAGGCAGTCCACAGTTGATTGTATCCCCTAATATACAAAATTTTCTGTGTTGACCAAATGTTCACCAGAGAATGATGAGGACTTTTCCAGCAGGTGGGGATTTCCACTGTAACTGCTTAAGAAACTTTTTGGGCAGTTCCGTAGTATCCATCTGAGTGGCATGGGAAGGTCTAGATATACGACAAGATCTGGCTCTTGATAGAGACAAAGTTTAGAAAATTCTGATGCCGTTGGTTGGATTTGCTTGACAAAATAAAAAAAAAAAAAAAGAGATTTTTTTTTTTAATAATAAATATGAAACATAATCATTGGAAGCCAATATTCTGTTTCTCCACCTGCTAATATCCATGAAACTACTCTCTGTTGCATAGGTAAAAATAGAATTTAAGCTTATTTTAGCAAAAAGAAATTGAGATTAAACAAATATGTTACTTTCATCATCTGGTAAGGATTATCAATGCAAATTCATTAGGAGATCACACTGTATGTAACTGAAAGATATGAAAGGATGTAAAAGAACATTGGTAAGCTACCAAAATCAGTACTCCAAACATCAGAGAAATATAGGTTGACAACTTTTTTTAGTCAATACCAGAGTCAGAGTTTTGTCTTTTAAAATGCTAGCTGCGCCTCATCTCTTTAGTACCTTCAGTATCAAATTTTACCTGAGCTAGTGCATGATAATGTGCTGAGCAGAAGAAAGAAGAGTTGGTAGGGAGTGGTAGATGAGGTCATTTACATTTCATGGCATGAGCTAATACTAAACACGTTTTCTGTATATTTCCTTTACCATCTTTCTGACCTATACACATCCTGAAACAGATGGACTCACACACTCAGGAACGCTAAGGCTCAAGCCTTAGTTCAGATACTGGCCTGCAGAGGCAGTTTGCAATGAAACTTGAGGTGCAAAACCATTGAGATAATTTTAAACATGAGAGCAGCTGATGGTTTGAGCTGTGGACGTAGAATTTCCCCCATACACAGTCTGAGTAATTCAGACAACTGTGGATTATTTCAGAGATGTGATAATAACCAGACTTGCCTGGATTTCTTATATTTAAGGCCTAGGGTATTCTGCAGCACTAGAAGGGAACTTTGTAAAAGTTTCATGGCAGTTTATATTAATGATAGAATAATTTAAGCAGCACAATATTGCGTTTGTTATCAGAGTTTTTTTACAAGTTGTTTTTGTCTGTGTTTTATTTTGATATGGTCTGGGTTCACAGGGGATCTCTTGCTTGGCTCCACATTTGTGATGTGCTGCCATTCAGCTACCCCAGACCCCAGGTGCTTTGGGATTGCCTGAGGCACTCTCACAGTCATTTAAACCCTCTGTCCCAATACTTTGCTGTAGCTAGGGTTCCTGTTTGCTTCTGATTTCTCCTTTTGGGATAGTATTTGGAAGATGAAGCTTAGCAAAAGAATTTGTTGTAAAAACTTTACCTTTGTAATCATATCATTTGAAATTTGAGAAAGCAAAACAAAACCCCTAAGACTTTGCTTTATCTGATCTCATCTTTGTAACTCCAAGTCTTGTTTGTGCTTCAAGCAAGGCAGAATTACTCCATTTGTCGTTGTGTTGCAAGGCATGCTTAAGGGAGGTGGGGAAGAAAAGACCTGGGGGAGAGAAAAGAAGCAAAAGAGAAAGAAATGCACTAACACCTATATGTGATGGTATTTACTGCCAAAAGACACTCCCAATACTGCATGAACCAGAAATTAACCCTGGAGTCTTATCTCTGGAGTGCATTTGGGAACTAACATATCTTTGCTTCACTGAGATAGGAGGAAAACAAAAAGGAAGGAAGGAAAAGTGAGAAAGAGGGGAGGTTTATTAGGGCATGTATATTTAAAACATCCTTATTTAATGGGTCCATGTTCTTTTTATGAGATATTAGTGTCACTTCGCTAAATACACTTTTCAAATTTTAGTATGTCATTTTGTTGACTGGTAAAATACTCTGAGCATGCTCAGGTATAAATCCATAGCAAAGGAGTTCTTCTGTTAAATGGGTATTCAAGTCATACAATTTTATTATTTTGTATGGTATTCTTTTTTTGAAATTTCTTTTTCCCATTGTGTATAAGTGTGTTAATGCTTTGTATTAATGTATAATCCTCATATTGTGGTTTGTATTCACTGTGTATTTGTTAGGTAGTGTTAATGTACCTTTGTATTTTGAAATCCTTGAAAATATATATGGTTTGCTTTCTCTTCCCTCCTTCACCTCCTTCCTTCCCTGTGTTCTTAATGGCCTAATCCTAAAAGGAGCAAAAAAGTTAACAGGAAGGAGGGAAAAGTTTACGGTATTGTTACTATTTGTTGTGAATTGTCTCTGACCAGTTAGTAATAATAAGCAACAGCTTACAGTGGTTTCTAATACTATCTAGCACTTGTGCTGCCTCAGTTTTGACGGCTACAAGTTTAGATGGATTATTTGAAGTTGACTGCTTCCCCCCTCATTTCAGGTGGAAGACCCACAAGTGGCGCAGGTGCCAGCTAGTACCATGGTACGTGCGCCAAGACAGTCCAGGAGCGCAAGAGACTTGTGGACCTGGACTACAAGCACGAGGTTAGACCCTTTGTTTCTGTCATTTATTCCTCAGAAATCTATAGCTGCACTGGTGTGGAAAATGGCTAAAATTTTAGTTGTCGTAACCTAACATTAATTTTATTTATCTTTATGTGCATCAGCAAAAGAAAATACTGAACGCTAGTATAATAGGGTGCCTCCTAACAGGTATTTGTCAAATGTTTTATTCATAAAATATCAGTGTTAATTTATTTTTAAGTATACATACCACATTAGTCATTAATTTTATGGTACTGTTTGTTCAGTTTATTTCACCATCCTTGCCTGAAGCAAGTTTGCAGATGTGTTTGTGGAAAGTAGATTTTCAAAAAGAAGAGAAAAAGAAAGGGCTGGGTGACTTTGCATAATTCTTTTTGTGAAAAAGGTTGTGTAAATTCACCTGTGAAAATGTGACATTTTTCATGTGGTGAGGATGTGAAGACTGAAGACACGTTTATAGGTATATCCATTAGATCAAATAAAAGACTTTTGCTCCCTGTGTTTGAAAATTTAGGATCAGAGAACCCTACAATAATTTTGAGCTGAAAGGACGCTCTGTAGGTCCCTTGGTCCAACCCTCCATCCAGAGCAGGGCCAGTTTCAAAGTTAGATCCCACCCAGACTGGAGCAGGTTGCTCAGGGCCATGTCTCAACATGTTTGGAGTATCTCCCAAGACAGAGATCCTACAGCCCCCCTGGCACTTGCTCCAGTGCTTGTCCAGTCTAGAACTGCATTTTTTTTCCCCACTATCTAAGCTGAAATTTCCCTTGCTGTAATTTGTGTCTGTGGCCCCTTATCCTTTTACTATATATCTCTGAGACAGTCTGGCTCTCTCTTCTCTATACCCTTGAATTAGGTAGTTGTAGAGAGGAATGGGAGCATGAGGGATGCAGGACTTTGCATTTATGCTGTTAAAGTTCAGTGCCAGCCCATTTCTCTAAGCTGCCAAGGTCCTCTGAATGGTACCCCTACCCTCCAGGTAGATATTGACTGCTCCTCTCAAACTTGTGTTGTCTCCAAACTTGCTGAGGATGCTTACCATACAGGTTGTTAAAGATGTAAACAGAACTGGTCCTGGAATTAGCCACTGAGTTGCAGCACTCTTAACCAGCTGCTGGTCAGACTTCATAACCACTGACACTTTGAGCCCAATGATCCAAACATTTTTCCACCATTTCCGCTCAACAGCAAATAATTTTTGCATCCAAATCCAGCTTTACTGTCACCTGAATTCATAGACAATATTGTGGTTTTAACAGAATTGTGTATGTGTGACTCTGCTAAATATAGTCAGGAGAAGTTTTTTAGATGCATTAAATAAATTCAGTATGAAAATAATTGTAGTTCCTACTTACCATGTTACAATAATGGAATTCCTTTGAGCTACTAGTCAACCCTGATTTCCAGGAAGGTTTTTTTTCTTTTGCCTTTTCTGAGTACAAACTCCTATCTGTTAAAACAATATTGGCTCAGCAGATTGTGGAATTCTTGAGCAAGGACACAGCTAACTGCAGAAGTGAAACATTCAGGTCATTAACTTCCTTGCAGTATTAGAGGAAGTTAAGGTATACTTTAAAAAGTCATAGAGTAAATCTTAAGCTAGTAAATCCTACCACTTACTCAGACAGTATTACAGGAGATCAATTTATGGCTTACCACAAAATGAAACCTGAAGGTATTGCCTCCTAATACAAAAGACTTCTGACTGTGGTAATTCTTTCGACAGTCTATCACTAATGTGATCTATTTCTAGCAGCTCTGGAGGATACATTCAGATTATACACTGAGAAAATAAGATTTCTGTCTTTGACGGTAGGAGTTCAGACAGTACAAAATGTTGTCTTCTGTACTTGCATGGTAGTACCCAAATCTCTTTGCCTCCAAGTCAGTTAATAAAGAAAGATAGCTTACTGTAGTGCATGCAAATTGTTTTTTATTATTCTTGTGTGTCATGAGGGTTTCCTTTTTTTTTAACTGTAACTCCAATCATGTGCAGTAAACACACATGTGGAGTAATACATGATTTTGGAATTACTGGGCATACGGTTTTCAAATCTGGTAAAACAGTCTGGTGGAATTTCCCTCTGGTACTACACAGAGTTTGATCTTGCAAATGATGATGTATTTAAGCAGTAGTCTTGTTCCTACAAGCAGATATAATGGAAGTAGCTCTCTAGTGTAATGTGGTAGGATGAGCAATCATTAAGAACCCTGGGAGCAGATAAGCCTGAAGAAAGCAGGTGGGTTTGGTAGAATTCTGTAAATGTTTCTGAGATCACCTCTTAGGAAGGGAAGATTTTTGTTTGCTCCTGCTTTTTATTTAGTCTATCTGATGTATAAAATTTCTTGTAGAATTCACAGAGGAAGTTAAGTTGGATAACCAAAGATTATTTGTGCCTCAGTCCAAGTATCTAAATATGAATCTAAATATTGTCTAGCCTGTTGCAGTGGTGAAAGTTGCATGCATTAAAGACAATGCCTTTTTTGGCCCAATATTTTTCCCATTGAAGTAAATTATATAAATTAACATAAAAATGTAAGTTTCAAACACAGGTATATTATGTATCATGTCTCAGTGTCTTAATACCTGGCAATCTGTTGAATATCTCTTTTGTGCTCAGTAATGTAAACTGATATTATGTAGGAGCTAAATAAACTAGTACAGCTTTTCTTTAGATTGAGAAAAGTAAAATATTTTCTGGTTTCTTAAACGCCTTTAAAATGAATATGACTTGGAAGTAAAAGTTGAATTTTTGCACAAAAGTTACCTTCACTTTGGAAAACATAATTCTGCAATTATAGAGATTATCGGTTGAAGTTTTATGTACTTCGCACCACAGAAAATAGCATTTTGAACATGGATATTGGTTTTTTTGTTTTATATAGGTTATCTTCTACATAGGGTATTAGCATATTCCCTTTCCCCTCTTACACTTCAAATTCTGCTCTGAAAATATCCATGTGTGAATTTTCAACGATGCACTTTTATTTTGTTTGGTCCCCTGCACAAGAGTTGATTTCATGCAAGGTGCTCACTGAAGGGAGGCTGACCGGAAAGCAGGCATCTGCCTGCCTGAGCTCTGCCCTGGACAGTATGAGAAATATTTCACCAGTTTTGGAAGGAAGACTCTGGGAGAAGTTTTGTCCCCTCTCCCTGTTAATTCTTGCCTCCCTCCTGCATACTTGGCTTCTTGTAAATAAAGTTTCTACAGGCTGTGGAAAAATTTGCATGATAATATGTTATTAAAAATTCTGTACTACAAATCATTTATTTAAAGATCATTTTGTGATATAGATACAGAAAAGACTCAGCTACTACTGTGCAAGTCCTTTTAACACCCCCAAATCAGGAAATGCTAAACACTGAAATATTAAATCCATTTAGTGTAACATTCTGATACTGCATTTATAATGTGTTACTGGAATACAGATATTTTGAACATTATATTTAACAGTTTGTTGGTGATTTCTGTACAAATGTTTACTGTACTGTGAAAATTGTAGACATAACAGCATTTCCTTTTCAATTGAAAAAGAGTTCTCTCTGAAATTTCTGATACTCTTAAATGCAGAAGTCATACATTCATTTATCTGTTTGTGGTAATTTACTTTTGATGACAAAGTGAAACAATAATCTTCTAGAAGTAATCTCAGCCCTTTGGTTTCCTGTGGATTGTCCTTTCATTTTGTGTCGATACTCAGTAGAGCAAGTAATTGCATTCTCGTATGTGGGAACAGTTCTCCTCTTTTTCAGTGCAAGAGGATGTTGCTAATGCTATTAGTTTGTCCTATTTCTGATCTGATTGCCTATGCACAAACACTCTGACACATATCAGCAAATGTGTTAAATAAGAAAGAATAAGAATGTACACCAGGGAGAAGGCATATCTGACTATGCATTCATTAGCAGTTTATTCTGAACAAAATAGTCTGTTACAGTTCATATTTTAGTTAGTGTATTGATTTTGCATGGTAAGGTTTTGGTAGCAGGGGGGCTACAGGGGTGGCTTCTGTGAGAAGCTGCTGGAAGCTTCCCCTGTGTCCGACAGAGCCAGTGCCAGCTGGCTCCAAGAGGCACCCGCCACTGGCCAAAGCTGAGCCCATCAGTGACAGTGGTAGTGCCTTTGGGATAACAGATTTAAGAAGGGGAGAAAAACCTACACAATTGCATCTGGAGAGAGGAGTGAGAATATGTGAAAGCAACAATTCTGCAGACACCAGGGTCAGTGAAGAAGGAGGGGGAGAAGGTGGTCCATGTGCCGGAGCAGAGATTCCCCTGCAGCCCATAATGAAGACCATGGTGAGGCAGGCTGTCCCCCTGCAGCCCATGGAGGTCTACAGTGGAGCAGATCTCCACCTGCAGCCCGTGGAGGACCCATGCCAGAGCAGGTGGATGTGCCCTGTTACCCTGTGGGAAGCCCACGCTGGAGCAGGCTCCTGGCAGGACCTGTGGACCTGTGGAGAGAGGAGCCCACACTGGAGCAGGTTTTCTGGCAGGAC
>JAVJGG010000007.1:15932362-15943443 GCA_035590195.1 Aviceda cuculoides
CAGCCAGCAAGAAGGCTGGAGGGGCACAAGAAGCTGGGAGGGGACACAGCCAGGGCAGCTGACCCAAACTGGCCAAACTGGTATTCCATACCATGTGATATTACACCTAGTATATAAACGGGAGTGAGTTAGCCGAGGGGGGGATTGCTGTTGGGAACTAACTGGGCATCGGTCGGCGAGTGGTGAGCAACTGCATTGTGCGTCACTCAATTTGTATATTCCAATTATTTTTTTTATTATTAATATTATCATCATCATTATCATTATTATTTTCTTCCTTTCTGCCCTATTAAACTGTCTTATCTCAACCCATGAGTTTTACTTTTCTTCCCGATTCTCTCCCCCATCCCACTGGATGCCGGGGAGTGAGCAAGCAGCTGCGTGGTGCCTAGTTGCTGGCTGGGGTTAAACCACAACAGTCCGGATTTTGGGAGAGGCATACCTGCTGCGGCATAGATTTATCCACAGCCACAGTCGCTTCGAGGTGCACCTGTTCCAACACGGCCTTACCCATGGCTGCAGTCCCTCGGGGTGTACCTGCTCTGTCGTGGGCTTATCCGTGGCCACACAGAGGTATCATTCCCTTACTCTATGGGCCATCCCTATAAAATGTCTGTTGAGTTCATTTATTCCATGACTTTGGGCTCCATCTCTCATACCAGTTTTTCTGGGCAGGAAAAATGGTGTGAAGCCCAGCTGGTAAAGTGTGGGATTCTTAATCCCAGGGCTGTGGGTTCAAGCCCCATGTTGAGTGCCAAACATGACTGTCATGGTTTAACCTCAGCCAGCAACTAAGCACCACACCGCCATGACTGATACCCAGTTAGCTCCCAAGCAGCAATGCCCTCTCCCCAGTTTGTATACTCGGCATGACATCACATGGTATGGAATACCTGTTTGGGTCAGCTGCCCTGGCTGTGTCCCCTCCCAGCTTCTTGTGCCCCTCCAGCCTTCTTGCTGGCTGGCCGTGAGAAGCTGAAAAATCCTTGCCTTAGTCTAAACACTACTGAGCAACAACTGAAATGTGTTACCAATGTTCTTCTCATACTGAACCCAAAACATAACACTATACCAGCTGCTAGAAAGAAAATTAACTCTATCCCAGCTGAAACCAGGACAAGTATGAAGGTGCTTTTTTTCTAGAAGAATAAATGACAGGATAGAAGTCGGTATGTACTGAAAATGCATGTTTGCTATAAACAAGTTGTAAACATGCATAACAAAAGTAAAAGCTATTCAAAGACCATTTTGCTTTTTAAGGCCAGTTCTTCAAAATTGATAGCATTTTAACAAACTGGTGCTAAATGGTGGATGTGGTTTGATCTAAACTAAATGCGGTGGCACAGCTGCAAACTATGTTCTATTATGTTCTCACACTCACTTCATTGAAGTTCTTTTTAATGCCCTCTTTTTCTAATACGTACTTATTTATAAATTTCTCAAGATTTTAAGGATTATCTCTAGCTCGCTTACCTTGGTTAAGATGGAAGCGTGAAGACTGCTATTAACTGTGTGTACTCTAGCCCTTGACTATGACTTATCTGGAAAGTTACTCTAATTTGCCTTGGTGTCCTGTAGTCCCATGCTTGCCCCTCAGAATGAGGATTAAAAAGGAGAATGGCAACACCTCATCCTCTCCCCTTCCCTTCTCTCTCCTTCCCAAGATATACACAAGTACTGTGGTAAAAGATCTTTACGCTCACACCTCAGTGCAACGCACCTCAGGATTTCTGGGTTTGGGAATGTTTACAACAGTCCCTTAGTGATTAGACTAACCATATTCTTTACCTTCATGTGGTAAACCTTACTCAAAGTTAGCAATTACATGTTTCTTTCCGCACACGTACACACCCACACACCCTCGAATTAGCTGAAGTAGATGCTTATTGAATTTTAATGTCACAGTTGAAAAGTCCCTTATATCCATCTGAAAGAGAACAAATATTTCATGCAGAATGTTATAAAATTAGGGTCATGGGTCTCTATGTTAGTCATCTTCTGTTGTAGGCAATGACACTATATCCCTCCACAAAGCAAACGAACAAGCTCCAGCTTAAAGCCAGCCATGTTTTCAGCTCCTACTATTCATAATAAAAAGGCTAGCACAGAAACTCAACGCTCTGATATTTGGAAAGTATCTAATTTTCAGCCTAAATGTACTCACAGCTAGTATATAACTGTTCATTCATCTGCTAATGTTCTTTCATGCAGTTTGATTCCCATTGTGACAGCTTTGCTCCTGAGGTACACAGAGAAAGTAACAATATTCTTTCAGCTTTCAGACTATGAGGCCAAGTACGTAAAGCTTTCCCAATCTCTTCTCATAATTTAGGACACCTATTCTTATTGTCTCAGTACTTCTTCAGCACTGCACTTTGTACCTTTAAAACTGATCCAGCACTTTTCAAGCAATGTTCTCCTCTTTTTCTGGGGGTGATATTCAGTCCCCCTGTGTATTGACAGTTTTGAATCATCAAGTCACTTCACTGCCATTCTCCTGCTTTTCATGCTTGAGTTACCAATGAAAATTTTACATTGGATTGGTTCACGAGACGGAACCTTGAGACATTCCACTATTAATCTCCTTTCTGCCCAATGCTTTGCATTTCAATACAACCCACCGTCATCTCTCTTTCTTGTGGAACCTTACTTGGTTAACAGTTCTTTCACTTCTTCCATCTCTCTAGTTAGACTAAGACTTAAAAAAAGTTAATCACTTCCTACATGTCACATCACAAGATTTAGTGAAGCACAGATATATCTAATGCACTGGCATACTTCTTAAGGCTAATGAAGTTTGTATTTGAGTATAAAAATCTCTCTGTTGGCGGAAAATTGAGACCAGTCAGGTAAATAGGTCTACACTTACAGGATACATGTGAAGGTGACTTTAATAATCAGAGTGAGAGAAGAATTTGGTGCTTTCTCAGTTCTGGGGTTTTTATGCGTTGGGTTTTGGGTTTTTTTTTTTTTCCTCCTCCCCCTAATCTGTTAAAATTATCTACTTTCACAGCTGGAGGTACTTGGCTAGAAATTTTACTCTGCCCTACACTTTAATTACTGCAGTTGCTTTTCTTGGGTGGGGACTAATTAGTAAGTACTCTAGTCTGCTAGTTTGTATCTAGCCTCTTAGCAAACCCAGCTACCTCTTCAGAAAGCTGCCAGATTCAGGTAAGTTTGAAGAACAAAATGAAAGATGGTTGTTTAAGAGAGAAGAAAGCATGAGAGTGAGTAACATACAGATTGCTGTGTCATATCTGTTTTGTGGTTTCTTATTTCTTGTCTGCCACAAGTGCATGTAAATTTACTTTCAGAACACTTAGCTTTTTAAAGATAGTATTGCTTCAGAGCCATTTGCATCTTTGCTGTAGTTTATACTCCCATTGTAACTGCGTTATTCCATAAGTTATGTTTGAAAGTAACTGTTGTAAGGAAACTCGTGATTTTTCTCAGTTATGGTTGGAATTTTGGTATCGCTAACCTTAAGTGTTTGATTTTTCATAAGGCAGTCTAATGATTTTCCTTTGAAGGCTTGTGATCCCTTATTTTAAAGTAACTAGATTTATATTTTATTACAGAACTTGGTTTGTTGGCAGATTTAGTCAAATGTTCTGAGCGTACCTTTGATGGGTTGAACAGGATAAAAGAGTTTCATAGCTGTCTTTGTAGAGGATAAAGGGCAGAGGCTCAGCTTCATTTTTATTCATAAGGTTTCAGTGATGAGAAATGAGGTTCTAATCCTGCAACTGGAGTGAGCAGAGGGAACCATTTTGCTTGTGGAGTTTCTCACTGAAATCTGTGACCAGCTCAGAGCACTGACAAAAAATTATCTTTTTTTTTTTTTTCTTCCTTCACTTCCCAACTTTCATTCTTTTGATGTTATAGGCAAAACCCTAATGCTTCCCATAATATAGTAGTCTCTGACTTTGAGGTATGAATAGAGCATTATTAAAATACAGAATAAATATTGTTGAATAATAAAACCTGAAAAATCTGGAGAAGGCACAGAGATGTGAATGAAAGATTTATCTGACTTAGGCCTGTGCACTTATAATCCGTATCTCGAATTTTTTCCTTAATGAAGGTTACGCACTTGTGCATGGTTCATGTACTGTGTGGCTGAATTATCTCTGGAGTAAGAATGACTCTGCACTTGAAGTCGGAAAAATGGCAACATTTGGTAGAAACAGCTTTCACCTTGCATCATGATTTTCAACCAGAAATGGGGAAGTGGGATGATTACCTGTGGGTTTCACAGGCAGAGTAAGAATATTGTGCGTTGGTTCTGAGCTGAAAAAAAAATCTCAGGTAGATGTTGTCATTTAGGAATTAGTCACTGCATTATTTTACACTCTAACTGTGACCCAGGGAAAAAATTCTCACAGCTGGTGAGTATTTTTCAAGCTTTTTGAGTCTAAAGCCCTATGAATTTCCTTGTTCCATATTTGCTAAACTTGTACTAGTCTGCACCATTTGCATCAAACTTGCAATTTTCTAGAAAATAATCCTGCTAAAAATGCAGTTTTAGTAATGAAAATTGGTATCTGAATTGGGTTTGTGAGGTAAAGGTTTGGTGGGGTTGACCCCTGAGAGGTCAGGGCTGCTGAGTGCTGAACACAGCTGGTTCCAGCCAACTCTAAAGTGGACCCAGCTGAGGCTGCAGCTGAGCTCAATAATGAAGGTGGTGGTGCTTTTGTGAAAATGCATTTAAGAAAGGGCAGAAATCACCAGACAGAGAGAGGAGAAGGGAACACCAAGGTTGGAGGAGGTGTTCCGTGGTGGACAAGGCAACCCCACTTACCTGGCAGGACTGCAGGCAGTGGATAAGCTCACCCTAGAGCCGGTATTTTCCCAAAGGGACTGCAAGCTGTGGATGAGCCCACACTGGAACAAGTACACCCCGGAGTTGAAGGTGAGCCTGGGAAAGGGGGTAGAAATGTGTTTTTTCTGAAGTGTATAAATGTTTGTTTCTTTTTTATTTATTTATTTTTCTTATCACTACCCATATCAGGAACTAAATATTTTTGTAATTTGCAATAAATTAATTTCCCTGAGTTGAGTCCTTTTAGCCCATGACAGCAGTTGGTGGTAAATGATTCCCCTGTCTTTGCCAGCCCATAAGCTTTTTTGCTCCTGTTCTTCCTAATTTCTACCCCCGTCCCACTGAAGAAAGAAACTGAGTGACCAAATATAGCTTTGAGCTTTGCTATAGTTGTGATTGAGGCCAGTTCAATTCTAGGTTCTGCTGGGCAAAAGTGGAGGTGTGCTTTTCATCATCCACCTCTGCTAGAGTAACAACTGAGCAGCAGTCTCTTAATAGCACAGTATGTTTCCTCTAACTTAGTTTAGAACAATATTTTGAGTTTCCCTGAAGTCATGTAAAAAATACATCCTAGAAATGAAAAGCTATTTCCCATCAGTGAGAGAATCAATATACATAAGGGAAAAGATCAAAAAGACTGTAAGTTTTCAGTAGCTGTGAATACTCGCTTTCAATTATCTTGGAAATTATTTCAAAATGAAGCCACAAACCATGACTTCTGTGATAACCAATAAAGCTGCTGTTGTGACTAGGTGACACGCAACCTAAATGATATTAACTTCTTAATCCAGGTTTTCCTTTACAACAGAGGTAATGATTTACTTTGTAGCATTCAACTTTTTCTTTGACTCCTGATGTAGTCCCTCCACCAGTTGTTTTGTTGTACTTCATTTCACTAAGGCGACTTTGTGCTCTGTGTTTTATTACTTGATAGAACATTAATTAGAAAAGGTTAATAAACTGCAGATGAATTCGGTAATCATTTCATTGAATAGCTTGAACACTTCTACTTGCTGGGGACTTCAATATTGCTAGAGATATTCATGCAGCATTTGTACAATGACTGTTTCTCTGAACTTGAATAAACTTTTATCAAAAGCAACCCGGAGCAAGAAAAATGTCAGTGCTCTGCTATTAATTTGGGACAGGCTTAGTGTGTTGCCTCTCTATGCAGTCACGAAATATGAATGTAAGATGGAGAGGTGAGTCCCAGAATAGAAGGAAGCGTGGGGCCATCCTGATGCTTCCTCACCCTATGAAAACTTAGGGTCAAAAATGTGCTGGTTTTGCTGTGCTTTTAAGAACTAGAAGTTGCTTAGATGCTGGATGTTTGTGGTTTTCTAGCTGTAATTTTTTTCTTTCTCTAATTTCTGTGATGATCAGAGAATTTTAGCGACCATCCAGAACTTTCAGGACAAGCTAAAGAAACTCTAGTTGCTTAGCAATTTCAACTGTTTTGTCAGTGTAAACTGTCTTACGATGATAAGTTTTGTCTGAGATGCCAAATTCAGTCTGATCTTATCTGAAAACATATTTTTCTTCTTCCTCCCCAACTCCCCGCAAACACAACTAGCTCAGCCTTGATTTATCCATTTCTATGCTCTTTTTTTAATGCTTGGCATTCGCAAATATATTCATATGTTTCATTTTTGCATGGAATGTTGTATTCTAATTTCTGTAGTAATTTCATAATTGGTTTCCTCTGCCTGAATCAGCTGAAAGCTATTAAGCATATCAAGCACTCCAGAGCTAGAAACTGTCTGAACTAGTGCTGCTGGCTGGCTGTATTCCCTCTTGCTGGTAACTGGGTTTTTTGGTTTTGGTGGTTTGGGTTTTTTTTTTTTTTTTCGTGAAAAAAGAACTAAGGAAAGCCTTTTGCTCTTTCTGTTTTCCAAAGAGTTCTTAATGAGAGGGCTTTTAATATTGGAATGTGTTTTCTACTTAAGGCTTTTTTTGTTTACTATATTCATGTCATTGTACGCTGTTCAGAAAATCACTGAGAGGCAAGTGTCTAATAGAGACTGTTTCATTCATTGTCTGGTCTTGACAGATAAGTGTGGTGTTACCTGATCCCTTTGTGGAGACAACCACTTCCAACCTGGTTTGGATTTCGTAGGCATGTAGTGCAAACTTATTTAGTGCCTCGTTAAGATAAAATACTTTAACAGTCCAAAGTGTAAGGACTCTTCTGCAAAGGTGAACACCTTTGCTGTTTGACTGAATTTCCTCAAAGTGGCTGTAGCTGGATGGGCAAGGTATTCTTCTAGACAGGGAGAGATTTAGATCTGACTCCCCTTAGCCTGAGGGGGAAATTGCTTAATGCATTAATCCAGTGTCTGGGAGGCCCGGGTTCAAAGAGCCTACTTCTGTCTCCCTATCTTTAGAGAATCTGGAGGACTGATTTAAGTGTTTTGATTTTGACATGGAGAGAGAAAGTCAGTGTGCAGTACAAGTAAATTAGTTTTCAGCACAGCATTGAAACAGTGTTCTTTTTTTCTTCTCCCCCCCTTTTTTTTAGCTAGCATCATTCCTTAATTGATCATTTGCCCTTACTGCTTGTATGGGACCAGTTGAGAGGATGATGTGAATACAATTATAAGCTCTGCCCATGGAAGAAATGTTTGTGGAATGACAATATCAGTGGTATGACATATGAAAAAATTGGGAATCTGACACTTGTGCCATAGAGAACCCAAGCATTTGGTACAGGGTTGCTGAGTCTAAAAGTCAGGGATAGTAATGCATCTTCTGTTCCTAAAAGCTTAAAGTTCCTACAGAAGTATCTAGGACAGCAAGGAATTGTTTGGGGTTTTTTCCCTATGGTGGTTAATCCCTTAGGATACTAGATTTGATTTTTGGGGGGGAGCATGTTTTGTTGTCTTTTTCCCCAAATGATCATTTGTACTCAATTTCTTCTCATCCCAAAAGCTAAAATTTCATTTTTGTCCTGTAAGGCACTAACTACTGCTTGAAGAATGTGGTAAATACTTTGCACAGTAAAGGGTGGTGACAGCATGATGATGTTGTTAAACATTTATTTGGGCACATAGTTGTTAAGAATTTCACGGGAGAAGGTTAATCTGACTATAAGCCAATCCTGTAAATCAGGATTAGCATCTCGTAAATTCTTATTGCTACGGTCATAATGGCAGTCGCATCTGAACTCGGCACCCAAGGGAAAAAGTTTAGTCTTGTGATACCTGAAAGACCCTCAAATTGAGTTCACTTTCTGAAAATTTCTGAAATTCTTCTGAACTATTGTTTCTCCACGTGGGGCATGCTGCCATGAGTCTCCTGTTGGATAAATAAAACTAAGGCTTCTCCAACCATAGAAGGTAGTATAGTGTCACTATTTGGGCCAAAAGCAGAGGATTCCTTCAAAATGCTTATTTTAAAACATAAAACAAAAAAGATAAATACTCTGAGTTGGAGAAAAAATAGTTGCCTATGCAAAATTACATTTGGGAATCACATTTGCTGGGAACTTGTTAGTTAAGAAGGATGTGCCAATTAATTTTCTTTTAAGAAGAAACTTGCCCTTTCTTGGAATTAAGCAAATCCTTCCTGCAGCTTTTCTTCATCAACTAAAACCTCTCTGATCTGACCTCCTATCTCACCATAAATAACAGAGAAGAGGGTTCAGTGAGTCAGAGAATGACTTTATGAATGTGCATTTCTGTTTGATCATCCTATTTTATCAGACTATCATTAAAAACAAAACAATAAAAAAGCCTGTCAGCCTGGCTGTCTCCACAGCTGTCTATATGCCTTTCCCAGCAGTGCTGGCTGTCAAGCTCATTATTCTTCCTCTGAGTTGGTTTGACCCATTCTCATGCACTTTTGCTAGGCTGATGAAGTTTGTGGGATCTTGCCCCTTGGGAAATACACTTAGAAGGATAAGTTAATTCTGCTTCTCTCCAGTAAGCAGTTCTGCCTGACTTCTCCAGGGCCAGTATGTCGGCGTAGTTTAAATTGCTTATCCTGTAAGCTATAAGGCTTGCAAGACCACAGCTGAAACCCTCCCCTTTCTCTACTTACTCTACTTTGTACCACTGTGTTTTGTTGTGAGTGCTTAAAAGCCTAGGAACCACCGAGAACAGCTAAATCAAGAAAAGAAGGCTAGAAGACCTACTATTGTCCTTGGTTTAAAAAAAACAAAACAAAAACTCCACAGCTTTTCATGCAATATGTAGATTTGAGGAGAGGGATTTACAGTCTCAGCTTGCTAACACAAGTCGGTGTGGAAGTGAGATTTTAATATGTATATAATTATTACACATAAGTATAGCGATTGGAGAAGGTTAGCGCTACCTCACATGCTGTGTGATTAGGGATCAGTGCTAAACACCTACAACGAAGGATTGAAGGTCAGATTTCTGGAGCTGCTCACAGTCAAATGGTGTTCATTGTGGCCAAACCTCCATGAATTACTGGGTTTGATTTGTTGGCTGAGAAAAGAAATCCTTTCTTCCAGTTGCTGACAGAGGAATGCACTTAAGAGCATGGGTGAGAAGAAAGTAAAGAGTGTTCGTACTTCTATGTATTTAAGAAAAGGCATGGAATAAAGACCGATATGCAGGAATCTCTTTTGAAAGTATGTGTCCAGGAAAAATGTCAGTAAGGAAGCTTTTTTTTTTTTTAACTGATTTAGGCTTGTAGCTGCAAACCGCACTCCTTGCTCATTCATTCTGGCTATTATTAGTAGAATACGTGGTACCACCATGTAGTAAATTTTGAAAGGTAAAATAATTTGTAATGTAGCAGTTAAAAATGCTCAACTGTGGGTGAAGGGAAGTCTTTACTCATTAGCTATGAAGTTATTGCTGATTAGAGCAAATCTTTTTTTCCCCCTATATTAGAATATGAAGCATCCACTAACTTCAACTGTCTGAAATTCTGTTTTTTAAAAACAGAAGCTATAGCAATCACTAACTATTCCTAGGAGTTTATCACTGCTTAGGGATATGATTTAGCTGTTTGAGATAATGTCTTTATTACAAAAACTGAATGTCTTGATTTGTGGTCTAGTCTTAAAGTGTGTATGATCTGTGTTTGACTAAGTAAAGGAAATCCCTGTCTGGTGAGAAGAACCGAAAGCTAAATGGTGTATCAATAAATGGCTCTTACTAATTGTATATTTTTAAAAAATTACAAATGTTCAGCCCCCTAAATAAACAAAAATAAATGTCCAATTCATGGAGCTTCAATAATTAATTAGTTTTTCCATAAACTTTTTAAAAAATCTCAGTAGTATAAATCTTAAAGACATCCCTCTGGAAAAAATATATGTTCTGTTTTCATGAGGAGTGACACGTTAATTGCCTGCAGACATCTTGTTGGACTAATGAGTAAAATAGCCTAATAACTAATTGAAACTCCATTGAAATAAAGTCATTAGGAAAGTAGTATCATATCTAAGTAAATTAACTCCATTTTCTATCCTGAATTATCTAGCTGTTGTGCTTTGATCACAGCTGAATTGGATCATTAACTAATTAAAAGTGAAGCCAATTAATAATTGCAAACTCTTGTATAAAGATACTTTTTTCTTCTTTCACAAGACATTTCAGTAAGGAGTCTTGGCTCTGAAAATTTACTTCTGCAAATGCTTAAGAACATGAGGATGACATAACTGATGAAACTTTGGTAAGGAACAGATCCTTTAGACTACAATTAGTTAGGGAATTGTCCAGAAAAACAAGATTTTTGTTGTGAAATACCTTTTTTATTTCTTTTAGTTCAAATGCCTTACAAAACCATAACTCTTTCCTAAAAAAAAAAAAAAAAAAATCCCCACCTAATGTCTTCCTAACCATTCTCATGTTTGTTCTGCTGGAAAATCTAGGCTTTTAAGGTTTTAGGCAGTCTTTGAAGAAGGAAGGTGAGGTCATTCAGCTCTGCCGTGTCCTCTATGGCTTGAGTTCCTTACCATGGTAATGCTGTTGAGTTGAGCCAAGAGCTGGGGCTCAGTGAACCTCCCAGGTCCTGTCACAGGACTGATGGTCTTGGGTATCTAATAATGGGTCAGGTTTCCAGTTATTCTGCAGGGATCTTGAAGTCTCTGTATTTCCAGATCCCCTGGCGTGCAACTGAGAGCTCTTATCTTGAAGCTTTATTTTTTGCCTTTTAAGTGTTAGGGACTGAGAAGTTGCTGAGGACCTACAAATCGTGTAAGGGAAAAGGAAAGGCTTATAGGGGAGCAAGAGAAGCTGTGACTTTCAAATCTCTTATGCTGAAAATTACTTCTCTCTACTCCGCG
>JAVJGG010000007.1:15943593-15960602 GCA_035590195.1 Aviceda cuculoides
CATGTGAAAGGGACATCATGTTTTTCAGTCCTACAAGGGGAAGGGGGGCTTTAGGATATCAGAGTTTTCTGCAGGAAAACTCCCTCCAAATCAGTTTTCAGAAATCTTTGTGTGAAGTACTTGAATTCACGAGAAAAAGAATCGGTATATTTGGTTGTTAAATGCAAAAGTGAAACAGAAGAACTGGGAATTTGTACATTTCCTGGCACAGAAGATCACCTTTGTGTAAACTTTGGCGACAGATCTGCCAACTCAGTATGTCAAACTGGATTACATTCTTTATTGTTCCATTACCTTTTTCAGATTTTCAGGGGAAAGGTAGACAGTAAAGGATCTGCTAACTATTTTTTCTTTTATTTAATACTTACAGACTGGTAAAGTTTTTTAGATATCTAAGTAATCTTTAAGTCAGTAAATCCAAAATTTCAAAAATCAGTCTGGCTTCTAAAGAATTTGGCTCTTCATGGAATACACTGGTTTTCAGGGAGTTTCGGGTGGTGATGTTGTGTTTGGAGTTGGCTGCTGAAGACCAAAATGCCTGAAAGTCTGCATGCTCAGGCGGGACCCACCCAGGCTCTACAAAGGAAAATTCTGTCAGAAAAGATATGTCAGACCCTGTATTTCTAGGTTATAGGGAGGTGTGTCCTTCTACTGAAGATTTCCAGGTCAGATTCCTGCCTGAAAACTGTGTGCCTAAACCAGGTGTTCTCATAGGACAGAATCCTTTCAGTGCTTTTAGGATGTAGGATGCAGGGCATTAAGAACTTCACTGGTATCTAACCCAACTTTGTCATTTTCCACAGTAAGAAGCTAATTATCAGGTTTAGAGTATTTAGAGTCTTTCTGTTGCATGTTAAAGTAGCTGCATTTTGCATGGGCTAAATACTATTTGGTCAGAGAATGTGATTTTGTATTTGAGGTTACAAATATTTCCATTTCAATAAATACTTCAGTGAAAACCTTACATAAATACTTACCTGAAAGACCAGTTCAAGATACAAGACTACTAGCTGTGTCTCCTTTGTCAAATGATAAACTAGAAAGTTCAGATCTTACCAGTATTTTATCTAAACTAAAATGGAATTAAAGAAGGTAGATGTATAGTTAGATGGGGTGGGGTGGGGGAATCCTTGTCTTGTGGCTTGCTTCTTTTCTTTTAGCTTTTCTAAGACCAAAAAAAAAAAAGGTGAGGATTAAACCCCCCTATGTTTATCTTCCTTGGGTTGATCAAGGCTCTGTTCTCTTGGAACCAAAGCCCCATATTTTTAATCAACTGGTCTGTTCATACCCTCCTAAGATGCAGGAAAGGAAACACTTAATGAAATGAAGGAAATGAAGCCCTAATGGGAGCCTTCTTACAGCACTGTGTCTCAGTCTTTCTCTTCACGAAATAAACATCTTCAGGGTGCCTAAACCTGAAGTTACCCTTGTAAAGATACAAGCATATCTTGGATGATCTGTAAGATTGTGGAAGCTTTAATTAAAAGCTGCTTTTGCTCAAAAGCTTCACAAATTTCCAACACTTCACATTCTCATCCCTGATAGTGTAACTTCTGTGGTAAACCAAAGAGTAATTAATCTTCTGGCTTTCTCTCTGTAAAATTTGCTCACTATCTGCTCTTCCTCCAGCTCTGAAGTAAGCACCTTTCCTATTTACAGTGAGTTGATATTGTATACAGTGGTAGATCTCTTTCCACGTTTAGAGATGGAGATTGGCCAGATTTGGAAAAAAAAGTTCTGACTCTAGCACCAAAATAGTGAACTATGTGAAACAAGATCTTATTAAATGTATGTTGCTGAAGGATAAAACATGAATCTGCATGTACAATTAAAACATCCATTAAGGGTTAATTTGTGTGGTGCAAGATGTACATATCACTTAGCTACCATCTAGTTAGTCTCAAAATGAGGCATAAACAGTACTTAAGTGATTCGTAAGATCTGTGCTGGCCCTCTGCCCAGAGGTAGATTTTCATTTAATTGTCAACATTGCTTAATTGGTAGGTCAACAAATGTGAGTCTGGTTCCATTATATTTGCTATCAAAATGGCAGAAACAGATGACTTAACAATGAGGTATGGGGAAAAGTAAAGAAATCTCTCAAAACAAACACTTGCCTTGTGGAACTCCTTCCTCGTGAAAAATTCTCTCTGCATGTTTTTTTTCTCTTCTTTTGAATTCCTTTGAAGTGTTCCTTTTAAATAAATAAATAAATCTGTCAGTATCACCTCTGTGAAAAATGCTGGTTTTAAATAGAGCTGTTATGAAGTAGGTAGGCAGTTAGGATTTAACATATGTGAGAAGCAACCCACACTTAGCAGAAAAAAACCCATGTAATTTAATGAGAAAACACTCTTGTATGCCCAGTAAAACTTCTTTAGTATAAAATGCTTTACAAGAACAAACTAAAACTTAAGCTGGCACATATTTCTTCCATAACTCCAAAATAATTTCCCAAGGCAGCAATTTATGTTGCTTGTTTAAAATGCAGCATGAATGATTATGAGGTGACAAAGACTAACGAGACTTCATTGTTACTCAATTGGGACTTATAAGATTGTGCATTATGTGAAAGACTATTTAAAGGAAATACTATTCAAGAAAATTGGAAAAAAATCAATGCAGTAAAGCTCATTAATTTTAAATCTGAATTAGCTATTAATTCACATGGTTCTGCTTTCAAAGTCGAGAGAACAAAATACTGTTATCTTGTTAATAAAACTGTTGGAATGATAAAACGTGAAGTTGAATTTATTTTGGCAAGAAATAATTATTTTTACTTCCATTTACTGCTGAGTAGCATTGTTTCCATAGCAGAGAAACTTATTACAATTGTATACACTTATTTTGTGCCTGTCACTTATTTCTTACAAATATTCCATGATTCTGAAAGCCCAGAAAGTACTTTTCCATCCACAAATAGTCTATATAGTTATATTTCTGTGGGGTTTTGTCTCAATTCATGAATTACAATTTTACTAATGCTATGTAACAACTCACATTGTTAGCATTTTAACAGGCTTTTTGGGATGTTTCCCATGGATTGATTGATTTTTTTTTTTTTTTTTTTTTTTTTTTTAAGCTTTGTTCTTTCTTAAACTTTCTTGGCAATCTGACACTGCAACATTTTTTTTAACAGATTTACTTCCTCTTAACCATAAAATTTTGATATATTGTTGTTGGGCTCCTCCTAAGTATAAGGATGTTGATACAAATTAAAAAAATTAACTGAATGGATCTCCAGATAATTGTTGTGAATTTTTACTTTGTCTAATGTTCTGAAGTATAGAAACTTTTGTCTTACTCTGTTGTCCAATTCTAGGAAATAATTTTGATTTACAATTGGAACCAGATTTCAGTTGAAATTCTTCTGCTACATGACGTTTCATCACAAAAAACTCAAAATAGATTATTTTTTTCTCCTAATAACTCTATCAGTGATTTTGGTAGAGAATGTTACTTCTGATCCAAACTACAGGATGCAAAAGAGTATTACCCCTTAACAGCTAATAACCTGGTAGTTTGAAAGATAAACCTCACCTGAAGTACAAATAAACATTGGCCAAGAGAAAATGGGAGGGGGAAGGAACTGTTGCACTAAAAATACCTCTGGCAGAAGGGAACACACCTTGTTTCTCTGGTGTTTCTCTGGCTCACCCTTGCGATGCCCTCTCCTGAGGGCGATACTGCTAGTCTTTCAAGGAACAGCATCAGGATGGTGGGGTGGGGCTGCTGGGGATCCCTTCCTCCTCGAGCTCAGCTTCCTTGGGCTTACTGGGGTGCACCCTTCTCCCAGCACCCATCCTTCTCCCCGCTGCCCAGGGGAGGTCTGTGGGTTGCCCCGGCTCCTCCCTGGGCACCCCCGGAGCTGCCGGTGGTTCCTTAGCGGCGGCCTGGAGAGGGTCGGGCCTTCTCCACCCCCAGCTCTGCTACGGCCGGTGCCCGCAGAGGCAGCAATGAAGGCTTGCCCACTTAACAACCATTATCACAGCTAAAACCAGCTGGGGCCGTGGCAAGACCATCCCAGCCCTGAGATCTGGTGCTGTTGGTTCTGTACAGTGTCTGTGGTCTTTTACTGGCAATGCCAAAAACTATTTACTGGGCTACAGCTGATTCTGAAGTCCAGCTTGCCTGGTGGTTCCATGAGATGTGAGAGACCTTTGTTTGGACTCCAGCTTTGAATCGAAGTCTCCAAGCTATAGATGTTTTGCATTCTGTTTTCTCTCTTTGTGTGTGTGTGTGTGTGCTGTTGGTTCTACTCCATTATGGGATGAGGGGTGGTTTTAGGGTTTCTGTTTTAAACGTCAATGGTATTTTAAGATGGCAAAAGTATATTCTGGTGTTAGTGGCCTTTCATATGAATTATCTCAGTAACAGGGTTGTGATTAAAACCTCATCAAAATCACAGCTCCAAAAATGCTAGTGTTGACTGTGTGGCTACTGGGATTGCAAAAAAAACAATGTTGCATTTAATGAAATATTTTCTCCAAATATAATTTTTAATGAAAAAAACCTAGAAAGGGGAGAGGAAAAGGGAAATTCAACACTACAGGATGTTCCATTTTTTACCTTAAGTTTTCAGAACAAGACATTTTGTCTTTATTCTAACTGTTATTCATTTTAAATGATTTGATTTTTCCTGTTTGTGTTACAAAATGACTACACTGAAAAGACAGGTTTCAGCTGTCTCCAATGGACTCTTTTCAGAGGATATTTTCAATCATGATAATCCTTTTCAATTTGGAAAGGCCACTTTTCTGTATCCCAGCCCTTTGCAAAACAATTTTTGTCCTTACACAGTGCTAATTATGTCTTTAACTGGAAAATACATAGTGTAAATTTTGCAGAGAAGAAATAAACCTAGAATATAATTTGAAAAAAATTGTGTACAAATACAGATGTAAGAAAAACAGTTTTCAAAGCTGTTGGTATGTCTGAACAGCTCTTGAAGTGTACTTGGAATCATCTCTTCTGGCAATTTGCAATCACTTTCAGTATACTACACTTGCCACATAAGGCGATTTTAAACCTGAGGGGCACCGAGTGCAGAAAAAAATGTTATCTGTGTTCTGCATTTAGAAATAGCTTGTATTGGTCAGATCTTTATGTTGTCTTGAAACAGAATTATTTAGCTCCAGCATAGGCTGGTGTTGCTCATAGGGCTTAGACGCACTGTGTTCTGGTGAGCTCAATTTTAGAATTCTTCTGTATTCTGTCACTACAAAAAGTAGCACATAAAACCTAATGAAAGGACACAAAATCCAAGGCTGTAGACAAACATATTGGTAAACTGTCTCCCATGCTTTCTTAGTCATATTGGTTGGAGGATTTTTCACTGGTTTCTGCAATTAAGATAAAAAAAGCTATAGGCAGCATCAGCTGCCATAGCCAATTAAGTGCACTAATAATTACTTACAAGAAGATAACTTCCACTCTACAGGAATCAATCTTTCTTTAGGAGCTTGCTATACTTTGCTATGGATCTTTTTTTTTTTTCTGTCCTTTAATAAAAATAACTGTTTGAAATATCACTCTTGGAAGTTAGCTCGTTGCCATTGTATGTCTGAACTTTTTTGTAAGTCCATAGTACTCACAGTTATCTTTTTGGTTATTCTCATGACCCGTCTCTGACCTCCTGAATGAATCATGACCAAAAGCAGGGAAACCTTCTTGTTTGACAGAGATGTTCTCTTAGGGCTCTGCCCCTGCGGGGTAGGTCTGAAGCAGAGTAACCCAGTACCTGGCCCCCTTTCCTTGGGATAATAAAGCCTTGGTAAGGAAAAGCCCAGTTTCCTGACTTGACTTGGAGTTTGCGATCTATCATTTAAATTCACCCTCTTCCTGTCTCGGAAGTTCAATCATAGCACCTTTTCAAAGTGGAGGAGAAAGGAGCTGTGAGAAATGAATTTTGTAGGGTTTATTTTCCCCTTTTTAAATCTGTTATCCCAGAGGCACTACCACCATCACTCATGGGCTCAGCCTTCACCAGCAGCGGGTCCATCTTAGAGCCAGCTGGTATTGGCTCTGTTGGACATGGGGGAAGCTTCCAGCAGCTTCTCACAGAAGCCCCCCCTGTAGCCCCCCTGGTACCAAAACCTTGCCATGCAAACTCAATACAATGCCAGAGGAGGTAGAAAGTAATGATTTAATTAAGTTCTGAGTCTGATGAAGCAGACACTCTTGTGTCTTGTTTTTCAGTAGAGTATATTAGCTGGCAACTATAGATGGGTTTCAGCTGGAGAAATATGTCTTTTCTGGTCAGTCTGCCCGTATACAGCAAATAATTAATTTACAATACAAAAAGGAGCTGATGAGATGGTACGACTTGTTAGAGTAGCAATTACCTGTGAGCAGGGAGTCCTGAGTTTCAGATGCTATTTCAAGAAGCTTGTATTTTATTCAGGTATTGTTTAATGTAAAATACATTACTTGACTAAAAGCCTTTAAAAACATAAATCTTAATGACTTGTGTTCAGTTTCCCTCAAAAAGATTTGTTTTTTACTTGACTATAAACCTGTCAAGGAATGTAGTTTGGCTTTAAAAATAAATCATAGGACATGGAACTAAGTAGTGTTTCTTTATCACTCACGTAGACAAACTTTTTGATAATCTGCAGAGAATGGAAAATCTACAGATGTAATTTATGCTGTACAAAGGTGAGATAAGTATGCAAATGAGAGAAAAGAAGATAATAGATATGGAATCCACCTTTCACAGTTGGTGCCAATGCCAGCGGAAAGCAGAAGCCTCGTTATCTCTGTTCCATTGACACGCTAGAATAGTGGGCAGTCCCCGAGTTGCTTTTTGGTATTGTGGACACTGGCGTCCCAGTTATGCACCCATAACAATTTCTCTTGTGTCATCTCTCAGTCATTTCCAGTCTCTCTTAAGTGACTTTCTGTGTTTGACTGTGGAATGAAATCAGACATGACTTTCCTGGCATGCAAGGATTGTGGGAACTTTCTGATGCATTCATCCATCTGCCATCCCCATCTAGTTCTTCTGTGGGATGCTCATCATATTTTAAGTGAACACTTGATCTCTTTATGGAGTGGGAAGTGAATTTTGCTGTAAGAGTATTTGTCTAATGTCACTTTTGTTTTTGACTTTAGCAGACTCATGTAAGACATCTGTCCTTTCAGAGAACTTGTCTAAAAATGGTATGGTTTTGCTGTTAGTCACTTGTTCATCTGAGTTTCAGAGACTTCAGAACTACCTTCCGTTCAGCAAAGGGGAAGAGGGTCCATGCTTGCTTATGTGGTATTTTTTAGAAGACTGTTTTTAAAGAAACCATGGCAGAATAAAACAGTCTTTAGGTCAAGAAAAAATAAAGTTACAGTACTTGTTAAAATAATTGTGGAAATAAAAACTGCAAGAAAGTAATCTTGTAAACAACAATTCAAATATCAGCATAGAACTAGAAAACTTTGTTCCACAAGAGATTGCTGGATCAGATGGCTGGTGAAGAGTGGAAAAAGATATATTATATATATTTCTTTGTCAGAGCACTTAGAGTATTTACACTGAGTAAAGCTGAAACCAGGCAACAAAGATGACCCTAAATTAAATACTTGGTTACTATTACTAGTAGCCAGTTAGCTGCAGCGTTATCACTGATTTTATAAAAAAGATTCTTTCTCAAGATGTCCACACAGATATTTAACTCTGACTGGTGTACAGACATAGATATATATGTCCACTTAAACAGCAAGAATGGTATTTAAATTTACACAGTTCCAATTAGATAGGAAACCAAATGTTTAATATTATCGGGTTTCTTGAGAAACACAACTTAGAAAATACAGTATGAGTTGCACCATCTTCTGTGTAGATACCCTTCCGATTCTGCTGTTAACTCCATGGATGTGCGACATTTAAAATCTGTTGCTAAGTTGTATGTGTGTGTTTTACTTAAACCTTTTTCATTAGGAAAATTACAGCACTGACTGTGGTGCCTGTACAACTGCTTCGTAAATATATTTCCTAATAAAATTGCACATTATGCTCTAACCAAAATGTGTTATTCTCCATTGGAAAAGGCTCTTTGAATTATTCAGACTGAACAGATTCACATAACTTCATGTTTTTCTGCCCTAAGATGAACTGTTACTTATTAGTAGTGTGTATTTGTTTAAGTACTGAATTTTTTAAGTTGTCATTTAGGGATTTGAAAATGGTGATTGAATTCAATGTTTTGAGTACCATAATAACGAATAATTTCTAAGCAAAAATAATATCTTCATAAACACTTTGAATTCTGGAAAAAAAAAAGAAAACAAGCAAATGATTGTATGATATAACGATTTCTATTTTCGTGTTCTGATGATACAAAATGGCTACTAAGAGTAGTTTCGTGTTGCTCAAGTAACCTTTAGGTATTCTAATGTATTTTACACATTTCACTACGTTAATTCCTTTTAAAAGGCTAATTAACATTATCATCAATGTCATAATTTCAAATGATTTAGACACATCGTTATGTTTAGTTACTACAGAAAAAATCTTTCATCTCTGATGGATATTAAACACTGGTTTTATGAAACTGCAATCACAGTTGTTTGGCATATTAGTAACACTTTATTTTAATCATTTTAATAGCACTGATTGTAATAAACTCATTTGGGATTCATGTAGAACTAACATTTATTTCCATAAAGTGTTTTACAGTAATTGAACATTAGTTCAGTTATGAATGCTGGATTGCTGCCAGAATATTTCTTTCTTTCTTTCTTCTCTTTCCTCACTGTTGATTTTGTAAACCCATCTTTCTGCTTCGTTACCAATGAGGTCATTAAATCTAAGGCTGGATTCTTAGCTATTCTGATGACAGTGACTGAAGATCTGGATGTTAGGTTTTGCTGTATTTTAGTAAATCACGGACTTTTTAATCCCGGAGTCTTTTGTGACTAAGTCAACTTTTTAAAAATTTTTGTAGACATGCAGATGGAGCATCTTTCCACATACTAATCAGAAAAAGAAAAAAAAAAGTGTTTATGTACTGTCAAGGGGATCTTTTTCAGGTTACATTTGATTTTACTGTAAATATCCCAAGTCAGAGGATCTGAAGCCATTCATAAGATTCCTTTCACACTCAAATTACCTTTCATGATGGGAATTATTTCAGTAATAGCATTACTGTTCTACAGTAATTTATTAAACAGTTGTTGAGACCTCCTTTGGCCTTTTGCTTAGAAGAAAAATGGGTTATTCACAAGACAAGTACCAATACATTCTAACTTTTATTCAACAGTAATATGGAAATTTAAATAGTCAAAGTTTGAAGTGTAGGGAAGAACTGCTTATGTGTTGTCCAATAGACAAATTATTCACATTCTGCACAAGTTGTTTATGACACTGGATAATATCTCTTGCAAATAGCTTTCGGGGGACCTCAAATGTCTTCAAGAATGTCTTATGCAATTGTGATATATGGAGACTTGCAAGAGCACAGGGATTGAAAAATGGGTGCCATTTTAACAATACTAATTATTTCACATGTAAACAATCTACTTGCATCTATCACAGTGAGTGGATAGGTGATTGTTACATAGCGGTCATTAAAAAGGATGTTTTTGTTCTATCAAAGCAGTTATTCACAGGTATGGTTTGTTGTTTTTTTTCTAAAGAGACTCCTCTTATGCCTCAGGTATAAAATGAAATACAGCTTTTGTAAACAGATTTTACAGTAGCAATTTCTATAACAATTAAGTTTCTATTCTACATTTCTAAAAAAGAAAAAAAAAAGGGGGGGGGGAGGAGGAAATGAAAGCATTGGTTATCTGTATAAACCAAATGATAAACTATGAAAGTAACCCAGCAGTGAAATTAAAAGATAGGAAACCAGTGCAACAGTCTCTGACATGAGCAGAGACTTGGAATCTACCACATGTTGTACGAAATTCCAAAGCTTTTCATTTTTTTCAGAAGTATGTTATTTAGCAAACATTAAGTCATTAGTACTGATAGTATTTGTTAAATTGCAGGTTTGCACTAGCTGTCTGGATATAACCCAACCCACTTCCATGGTTCATCTGCCACTAAATACAAAAATATTAGACACTTTAGTCTTTAAATTCATCATTAATATTTCACAACATCCTTGAACTAACCAGTTGTGATAGACTTTCCAGATGAACCAGGGGTAGCCTTGGTTTATAACTGGAAGTTCTGGAGTTTCCCAATTACCAAAGAGTAGGAAGCTTGGCTTGGTCTTGGGTATCAGTTAAATACCTCTCACAAAAGTAAGTTTCATCTCGTATAACATTTACTTACAAAATAGCAATATTAAACCATTTATGTTGTTGTTGAACTTCTTTATTCTCTTGAAATAAAAATTAGAGATTTGAACAGTTGGATGAATCAAATCTTGGATTAAAAAAAGATGCAATCCTGTTATACTGTAGCTTTATAAAAATCTGTTTTTTCATTAGGTTACTTTACCCTGTACTTGAGAAATAGAGCAAGAGAAAATAATAATTTCTTATTAAAAAGTAAAAAATATACCTTCTTCTCAAAATGTTTGCAACTGTTTTTAGTCCTGAGGAGGCCTGGTGGATCTTCCCCTCCAAAAAAACCCAAACAAATGAACAGAAAAACCTGACCTAGTCAAACAAGACTTTCACTAATGGAAGTAAAAGTTTGGACAGGTCAAGAAACTTGAATGACTACTATGTTCAAAATTCATGTAATACAGCCGTTACCAAAATCATAAAATGGCCAGCAACAAAGGGCATTTACTAGTTCTGAAGACATTTTGGACTGAACTGAAAGAAAATCATACATGGAGATCAGAAAATAAGGATTCATTGCCTCAAGTTAAACTTTCAAAAAAACCCTCCACGTCAGACCCCAAATTTGTTAGTAGTAGTGCATCTACTTCTTTGCTATGGTTGTGGTGTTTATCATCTGGGAGGGTTTTTTTGTTTCCTTTTATTACTATTATATGAGTATTTGCCCACACAATTTCTAGTACTTCAGTTTGGACAAACAGTATGTTTTGAAGCAGTGTCCCCTGGCAGGTTTTGATTTATACAGAGCATATGAACTAGATCTCTTTTGGAGAATGTCAGACTGGTAGCTCACCCAATGCTCTCTGGTCCATAATGGAAATGTGAGGGTCCAAACCTATTGCTCCTTCAGACAGCCTGGAACCAAGTGTGTGTTTGGGATGCTTGGTCCAGAAGACAGGTAGTCTAAAGTGAAACTCTGGAACTTTCAAAGGGGGGATGACGATGGGGTGCACTCAGCACCATCTGCTTTGATCTACTTTGATCAACTTTGATGTACTGATCACCCGTTCTGCTGAATTGCTAATGTCAGCCCAGCCTCTGTTAATAAAAAGGTAGACAGTAGAATGGCAAAAGTGATTAGTGCTACTGGAGCAAAAGGCTTGCGGAGCCTTTTATTAAGACTGAATAATATGACCCCACTGAGTACTAACGGAAGGGAGAGCCAAAAAATAACTGAGGCAAATGCTGCAAAGGGAAGAAAAAAAAAAAAAAATCTTGTCAGGTATATGCACAGACAACTGATGAAGGAAAAGGTCATTTAATATGGATATGAAGAAAACACTCTGCTCTACAATGAATTTTGCTAGTATGTGTAATAAATTTCCTGGAGCGATCCCAGCTGATTATTGTAACTGCTAGTCTGGTCTAATAGTAATAAAAATGAAGCAAATCTTTACTGTCAAAGGGCAAGATGTGGGTTGTCACATTTCTGTGTAGTCTGATGGTTACAGAAAGGGTTAAAAATGTTCGACTGACTGAACTGATGCATCGTGAAGACCTCGTGCCTTCAAATTAGACAGACTTGTTTAATCTGACCACAGTTCTTAGCCCTTTAATATTAAGTTCTAGGAAAAATTAAAATGTTTTAGAGGTTTAAGATCATAAAGCTCCTTTGCCATAAAGATGACAACATAAAAAGCAATTAGAAAACTGTCAAATGAATATATGTCTTCTAAAGCTCTGATGCACTTAAAAGAACTAATTACAAAGAAAACTCCATTGCTGAATGTAATGATTAGCAATATGCAAATCACACAGAAATTCAGGCAAAGGTCTACAGAGACCAGAAGTTTGCCAAATGACTTGTAAATGTAGACCACGATGGTTTAATACCGTATGTGACTGTGTTTTCCTGGAGCTAATCTATATTGTGGTCGTTACGAAAAGGGCAATGGGAAACACTAATGTTCCCTGCATCAGGATACGGCTACTCTCTTGCTTCAGCCATTCCATACTCAGCAGCATATAAGAGCATCTTACTGTTAAGATGCCATTTCCACCAACAGGCAAATAACGGCGGTTTACAAAAATATTATAATTTTTTTTTTTAAATTTCTCATCTGCCTAATGCCTTCAATACATAAAAGCTGCAAAGAAATTCTCTACATCAAAAAATGTGGCAGAAGTTTTGAATCTTTCTGCTGCAGCTGGGCACCATTAAATGTACCTTTGGACAGTGTTATACTATATTCAAACACTTTAGAGCTAAGGCAGAACCCAAATGTTGTTCCATTTCTTTTAGTAAAAAGGTAAATGCAGAATAGGATGTATTTTGGAGACAAAGGTTAGTGGAATCTTACTTAAAACAGTGAATTTTGATGTGAAGAGCTCTGCTGAGAAGCACTAGCTTGAGTTATCTAGACAGGAGGCAGTGATGATTCTCAGTAAACTGATTTCTACTGAACTATTTTATACAGGGAAACAAAGGCTTATTTTTGAGTCAGTTTATGCTGGTCTGCTCCCCAAATGGCCTGCCTGTCGTCCTTCAAGCTCAGCAAGCTCTACAACCATGGAGCTCTAATAAATTCAAGAAAATTTAGTATTCGGAAATACAGCTGAGACTACGATTCAAACACTACAAAAATACTTGGTGTTTGCATTCAGTGAGTAAAGCGTATCTGATGTGTTGTTGTCTTGAAGTACACTTTTTGTAAAAATAAGAATACCTGTTACTGATTTAAGTCTCTCTTTTGATTCTTTAAGGAAAGTGCAAAGCTCAATTGCTACGATTGCAAAAGGGATAATTTATTCCCCTTTCTTGTTCCTTGACACAAATAAGCTCATGTCAATGGCAAGGGAATAAAGTTTATGTGCAGAAATAGCTGGCACATCCTTTGTAGGTGATAAGCAAGTGTTCATTTTTCTGGTTTTAATATTCAGGTTAGAAGAGAGGTAGGACTGTGGATTCTAATAGAAACTTTAACCAGATAAATGCAGACATTCCAGTTTAGTACAGATGTTCTTAGGCGTACAAGTTCCTACATGCAGTGCAGAGCGTTCCTGCTTTTGGCAAGAACAGTCTTCCAATAACCTGTAATCAGCTGACTGATTTTTCTGAAAAATTGATATATTGTCATCTGCTTCCAAGCATGTGGAAGTAGACTTGATTTTTGCCTATATTTCTGAGGCATATGTTGAAATAAAAAGTGAGACTTAATTTTTTACTATTTAAATTAAGTGTGTGTTTTTCTGTAATATTTAACTCTGCATCAGTGAAGAAGTGGCATTAAAGTTCATAAATTCTCATCAGTCATTAAAGCAAAAGACGAAAATTATGGGTCACTTGTTATCTTAATTAACACCTACCTGGTGTTTTCCAAATGAAGTGTCAAGAAGTAAAGGGCAAATTTGTGTTCAATTAATGCATTCGCAATATTTCTCCCATAACGCCTCCTAATCCCCTTTAGAAATTCTGTGTTCATCTGGGGAAGAAATAATTTTCCCTGATAAATATGCAATGTGATTTTTTGCATCTTGTACTGATTTAGGGTCCTATTTTGTCTCCTTTGTGAAGTCTAAACATTCTCAATTTAATATAAAATAGGTCACAATACATATGAGAAAGGGAAGCACGTTTTACTTTCTGAATAATATTTAACCTGGTCAAATATATTCTGCAAGATGAATTGTATTATCTTCTGAATCAAAATCATCACTGTTAACCAAACTGTACAACATACCTTTGTAGAGAATTTGTTATTAATAGAACAAGATCCATAATTTAATGAACAAACCGTAGTTCAGCATTACTACTGCTCAGTGCTATTCTTCGTGAAAGAAAAGCACATTACTGACATGATTATTTTTTAATATGTTTTAGTGATTAAATGGTATCTTAGCCATTGGGTTGCTTTTCTTTGTAACAAGGGTAAAAATTACATGCTTTGCTAGCTGTGTACTCATGATACAAATCTAACGTATTGAGCTTCTCTGCTTAGATTCTTCGGTGGGCTATGATCAGCAACATTACAAAGCAGAAGTACTTTTGAGGGGTAATCTGAAGGATTTTTATAACTGTGTTGGATATAAACAAAAATTAGCGGGTGGTCTCTGCTTTTGCATCTCTCGTAAGAACCGTAATGGCCTGCAACTGGCTGCTTGGGCCATAAATCACCATGGGTAAATCTTCACTGAAAATGGTGATCTCATCTTACGGATAACTGAGATGCCTGCATGGAAATCGTGATGTCTTTCATCCTTTTTGCCTTCATTGGATCAAGAATTCTCATTCCTGTTATTTGCAACACCACTGTATTTTTGCACCTCTTCCTCCTGTTCCCTGTCCTGACTGATATTCCTTCAGTCCTGTAATGATGTTCTTGGCATTAGTTATTAGACACTTGGACTTCAGATCTGAAGTATGGTCCTAAAGTATACTTTATTTGAAATTCTGCTATGCCCTTCTCTCCCCCGCCCCCTAGCCCTGTTGTTGCATTTACTAATAAGTTGAATAATTGTACCTAAGTCAAACTCATCAATTTGCGTTTGACAAGAGTGGAAAGACAGACAATCACGCTCCCAAAGAATGTCCCTATACTTAATTGTTTTAAGAGATGTTTTCCCTTTACTCTCCAAAAAAGGTGCAAAACCTTTTTTGCCTTCCAGAAAAAGTTACCAGGGACAGCAGTGGAAATCTGGAAGTAGAGATGGGCAGACCAAGCAGCTTAATGATACAGATAAGCAAATTGCCAACCCTGGTGCAATTGAAGCAGAGCTTGATGATCTTAAAGGTCTTTACCAACCCAAATGATTCTATGATTTTTAAAGTTATCTCTACAATATTGTTCAAATGCCATATAAATCAATAGAAAGATTTTCAGAGAGACTTTCACAGCCTCTGGTTAAGGATACAGGTAATATGTATAGACTTTCTATTTTTTTCAGTGGTGAAATCCTCTTTACGTGCCGCTTTCAGTCTGTATTTAAAATCATAGAAATCAGACTACTTTTTTTTTTTTGTAAATGATGCTAGAACCATGAAAGTTTGTATTGTGTATTGTTATGGATGTATTCTTACAGACATGAGCAGTGTAAGCCGTGCAAAGAAGGGAGATCTGAACGGTTGTGCAGGGTGAGATCAAATGTCCAGTTAAAACTACACGATATGTTGTAATGTCTTCAGGAGAAGAAACAGGTTGAGTAACAGGTAGTCTCCAAGTTCAGCAAAATCTTTTACTTGTACTTGAACAAAAGTAGAGGATTGTTCTGGGAGACAAACGGTATCGTAGTGTAAAGATGATGACTAACTGCATTGGCTAGTGCTATTTTGTGAATAGTCACGTGGTTTAATTGATGAAATAGTAAGATTCTAATTGTTAACCTAGCTAAAGTATGGTGTGAAAGGACTTCATAAAGTTAAGCTATTTTAACAGCAAGTGCTTTGTTGGACTCTTCATGTTTATCTAATCATCAGCAGATAAAAATATAGGAGGAGCTGCAGTTTGGGTTACAGTTAGCTGTATATACAGAACGAGTTGGAAGGAGTGTCTTTCGATTCTCAGACGGAATGAGAAAGCAGCTGGAGCAAGCACTGGGAGAAACATGGGCATTAAACAGTCACAGGAGGTATTACCCCAAATTACTTTTAAACTGCCTGTACTTCTAAACACTCACGTGAGAACAACTGACTGTGACTTGATATGGGAAATACTAGATATTTCACAGTAGATTCAGCAAGATACAAATAGTATGTTTTATTACTAATACAAGATTATTGTTCTAACCAGATAAAACAGTTGCATTCACAACCTCTCTAGCTTGGCAATATTAAGACAGTGTAAAGATCCTAATGTGTGAAAACAGTTTTAGAAAGAGCTTGTGGAAATCCTTTCGTAGCTTTGATAAAAACAACAGATATCTGGGTTTTGTATGGATTTGTAAACTATACCCATCGGTTACAAGGCACAGCACAGAATGAGATATTGAACTGTACTATTTGTTAATGTGGCACTTGCGTTTTTTTCTACTATCATGTCAGCCAGGGTTGTAGCATTGTCAGACACTAATTTTCCAAGTATCTTAAAACTATTTGGTATCAATACAGCCTGACTTCTCTCATATCTTAGTTCATGCTAGAACAACCTTTCAAACTAAGAAACCAATTCACTACAAATTTGATCACTTTTTTCAGCTACAAAGACTACGCATTATCTCGTAGATGAAAGAGAAACCATTAGGATTTTCTGCCCAAAGTTCAGCAGTTACTTGTATTGCAACAAATGTTCCTACAAACTAACATAACTTTCAGCTAGGTCTTCAACAGACTGTATCTATAGTCACTGTTAAAAGGCATAAACAACATACTTGAATGGAGAAGGAAATAAAAAGGCTATATATGATTTTATGATTTTTCTAAAGCCTAGAGGAAGCCTATATTTCCTTCTGGGAAATACACTTCCAATTAAAAAAGTTTACTCGAGTTAGTAACAAACCACAAAATATACACTGTTTTCAGAATTAAGACCCCAGCCTAATTGTCGTGGAGCGGTCCATCGACATGACAGCTACGTTAGTTTGTTAGACAACATATTGCACGTGTGACGGTTTGGCTTGTAGTTAAATCGTGTACAAACATCCCTGGCTCTCAGAAGCTACTGCCTGCGAGCTGACAAAGCCACAGGAAGGGAAGAGATGCTGGGCAGTTGTCCTGGTTTCAGCTGGGATAGAGTTAATTGACTTCCTAGTAGCTGGTACAGTGCTGTGTTTTGAGTTCAGTATGC
>JAVJGG010000007.1:15961201-15976286 GCA_035590195.1 Aviceda cuculoides
GTGTGTGTGTGGAAGATCACCAGACAAAGCCCCCCCCCCCGCTCTTTCTGCCAGCGACACGCAGTGAGTCACAGGCAGGGGAGACCCATCGCGTCGCCGGTGAAGCTAGGGGGTTAAAGGCAGTAGGTAAGCCCGGACGATTTAAAGTCATCAAAAGGCTACCAAGTCGGAAAAATGCGACGGTAGGTGGATTAGAATAACCCGCCAAGGGGAGGGGGGGGTCTCCCAGGGTTGTAGGGTGGTGTTTTTACCTGACAAGTTCTGGCGAAAAGGGAGCCCTTCACACTGGCACCCCCTTCCTGACAGAAAAAGGGGACTCCTGTGGTTGCAAGCCCCCACCTTCAGCTGTTCGTGCGTTTTCCAAATTACACCGGTGGTGTGGAGCGACAGCAGAAGGGGTGCTGTAGTAATACCTGAAGTGGTACAAAATACTCTCCCAAAACAGGCGGCTGCCGAGTTGACAGCGAGAGGCATTTGAAGGGGAGAAGAGTTGTACGTTTGGAGCGAGGCGGATAAAATTCCCAGGGATTTGTTACTGAGCTTCAAATCAAGACCTGGAAATTAATATTCAACGTTGGTAGAGAATAAAATACTACCCCGTATGTAGTAAATAAAAGAGAACGGACTTGGGCGCTCCATAAAGCATTCAAAGCTTTTGGGAGCAATGTTTTTGTTACTTGGAGGCATTACTGTTTGGAAGACGTAAAAAAAGTTCGTTCTCATGTTTTCAAACTGCGGTGAGAAGCTAATCCCACCTAGTAAGAAGTGGGGAATGCAGTTGTGTAGTATGAATTTTGTGTCCCTAATTAATGTTGTAAAAAGCATCCTTTTTGTAATCCTGATGCGTTTAAATTTCATTACATATAAACAAATGAGACTCAGAGGATCTTCTGATCATTCTCATAGCATCTTCTGATTGTTCTCGTTAGTTTACACATCATGAAAATAATTTATCGTTTATAATAATTAGCTAAAAAATCAGATTTTTTTAATTTAAATTTGCCTGGAATAAGTGATTAAACATTGATTGAGCAGACTTGTAGCTTTTTAGTGATACAGTTGTTCTTGGAAGACAGTAGCAAAAGCAAGCCACGTTGGCTTTTGTGAAGTTTAACCAGAGATAAGCATTTCAAGTTGTTCATAAATTGCTGCCTATTAAAATTGACCTGAGTGTTAACTCTTTTACAGGAGACTACTTTTGTTAGGAGTACTGCATATGGCCCTTGAATGCTAAATGTCTGGACTGTGGCAGATTAAGGAACTGATTGCTCTTGTTTTAAATTGTTTATTGATTTTTGACGTGCTGAAATATGTCATCCACCACAATATGACAGCTGGAAAACTTCTGCTGTGAGAACATGAGTAATACTTTTGCCTTTGCTATACTTTTAATGCAGTAATATAGTTTCCACTTGGAGCAATGTGTGCTTAAACATTCATTTTTAAGTGCTTACTTAACGTAGGCTAATTAAGTAGTTTAGCCTCAGCTTTTCTTGGGACGCGTAAGAACCAGCTGCAGTCTTACTGTGCTCTTGGTAAATATGAGTCATACCTACATCAGAGGAAAAAAGTATAGAAAGGAAGAATGTGGTTACAACTAGCTGTATTCATAATAGTCCCCTAAGAAAAGTGGGGTGACTCGCCGCCCCTCCCCCGTTTTTTTTTTTTTTTGTAGATTTCAGTCTGTTCGTTCATGGTCAGAGGTTGTACATATCTGACTTGGAATCAGTAAGGCTGAAAACATAGAGCACTGCTATGCTTCTGGTTCGAACTGATCCGTTTGCTCTGTGCAATCTGAATGGGAGTGAGACAAGCTAAGGACTGAGTTTACAGGTGTAGACTATTACTTCTAATATCCATGTGCAGGGCTGTGGTGCTGTTGCTACAGAAATTATGGTGTTGAAGGTGGGAAGTATCAGATGCTGAATCCTGACCTGTGGTATGGTCAAAAGAGCTGGTGTGGTATAGGTAGCAAGAGTTTATACTTGACCTGGTTATGTTGCAGTGTTAGAAATGGTTTGGGTAAATCTGACTGTTGTTATCCATCATGAAAATTGACATGTGCACTCAGGAAGAGGATGTTGTACAGTACTAGTTGTTACATTGTTGTATTTAAAAATAATTGCTTTTGTTTTGCTTAAGGAAGGGTGTTCTCCTCCCCCATTCTGTGTCCCTGACTATATGACCTGTTGCGAGGCTTTCTTACATAGAGGAGGGGACCTCTTATCTGAACTAGCAGTACAATGGAACTGATCAGCTTCAGCACCTCTCTTAGCCTTTTATTTGACTGCATCTAAGTAATGCATCACTGTCACTCCCTTGATTTGTTTTGATTTGCATTTGATATATTTTGGAATATATGAAAGGAGAATGAGCTCCTTCATGGTGTCATAGCAGTTAGATGCTCATATTCAATCCCCTGTCTAATTAAACTGACCCTTTAATTAGAATTTAACTGATGTGTCTGCTCGTAACGAGCAAGTTAGGAAACTCGCTTTCCTTTCCATTCATCCTTTGCCTGCATAGCTGTGTATTGGAATTCGTAACTAAAATTAAGGAGACCGTGTGTAAATCTGTATATAGGAAATATTTTTCTATTATCACTTGTCCAAGTAGGGTACTGTAAAGCATAGAATAGCTTTGGGAGAGGGAAAAAAAGTGAAATGTAAATGGAAGGCAAAGTGCCAAAATACTCTTTTAAAGCTTTAAGTCAAAATAGGCAAATGATTATAAGCAATCAGTACTGATTTTTAAATTTTGTAATAGCCAGCGATGCCAATAACTTGCAAGGTAGGCTTAAAGCATAAGGGCTTGAGATAAGGAGTTTCCTGCACTGCATGGTGGTTTTCACATGGGACTTGCTTCTCTTTTATATAGTAAGCATCACGTCAGTGCTGCGTTCAATGTGTGTATGCTGTTTGCTGACTTGGAAGGTGCTGGTGTAAAGTTAGCTAGATTAACTTTACAGTGACTTTGGAAATATGTTAGAGAGAGTCGAAAATCTCAGTATTAATAGATTACTTTTCATTGGAATCAGCAGCTTGCTTGGAATTTAGCTAAGGTATATGGAAGATAGATGCTGAGAAAAGACTCCGTTGTAAATTTAAAGTTTCTGTCCTCGAATCAAGGAGCTCGGAAAGATTAATGAAGGCACAGCTGCTTTTTAGCACTACATGAACGGGACCTAGAATATTAACCTTTATTCTTTTTCCATTTATATTTCAAAACAGGACCAGTAAATGAAACAGTCAAAGAGGGATAAAGAAATGGGGAAGGTACTTCCAAACTATGTAAAGGCATGTCTACTTTTATGTATGGGAACTGTGGGAGATAGTTTAGTCCAGTATGAAAGGAATACGGAGAATATCAGGAAAGCAACAAATGAAGTGATGACAGGTCTAACTTGATTCATTTGATTTTAAGTGAAACGGTTTTTAAAAAGTTCTGCTGCTGTTTATTTCACCTTTTTCTTTCTTACCAAGGTATATATCTTTTTAGGCCAAGTGTCAGTGGGGTTTCTTTAGTAATTGCTTCTTTTTTTCTTTTTGTCATTGAATAATAGCTTAATTACCATAGTAAATCTCCATCCTAACTGCTCTGTAAACAAATTAGACCTCTCCTTAGGCAGTGTTTTTTTTCTCTTCTAGTTTCATCCCTTTTGTCCAGATTCCTTAACTTTTGAATAATATAATTTTGTGCTATGAACAGGTCAGTCCCTTTTTAATTTGACATTACCCCTTTGTGTTCTGCCTCATTTCTCCAATGCATAATGGAGTGTTTGTCACTTCTGCACAGGGGAGAGGGCTTTAATGAATTGCACAGGGTGTGCTCTAATTGACAGTAATGCATTCTGTACATTTTTTAATTAAGTCTGTAGAACTCCCTCATCTAAGGTGGATAATTGTTTCCTGAATTATGCCCTTCTATTTTTATCAGTTTGCCTAATCTTAAAATTTAAAGTCATTGTCACACAATGTGACAATGTGTATTCTTTTATCAGCATGTAATACACAATATCATCTACTGCTTCAGAAATAACTGAAGAAAAAAAAGTATGTAGAGTATAATATAGGCTCAGAAAAGATTTCAGAAATATGTCCAAATGATTGATCAAAACACAGATGCCATTTTTCATTGTATTTTCAAATTGAAAAAGCCATTAAAATATATATCCTTGGCCTATTTAATTTGAAATTTCAAGATAGGTTAAATTCATCACTGTGCAGAGGGTCACTAAAAGTCCAGGAATAAATTAAATCCAATTTAAGCCCTTTGGGCCTGATTCAGAGCTCTTTGAAATCACTGGGATATTTTTCTTTGAGTTCAGCACAAATAATAGTAATTACTAATCTCACTCTGAGTAGTTCCTGAGAGAAACAAATAATGAAATATGATTTAAAAACTTTAACTTGGCTTGAATGTTTGAATGATAGAACAGTACTGGCAAAAAGCTGGGGTCAGTCAGTCATTTATATTGTGCTGTGGGACAGACCAGAACAGGAAGTTTTTGGAAGAGTGGGGGTCTGTAGTGCAGACAGAAATGACACCAAAAGCTCGTTAGCATGGTTCTTGGTAGAAGGTGAGCTGTCAGCTCTGATTCTGGCTGTTTGAAAGGCTTCTGTCACCTGTACAAACCCTCATGGGTGTTGAAGGCTGGAGCAAGCTTCTAAAAGCCTTTTCTTCAGTGTACGTTTCTAATTGTTGTAGTAATTACTTGTTAAAGTCGAACTAGCTAAGATGCCACTGAGTGCAATTCCTATTTGAACCAGCTACAGCATCTTATGAAAGCCAATTAATTGTGAATTTTCATAACCCTGAAAGACAAGGGATAATTTACAAGCAGATGAGAATTCTTTTGTATGTATGTGTATACATTACATTTGCTTGTATCTACACATATCTGTAAAAAATTAAAAAAGCAAATCTAATCTATTAACCTGTGAAGCAATTGGTGAAAAGTCAATTATAAAATCTCAGCCTGGTCTTGCTTTAATTTATATAAAGCACTGAAAGAAAATTTATACATCCTAATGTTAATAACTTAGACCCAATGCATTTCTTTTGATCAACACAAGACAATTTATTGTAGTAAATTGATCCAGTAGTTTTAAATTAATACAAATTACGGGAATGATGAATCACCCAGAGTTTTGCAGTGAAATGAATCTTTACATTTAAATTCTCTCACTGGAAGAGCAGTTCAATCAAATACAGAATTTGGTGGTAATATTAGATGGAATTAAGCATGCTTGAAACATTGATATTTGTTTCTTTAGTACCATCCTTCAACATTTCACTATTTGCACCTCATATTGATTCTAGCCAAAGCATGAATTTTAGCCAACATGTGAATTCTTACATTTCACTATTCCACCAATTCTGCATTTCAAGCTATTCAGTTAATGATAATTTTTTTTATTTTATGCGAGTGGATTCAACTCAGGTTTGCATATACAACTGTTTCTATAGTAACTTACGCATTTCAGAGGAGGAAATAGCAGTTTAATTTAAAAAAAAAGAACAAAATAGGTGGCATAATATGAGGTAGTGTGAGAATATTATAAAATTTTATTGACAATTTCAGAATGCAGGGCATTTTTAAAGAATGCATGGATGACGTGTGACTCGAGAAAATATTTGCATTATGTGGAACAGTGATCAGTTTAGAGAGAAAATAGAAACAAAGTGAGCCAAATGTAAATATGGTAGTTAGAATAGAACTTCTCAACTTTCTCTTTTTCCTTGATGAAGAGTAACCATTCCATTGAAATCCTATGTTTGATAGAAACTTACTAATTTTGATGATTTTCTTGGGGATTGTTTATCAGATGAGGGAGATTTTGATGAGAGAATAGACAGTTACATATGTGTACCAGATTGGCTTAGCCACCTTTCTCAGAATGGATGGTGCCTGAAAGCTGAATTACCAAGGAAACTTAAGTCTAAAGGATTGATTTTTTTGGTTGGTTGGTTGGTTTTGTTTTTGTTGGGGTTTTTTTTTTGAGGCATCCATTCTGATTTTTTATTCCCATGTTCGAACCACTGACTCATTGGATTTCCAGGGGTGGGACTTGTATTTCGGGTTTTTTTAATGTAAGAATTTGAAAGCTTTAATTTTCATTCCAGTATAGAACAAAAAATTGTATAAACCCAGGGTGATTTGGTGAAGCAAGATAGTTGTTTCTTGCTGGTGAGGAGACAAAAAAAAAAAAAAAAAAAATTGAATTTAAGCTTATAAAATGAAATCACAAAGTGAACAACAGATTTTATTTTGGTTTGGTTTTGCTTTATTGAGGCTATTACAGTTTTTTAGTCAAGGGTGCTCACATTCCTTAGTGGGGAGGCTTCTTGTGTGTGATGATGTTCTTGTAGATAGGTGGCATTTATAATTTTATTCCATTAAATTACTGGGGAAAGTTGTCATTGAATTTAGTTACATATTTTATAGACTGCTTTAGGGCAGCTTCCCCAGTATATCCGAGTGCTAAGCACTTCCTCTCTGAGGAATTTTCAGGAAATGGGTTTCAATGTCTTCAAACAGCTTTCAGAAGAATCTACCATACAGAGAGTATTGTCCACTAATGGTGGAAGTGATGAAGACTGGCCTTTGGCAGCGAAGTTACTGTTCGTTACATCAGATAACAAAATATACTCTAATAGGTTAAAAAATAATTAAGACTTCTAGATTGAAGTTTGGTTTTGATAACCTTAATTTTATATATGAATCATGCTGACAGTACTGAAGAAATGCTATTTATACTACACGTTAATAGCATGATATTCTGCCCTCCACATACCTTTATGGAAAACGTTACTGTGATCTGAACAGAATTTAATGAATATAGCCTATGAGAAGCACAAAAAAGGTACGATAAATAATACTATTGACGTAAATAATATTTGCTACTGAAAACAGAAAATACTTCAAATGTGTTACAGATTGTATCTTTAATTGTGCAAATTTCTGTTTAACTTTGTCAATGTTTAAAGTGTTAATTGATGTGGCCACATCAGGAAAAGACATTTTATTTATCTAACAGAACAGGTAGGTATTCCAGTGGTGTACCTATTAAAAGGGCTAAAAAGATACAGCATAAGACCTTGTAAGATAACTTCAGTCATAAACATTAGAAAAGCCAAATGCATGAGTGAGTGAGCCTTGTATAATGATTCAAGTATCTTTTTAGAGCAAAACACCCATATAAGCCAGCAGTCCTTTTTTTTTGGTGGTTTGGGGTTTTTTTTAGTTTTTTGTTTTGTTTCCTATCAGTGTTTGCATCTCCAGGAAAAAGCCACAAAGCGCATACTTATGATTTTGAAAAATGTTGGGTTATGTGGTGTTTTGTTGTTGTGGTGTTTGTTGTTTGATGTTTGTTTGTTTGTTTAAGTAAACCCAGGCAATTTGAACAGTATATTTAAGATTTCTACTTGCATTTAATTCTAACTTGATAGACTGTATTCCTCCATAAAGCCTCCAATTGCCTTAGTCTGATCTAGGCCTGTCTTTTTGGCTTTTTTTCCCCAAGATGTAGCCCTTCATAAAGCCCTTTCTCCTAGAGGAAGTAAAGAAAACTTGGAATGTTACTTTCCCATGGTAATTACATGTTTATTTTTCAAACAGTAACTTATTTGGAGGTTTTTAAAATTACTTAATTTCTTCTGGAAACTCTCATTTTTCCTGGCACTTGTTAAAAATTTGCATCAGATATTTAGTTAGAAAAGCTATTGAAATGTATGGTTTTCAAAATACGGCCTCATTCAAAGGTTTTAATTTAGTGTTCTTCCACTGGAAAATTGTTCTATGTAAATTGGAGTTTTCTGCACTAGCAGTTGTGAGACTCTTCAGTGATTATATAGCAACCTGATTACCAGCCAGATTCTTCGTACTGGAATAGGTTCTGTCAATTTATGCTAAATAATTAAGCGAAGAGTTAATATTCAAGTAATACTTCAGTTAGGGAGGAAGATCTAATTGTTGAGCCAACTCAGATCCTGTAAAATGGCTTAATGGAAAATAGGTGCAATTGCAGAGACATTAGTTGTACTATCAGCCCTGTGTTTGTGACCTGGTGCTGTTGGACAAGCAATTAAATTTTAGGAACTTCATTCTTTGACTTTGTCCCAAGAGCATCTGGCACTTAGTCAACCAAATGAGATTACTATAAACTTTGTAATTTTTCCATTATACTTTACTATTCAGGAAGAATAGCGTTGGCATGAAAGTCTCATGAAATTCTGTGTTCTTCACAAGGACTTAACTGTGCTGTGGTTTCCCATGTTGAAGCTGCCCTGCGCTTCAGTGGACATGTGGTCAGTATATCCAAATTCCTTGTTACTGTTGGATAGTCTACCAAATTAAGATCTACCAAATTGATCTTCCCTGTTGCAACCCTGCAGGAAAACCTTACAAAGAATTTTACGATTATGGAATTTTCTAAACTGACGAAAGTCAAAATGCCCCATGGGGAAGATCTGGGAGGTTCAGCTGTATCCAGAAAAACACACCTTGACACATTCAAGTCTATTTCTGTTCAAAAACTGTTCAAATCCCAATTGCTTTTCTAAGCATACAGTGTTCAACTGTATCCATAAACAATAGTTCCACTTTGACATATGTCGACATGAAAAAAAAATTAAATTGGATTTCTTTTCTGACCTTTTTCCAGGGACATCATTGCACTCTTATACTTTGAAGTAACCTTAGCTATAATTGCTGGAAGGATTGAGTGACGCTTTAGTAGTGGGATTCTTCTTTCTGCTCATAAGGTCTAGTCAAGATAGATGAAAAGTTACATTTAGATTTTTATTTTTTTTTTTAGTTATAATCTTTCTATTATGCTCTCTAAGGAGAACACTTACGTGATACTCTGTAAGACACTGATGTACATTTATCAGAAAACAGAAGAGAATGGAAAAAGACAATGAATACCACCTCTTAAGAATGTCACCTGTCCTGTTTACCTCATAAACACATTGTCCAAAATCCATAAGATGCAACTTGTCTGTCTCTTAAACTTCAAGAAGCTTTCATTTCTTTGGATACTCTGTCAAATGCTCATAGACCCTTTTGTATTCACAGGGCACTCTGCTCATATTGAACAGGTCCTATGGAGAAAAAGAAAGTTTGCCAGTAGTGTTGACACAATTTCTCACACTCACCTTTGTAAGACGTTATTTTCTGAGGATGAGTAAATTTTATGTCATGAAGCTGATGGAAGTTCAGTCTTTCGAATGCTTTGTCAAAATTACCTTTTTGTCTGAATGAATTACTAGTAGCTCAGGTAAATGAAATGCACTGGTGATGAAACTAAAGAAGGTACAATTTTTTAAGTGAGCATGCCTGCTTTTTTTCAGAGTATCCTTCTGAGAATCTTAAAATATACAAGTCTCTGACAGTGTTCTTGTTAGGCCTCTTAATTGCAGGGATTATACACTTCCTCAGTCATTTTTGAACCAAGTTTATCACAACTGTATTGTTACCTCAGTGTTTATTTTCTTCACTTTTTATTTCAGCAAACTACAAAAATAATTTATAATAAGTATCTTTTACTTTAAGCTATTTCAAACTTTACCCAATCTGTTTCCATTTCTGCCTCATTAATTTTTGGCATGTGTTTTAAAACCCATTGTCAAAAATATATTGGACCCTAGGGGGCTATTACCCATTTTCTTCTAAATTTCCGTAATGGGGGTGGGCTCTCATAAAAATTTCAGTATGAGTATCTGACTGAACAATGATATTTAGAAACAATAGATAAATAATAGACAAATTGTCCATTAATAGCACACAAATTCCAATATTCCTTTTCTATTTTTTAATGTTGAATGCAGAGCTTGCCATTTTAAATTGAGTATTCATAACTTGGATCATTTGGGTGTCTTGGTTATTTCATGGTAATTGACTAAGTTTGTCTTTAGGGAAGGCATGTTTTTATAAATATTAGTAACTGTTGTATGCTTTCTACTCGGGCCTCATTGGAATTATATAGGGTTTTTATTTGAATTAATGAAAAAGTGTGATGATAAAGAGATAATCTGACTTAAATGGTGATGACTTCTGCATACATATGCAGATTTGCAGCTTCTTTGTAATGCTGCTTATGATTTTTCCACATTTGAAAAATACAATTTAACTTTGTCATGAGAACAGCACTTCCCCTGTTTGTACACACTCTCAGTTAAGTTAGGTGTTTCTGTTGTGCTTTTAATATTGGAAGAAAAATCATAGCCCGAATATCCTTTGATTGCCAGAAAAAAGAAAGATTGTGTTCTGCTACTTGAGTGTCTAGAACTGCAGGGAGGCAATTTGGGAGGCTTGTACAACCTAGACTAGCTTGCCATAATGATGCAAAGGCTATTACAACACTGATTCCTGTTGCGTAGCGTGCATCTACCATTTCTGCTTCTTTTCCTACTGCAGCCTGCTTTCTTCTTCTGTATCCAAGACATTAAAGATATTATAGAGCACATTGACTACAGCTGGCTATGGTGTGCCACAGGAGGAATTCTAGGATGCTCATTCAAAACAGTTTTATGTTTTTATAGTACCAGCTAGTGCACATTCAGAATGTAGAGGGAGAATCTCTATTTACACTGTAGTCTTCCAAGGCGATTGTCTAGTAGGACTGACGTTTGCATTGTGCTGAAATCCGGTGGGTTCTGACTGATGAGCAAGATGCTGGACTTCTGCTGGATTTCTGCTGGACTTTACTGACAGATTAAAACCTTTTGTTGTTTAATTCATTTTGAACAAGTATTAGTTTAGCCATATAATTGCGTGTTTGGGGTTTTTTCCCCCTTTAATTCTACAACAGTCCAGCATTCTGTGCTCAAAACAGTTCTGAAAGTCTCTGCCCAGTGTTTTGTTGAGAGGAAAAGAATATAGACTAGATGAATTCTGAAAAATAAATTTGTCAAAAGGAGATATGCTTTGCTCTGGAAATAGCTGAGGAGGGGAACACTGAAAGGAGTTGCTTCTCGCAAGCAGAAGAACTTTGTGTAAGGGATTTTGGAGAGTTTTACTGAAAAGTTTTTGTTGTGTGGGGAAGAAATTATCTCAGAATGAAGCATCATCTGTGTGTAGGTGCAGGCATGTTTACACGTAGCTTTTATAGTGAACTGTTAACTGGTTCCAATGCATTCCAGTGTGAGGGGCCTACTCTTGCCTCTTTCAGGCGAAGGGTGTGTACTTAGTTGTTTCAAAGCCCAGCTGGACTGCAGTAACCACCAGCGTTGGGAGGTCTCTTTCTCCATTTGTCTTACTAGAGATTGATCCTAAATAGGTTCTAGCCTTATAGCAAACCTTACGTCCCTCAGATGCAACAGAGTTGATAAAGCAGGGATTTTGGTGGTATGTGTAGTAACCTGGTATATAATGGTAGTTTGTTTTTGTTACATTATATTCATTATCCGTTTTAGTCAGAAGTTTGGGAAAGCCTTCCATCAAGCTCAGATTTTAGAATCTTGCAGTGTTATTTCTTGCCTATATGTAGCTCAAAATATAGTAACCTTTTCTTTAAAACGAATGACTATGTCACTTCTGGTAAATAAGGAAGACTAATTGTTACGTTCTATTTGCAGCTATTTCTGGGTTTAGTCATGGTTTGCTAGAGTTTCAAGAACTTTTCCTAATGTGATATGAAACAAGGGCATTACGTCTGTTTTTTTTCAGCATACAAGAGTGCTCTGATCTTCTGAAAGAAATGGATCACTGGACCTCATCTTGCACTCATTGGAATAGTGCTTCTGCTATCTTTAAATGGTGTGACCCATGACCCTAGTTATAAAGTCTCACTCTTTCTTTTAAGAACTTCTTTTTATTTCAGCACTTAGAGCTCTTCATTTCTTGTATTTCCGTGGAGGGGCAGAGCTGATTGATTTGGTGTAATACATGACCTCTTGCCCTCTGGGAAGTCAGTGAATTTTTCGTTCTTGAAGCTTTTCTAAGAGATATTTCCAAGGCTCATTTTAAATCTAAATTTGATTCTGTTAGCAGTCGTCTCTGTGTGACAGTTTCATTTACTTCGCATGCTAATCTGTCAGATAACATGGCATCTCTTGCTGCCCCCAAATTCACTGCATTCATTTATTAGCTTTACATTGCAACAAATGCAAAAATAGATTCACCTTAATGCTGAACCTTGCCATTACATTTCAGCCTCTGTACAACTAGTGATGGTTTGGGGTGATAGTGCTCTTTTAAGAGTTTTATAATCTCTGGAAGTAATTATCATGTAGTGATTCAGGGACAATTTCATTAAATGTTCTCAAACATTTAAAACTATCTTCTGGTTTTGTGCCATGCATAATGTGATTTGCGTGAAAACAACACCTGCATGTCTTTGTGAGCAGTTTTTCAGATTTTACACATCATTCTTCCTATGCTGCATTGAAAACAACTTTCAGTGATGCAGTCATGAGAATAGCAGATTTGATGCCTGCTATTCTTCAAGCACTTTATTAAAGCACTAATTATGATTCTCATCAATAGATATGAAAGTATTTTATAAAGGAATCAAATACCAAAATTGATCAGACATTTCTTATTCACCTATTTTCTATTAATGATGGGGGGGATGCTGATGTGTGTGGGGTTTTTTTTGTTCTTTTTTTGTGGGAATGAACAATATAGTTGGTTTTTTTTCAGGCTGATGTAACTTTTTTTTTGTCCTCCTTTTTTTTTTTTCTCCCAAGTCATACAAAGACGTACTGTTTATACAACACAATTGCTTTAAGTAAGCTGGGTGGATTGGTTCCCTGGTTGTTGCACATCACTGATGTTTTGCAAGTTGAAATAGGTGGTATTTTGTGGAAGATGTGCTACATCTCAGGAGATAAGCCCCTCTATTAGGTTGGATGGGAATGTGAGGTGTTTAAACTCTGCTTCAAAGAGCAGTTCAATGGATCATGTAAATATTTTCCCCTTTCAAAGACAGGAGACGAAATCACAGGAGAAGCAAATTACCTGCTGTTATGCATTAAGCCATTAGTTGACCTAGGACAAAAGTCAAACCTCTTTAATCCCAGCTGAGTGTCCTACTGACTATTTCACTGTCTCATTTTGTAGCATCAGGCAGAAGAATCAAACTGTAGATTTCCATTTGGAAAAGAAGTTGGCTAAATAAACAAGCATAAATTTTAGAAAAACATGTCCTTTATTTCTCTCAGAAATTGACTAGTGGGATGTACAAGTCATTGGAAAACAGTGATAAAGAAGTGATTAATATTGATAATTATTTGGCTGCTGATACCTGAGATGTTCACGTGCCTCTTAGCGGTGCAGATGCTGGAAATTATTTTGAAATTAATATTGCTGTAATTAAATTACTTTAAATTTATTGTTTATTCCTTGCCAAATCATGCGTAGTTCCAAAGAAAACATAATTTAATGATGTATCTGTAGAATTTTTGCTTTTACAAACTAGTAAAATAACGTAGTTGCACACAGTGATGAAATGCAACTGCTTCTGTCATTATTTTGATTCTGCCAGACCTACTGAATATTTGGCACTGTTGTTGTTGCCTTGTAGCTGTTTGTTTAGGATTGGGAAGAGTTTTGGAATTCCTCATGACACATGAGAGGTCGATAAAAGTAATTTTGAGAAAGATACTCACAGTCGTGTCTTTACCAGTGGCACGTCATCTCCTGTTGTCACTGAGATGTTAGTATTTTAGACTTTTGTCTTATTTTGTGTGTGTGTATCTGTGCGTGCGTGGCTTAATGCTGGTAGCTAGTTCAGAGGTCATTTGTCTGCAAACTGTGTGCACACTATGTGAAAGCATTCCTGGTACCCATTTTAGGTGCACATATGTTGATGATAAACATGTTATGTGTGAGACCGCACAGAGTCAGGCCCCTGTCATGATCTCTAATATCTCAATTTAGTACTAGTTCTGAATTCACAGAGCTAGAGAGTAAAGGTGTAGGGGAGAATGCAAACACTTAGCTAATATACCATGTAGCTGACTGCTAGTACATACATTCTCCTTGTTATTTACTCTCCTCTTTTTCTCACTATGTTAGCACTGCGTGAAGCATAAGACATCAGCTAATGCTATAACTAATGCTGTGCAGTAAGAGGTACTTGCTGAATATTGTATTTTTGCATGGACTGCGTTCCTCTTGAAATGTAGAAATAGTAAAACAACAAAGGAAAGAACTAAGGTAGGGAGCGGGATGTTAGTCATTGACATCAGTAGAGCAGAATCTGATAGCAGGAGGCTTTATGAAAAACAAAGTCACGTAGCTTTCAAAATGTGAGAAAATGCTTTATGACCTGTGATACTGGACAGATACGACTAATAGACAGCACAGACCTGCAGCTTTTGTGTACTGGCAATCATCAAGATTTCTCACAGAAATGAAAATTTCCTCAGATCTGTCAACTACAAAATACAATATAATAGTGATGTGCAAGACCTTGTGACCCAATGAAAATTATGACCCTCTTAACAAATAGTAGCTCTCAGCAGTAGGTGGACAAGGAGTACTGCTAGAATCTGTCCAAAAATATTTCTAAGAGCTAGCTTACAGAATATAAAGGCAACATGTTTTAAAAGTTTTTTGAGCAAATGTTTGGCTAGTCTACATGAGAAGACTACATCTGAGACTTGATCCATCTTGCATATTGCATGTATTTTTAATGCAAAGTAAAATTACACCCCGTTGGATAGTCTGATACTAACAAAACTCATTTTAAGAATAGAATAATATTTTTTTAAAATGTAGAGTAGTATGCTAAAAGTATGGAATTTTAAAATAATGTAACACTTTCACATACGGTGCATTTTATATAGGCATATTACTTTTTTATTTATATGGAAGCTACTTGCTTGTGAGTTGCCAGTAGGAGTCTTGATTTAGAACTTAGACCCGAGAACATGACCCACTCAATGCCATTTACATTTTTAATTTCAGAATAAATTGTACTTCTGTAATAGCAATAGCTGTCTCCTTTATATGAAAAGCATTGTCAATAGTGGAGGCTCAAATATTTGGATCGTCTCATGTAGGCTGATTTGGAGAGATGTTTTAATTGAAAATTACCACTTTTTTTTTTTTTTTTTTTGTCTGGTCTGTTTTTCA
>JAVJGG010000007.1:15976386-16015912 GCA_035590195.1 Aviceda cuculoides
TTTGTCTGGTCTGTTTTTCAGCTGGATCTCGATTTCTTTCTGATAGAAGGGCTTGTATGGAGTATGAGAGGATAGAAAGACAAGAATTGTGTTGCCTCCTAACCTTGCTTATGGAGGAGATAATGTGAAATCAGTTGTCTGCAGTGCTTTTAAGACACAACTGAGTGCTGGAAGCTATATTTTCCTACAGTGACAAATTGTTGAGAGGTTTTTACTTTCCATGGAGCTTTGCTTCTCCACCTCTTTTTATTTTTACTAGATCTAAATTCTACTATTACTAGCATGATTATTATGGCATTTAAGAGCTTAGAAATGTGAACATTCCCCTTGTGCTTACAGCCGTTATTGGAAAATGGAAATACTAAATGCTAATATAATCTGAAAATTTTGCTCAGTTGGCAAAAAGTCTCATGCTATACCATTTTCATACATTATACATTTAACATGATAAAAACCTAATTTAATATCATAAAAATGCTGTTACTTAAAGTTATTATTCTTGTATTGCTTTAGGCTACGTGCATGGATGTAGTGGTGGAAGTGGAGAATATATGATCTGTTGTGCTGCGTATGAGGAAGTCATTAAAGCCACGGATAGGAAAAACACATAATTCTAGTTTCCCACTGTTTTTACATTTGTGTGACCAAGATGCCTTATTTCCCAATCTACATTAGGAATACATGTGAATAATAGGTAAATTAAGCCTCCTTTGTATGTTAGCTGAATCTGGAGCACCTGTGACCTGTTACTGATGCTAGTTGTGGCATACAACTACTGGCTGACCCTGATAATATGCCTGTAAGTGTTCTGTTATGCCCGTAAGTTTTCTGTTAGAAAAGAAAGTTTAGAAGATGTCCAGATGTCCAAGTGCCTCAGCTGCTGAAGTAGAAGTGCAGTTCAGCTTGCCAGCTGTCTCCTCTAGACCATGCCTCTAACAAGAACAACAGACTTGTACTCGTTGTTGAACAGTAGTAGAACAAGGAAGTGATTAAAGAAATGAAGCATGGCACAGTGTCTCTCTTGCAACATACATTAAATATGAAATGGAAATATGATGGATTTCATACTGTTTACCTTAGAGAAAGCCAAGTTGTGTCTCTATGGAAATTAATTTGAGTATTAAAAGCATATATAAACATTGACCTTGCTCTCAGCACCTAGTCCAAGCCCAGCCGCTCTGTCCCAGGCCTCCTAGCACTTTGGGTTACATACATTCTCCTATCCAGCTAGGTTTCCATGAGTGTCTTTGAAGCCTTCAATAGCAATGAGTTTTTAGTATCTTTCCAAATGTCCACTAGCCAGTGCACAATATTCTTGTCTGACAAAAGCCTGTACATTTTCCTGCTGTTTCAGTGGATTCTAGTGTTGTTTCCTATGAAGGCTATGGAGTACCGTTATTTTGCTAGCCACTTGTTTTACTTTTGCTTTATAATTCTACTGACCGATGAAGGAAAGCGAAGGAAGTCCCAAGTACTTTTATTTTTCCTATTTAAGTAACAAAAAAGCTTGTATTCGTTTACATGGATTTCACATTACAGTAGTAGTACTTACATTTGACTAGTTTATATCCTCATGGGAGGATTGATAATGCTAGTGAAAACTGCTTGATTTTCTAATTCACAAATCAAGTGACAGGAGGGTGGTGCTAATTGAACAGAAAGAATACTGATGTGTTCAAACTCAAAGTTCATTTGAATATGGTATAAAAATTGGTATATGCCTGTCTCTAGAAGTGAGATAGGCCTGTATCGTAAGTAGCTGAGCATTGTTTAACAACATCTGTTTGTAGTTTTGTAAGTAAGTGTCAGATCTGGTAACCTTTCTACTGATAATATTTCCTCTGTCTCAGGGGGAGATAATTAAGTCTTATTGTTTAGGAAACACCTACTACTTTTTCAGCTTCTGTTTGTTTTTACAGAGTTGTACATTACTTTTGCACCACAGATTCCAGTGGTTCTGGTTTTTGTAATAATAATCACTTCTAAAATCCTGCCCTACGGTGTTAAAGCACACTCTGTTCAAAGGAAGAAAAGCAGTTTACACAGGGCATGGTTCTCTGTATATAGCAGAAGATAATGCTCTTAAACTGCACTGTCAAAACCTTTTCTTTTTTTTTTCTTCTCTTCTTCCCCTTTTTTCAAACAAACAAGCAATAGAATAGATGGCCAATGAAGTTTCTGCAATTTTTGGCATTAGTGCTGGGTTGGTACCTGCTGCTGCCAGGTAAGCACGGGGGGAGCCACAGGGGTATCCTGAGGAAGCTCTAGGAGCTTCTAACAAGCTCAGTCAGCTAACCTTGACCCAGGAGTGCCAGCAGCCTTTGTTGCAGCTGCCCCCCCCCCGATTACGGAGGGTCAAGCACCCTCTCAGCTGGTGCTGGGGAGAGGTCTACGTAAAAGCCAGGTGTCGAGCACAGCTCCCGGAGTGCACCCAACGGAGACGGCAGTTTGTGCAGCAGTTTGTGTAGAAGGGCGCAGAGGAGGGACCCTCATCTGAGGTCAGACCAGATGGTCCTCTGTCCTGCAGGTGGTGTGCCGGTTTGGGAGAGCTGTCTTGCAGGTTGAGGAGTTAAAGGAGGAGGTCAGCAGGCTGTGTAGCATCAGAGAGGATGAGAGAGAGAGAGAGAGAGACGGGATCTTTCTCCGAGACGGAACAACTTCCAGAGCCCTAGAGCCCAGCTACAGTGAAGTCTGCAGGGTCTGTCGTTAGAACAGTAAGTGCATGTTTTGGGAAGGGTTAAGGGTGGAAGCTGGTAACTCCAGCTCCACACAAAGGTTTGCAACTCTGGGACAGATTTACCACTCTCCAAGCTGAGGAGGAGTTGGGTATGCTTTCAAGGAAAGTGTCTAGACCAACTAACCCTGAGCCATGCAAGACCGTCAGGAGGAAGCAGTGAGTGATAGCAATGGGCGACGCTGCTGTGGGGACCGGACACAACCATCTGCCTATGTGACTGCAAATCTAGAGAGGGGGTCCTGGAGAGCAGCAAACTGAACGTGAGCCAGCAGCGTTCCCTTGCAGCGAAGAAGGCTAACAGGATCCTGGGCTGCCTCAGGAGAAGTGTTTCCAGCAGGTTGAAGGTGGTGATCCTTCTGCTCTATTCGGCAGTGGTAAGGCCACACCTAGAGTACTGTGCCCAGTTTTGGACTTGGCAGTATGAGACAGAGTTGCTGGAGAGAGCGTAGCAAAGGGCCACAATGATGAGGAAGGGACTGGAGCATCTCTCCTATGAGGAGAGGCTGGGAGTGCTGGGATTCTTTAGCCTGGAGAAGAGAAGGCTCAGGAGTGGGGGGGGATCTCATTAATGTATTCTGGTATCTGAAGGGGGAGCATAAAAGACGGGTGTAAAGAATTTGCCTCCATGGACATGTGAAGATGGATGAAGCATAATAAGGTTGGACAAACTTGTTTGTAAGAATACATAGTCATATGGTTGAATCTTAATTATATGTTGTTATTTACCTGCCTCAACAGCAATAAGCAGGGGAGATAAAAAGCCAGCTTCAGCTTTAGATCTCTTCCATATTTCATTATACTTGGTGATCCTGCACTGGTAAAATAAAATATTGTCCCTTGCAAGCCTTCCCTTAAAACTTATTCCTCAAACACAAAACAGTGTTTTGCAGCTATTTATATGCAGTCTCCTGCCTCAAGCTATGGAGAATTTCTGTGGACATTTTTAGCTGGGTATCGGTTCACATAATCTTTAGCAATCAAGTTTTAAAGTATAGGAGAAAAACATACCAGATCATTTATGGGCAGAGGTTGTAAAGTATTCATCAGAGTTTTGCAACCTGAAAATTAGTTCTCAGGACAAGTGTAGATGGTGACTAACTTCTAGTTAATACACAGTTCTTTAGTAACAGTATTTTTTCTCTCCCAGTAATCTGTTCTGGTAAAATAGTAGAATCCCTCAGGCATGGTATTGTCTTACTGCTTTATACTGAATGTATGCAGGTATGTCCTACTCGAACACTGCTATGGGAGTGGGAGGGGGTGTTCGTGTTGTGGTTTTTTTTGGTTTTGTGTGTGGTTTGTTGGTTGATTGTTGTTGTTGAGACTTTGTAATTCAGTGGAGATGTATATATGATAGGACTGAAAAGTGTTGACTGCTGCTGACTGAATTAAGAGAAATATAGCAGCAGAATAATGACTGGAAATGTTGAGAAAAGAACTCTTTTATTGGTTGATGCGACTTGGAGTAGGCCACCTGTACAACCTGCAGCTGGCCTGTTATCAGTGCTTTTTGAAAACCCCTAAATTCTTTATATTAGTCAAATTGCATTAATGTTACTAATAAAGACAGCACGTTTGAATGCTGTAAGTTTTCAATTATGGATTTATGGATTCAAAATATACCATGTTTTGACAGCTTTAATGCTGTTCCTTTTTTTTTTTTTTTTTTTAGTTGACTCTGCACTTCTTCAGAGCACCACCATGGATCATAAAAGATAACTGGTTTAGCAAAAGCAGCATAGGGTTTTGAAAATTTCAAAGGCGTGACAATGCTGTAGCATTCCGAGTTCCAAAAATGCATCTTGGAATTTCTTCTTTGACATCAGGGTGAGAGAATGGCTCTAGTGAATGTCTGGCTCCTTTTATTTCTTCCATCTGCTACTAATAAAAGAAGACTTCCTTTGAAGTTTTGGGTATATGATATTATTGGTAATTACATATTAGCTCATCCTAATCTTATGACGATGCCAAACTCTCTTAAAACATTGCCTTTCCTGTTGTCATTCAGGCACCAGAATTACTTGATGATTATTCACGAGTATGAGGAAGAGCACTTAAAGGGAATTTTTAATGTTTTTTCTATTAAAAATTGAACCAAAGCCCTGATGCTCTGAATTGTATGAAGGGCAAACAGCTTGAAGAATGAGTGTCAGACAGTTTGGCGAAGAAATACTTTATTTATCTATTTAATTTTCAGTTGCAAACTTTGCACATGGGAATTAGAGATGGATGAGCAACTGGGAGCAGATGTGTTGGGTAATGGCTGCCAGAGATTTTGGTAAACCTTTTTTAATTTTTCTAATCTGTTCCATAGATACTGTGAATGTTGCTAATAGGAACTGAGGTGAAAATCCTATACACCAATGTAAAGAGCAGCATATGAAAAGCATGTTTCAGGATTTTGCATCTCATTTAAAGTTGTCAGTGCAGTGTAACAATTTTACCCCTTCCTAAAATAATTGTTTAATCCTGAGAAGTGTTAGGCTGATGGCAAAAGAAGTTCATGCTGTCTTTGCTTAAATAATAAGCAGCCTGGCATGTAAAAAGACTTCTTGTCTGCTGTGTGGCTTTAGTCACAGGGTTGTGTTCTCATTCTTCTGGAAGCTACAGAAATCGCTGCATGGGCACATGCCACTAGCTATCGAAAAGTCGTAGCAAATTAGTAGAAGTCTAGAGTAATCTTCACAAATGCAACATTAGTATATTTAATTTTTTCCTCAGCAGGTTGCTGAACAAGCTACTTGTTGGTCACAGAAGGCATCTAGAAATATCTGCTGGTGCTTCCAAACATTTGATACTCAACCAGAAGTATCAGGATGGGAACTGCTGTCTTAACTGAAAGCTTCTGATACTGGGGAGGAAAAAAAAAAAGTGGTGGTGGTGAATGCACGTTGTATGTGGTAGTATCATAGCTCTGCTTTGCCCAGAGTAAAAAAAAAAGCAGTGATATTAAAGGGGTTTTTTTGTCTCCTAAGGCACTCAAAGTAGAATTCCTAGCGATTCCCGTAGTTTGCTGTATTTGCTGACTTGATGCCATATGATAGTGTTGCCAGAAGGTCAAGAAAGGCTATGCCAATGTTACCCAGCTCTCAGAATATGGCTCGCTTTGTGTGTCTAAACTTTGGAAGCAAAATTTATTTTCCTTTGGGATTTCTCTTTTTGGAAATTAATTTTTAAAAACTTAATTTTGATTGCTATATAACCTCTTAGGCTTCTGGTTTTCTGATAAACTGTGTCTCTCCCATATCTGTGTAACAGAAGGCTTTGAATTGATGGTATATTCTGTCACTATGTAGACAGGTATCTTTTATATTTTCTTCATGTCTAATTGGTTTTTTTTTTTTTTTTTTTTGGAAAAAAGTCAACTGCAACAACATCTTGTTTTTCATCTCGGCAGTTGTCACAGGTGTGGGATAACAATAAAAATATTGCATCTTACATCACTCTGCACTCTGCTAGAGCTCTACTGAGACTTAATCTACATGCAACATCTTTGCAGCATGTAAAGTCTTTAATAAGAGGAAGTCAATGAGCCTCATGTACCTTTTATAAAACATGACATAAGGCAATATAATTAAAACTAAACTTATTTCCTGTGGTGAAATTAACTTACAGAAATGAAGGTGTTTATTTATTAAATAGGATCTCTGGAGTTCTCGCCTTATTCTTACGCCTCCTGGGAAGGTTTTGATTGTTTGCTTCCTTTCTCTTGCCTGCTTGCTGTGTAATTTAAAACTGATATCTTCCTTTGGGAAACAAAATTTGATCGGAGAACAGCCTGCATCACTAGCTAAACAAATTACCAATGTTTTACTCACTTTTCTTTCCCTATTCTTTCCCCCCACCCCTAACTGTAAGGGGAAGAAAAAAAAATGTACAGAGGTTTTAGAAACATAGTAGTAGTGCAGACCAAATTGTTTTTTCCTTAACAAGGAGGGCCTTTTCTTTCAGGGTAGGTAAACACTTTTTTTTTTTTTAAGTTGCAGAAGATAGCAGGTGGTTGCTTTTTTTGTTTCCTGTGACCAAGACTTTTGGTGTTCATTGTTGGTCTCCTAGCATGCAAACTGACTGGGTGCAGCTGCTTTATGTTATATAACATGTAATTTGTGGAAGGATTAGAGAGAGAATGTTAAATCAATGTTGGTAGCTACTTAACTTAAAATGGTTAGCAGTGTCTTTCCAATGATGTATTAAAATACAAGGCAATGCAGCCGAGTTTTCTTTGCTTTGTTAAGAGAAACAAGTATCCGTGAGTGGATACAAGAATGATTATGGCCAAAATCAAGAAAGGACAGTTGTTTCTTTGTGTGCTCTGGCTTCTACTAGTAAGACTATTGCAAAAATAAGTTTTCTTTTAATGTGAAAGTATGTTAAGATATGGGCAAAATCAAGTCTTCATGCTCATAAACTTCGGTTGAATGAGTTTGAACCTGGACATATATCTGACCTGCGTGGTTTGGATTTCTGCAGTAATACAGACAGAAGAATAGTTATTCTTTTCATAATGCTTTAGTAAACAACTTTCCATAATCCTTTCTGTGTAGGCAAACAGTTGAATGATTTAGGTCTTTTAGTTGTTACAAAGTAGTAGTAACTTGTAACTGACTTAGAAGATTTCTTTTAATATTTTGCACACCTATACACTGTCTATTTGAAATTATTAATTATTATATTATTTCTTTGCAAAATCATTATGGTTTTTCTTTATGTTGTAGAACTGAGAAGGATTTAGCATATTCATTGGAAACTGAGTCACTGAAGTTTCATGTTCTAACAGAAAAAGGAATTTCTTTTTTTTTTTTCTTAGCAATGATTATTGAAATTGTGCGAGAAAATGCACAAAGTAAAAATTATCAACCAGCACTTCATCATGCAGTAAGTGGAGGTTTTTAAAAATTCTAATACAGATTGATACTGCACTGTATCTTTTGGTTTGAGTGAAGAAGTCCTTTATCATAGTGTTATATGATAGCATTTTGACTGTGACGGTGATTTTCTGGAAGCAATATCATCACATTTGTTACCTGTTTATCTGCATCAGTGATAGCTGTGATTTAGGTTCAGTTTTAGTGTTGCGTGAGACACTTGCTAGTATATGCTTTTTCATGAGATATGAAAATCAGAAAACAATCAGTTTTGATTTTTTTTTTTTTAGACTTCTAGATTGCTAACTGATTTTTTCAGAGTTGCCAAATTTTTGTATACTGTTAGTATAGTCTGAATAACTCTTTGAAGAACTGTAGTTAGAGAAATATGAAAACTCTGGCTTGCTCTAAAGATTTCGGTGAGTTAGGTGGTCTGGAAGACTTCTTTAATGCACAATCTCAGATTTACTGAAGGAGCTCACATTTCAGATGCAAGAGGGAGATACTAGTTTAATTCACTAAACAGGAAGAAAGTTTAGGAGAAAGCTGATTTTTCACCTTACAGAAATGGTAGGGCAACTTCTTGGTTGTCCATTGCTCTGTGTATTCCTCATACATGAGGGCTAGGTAACTCTCTTGGTGTGAGTATAGTGAAGTGGAACTCTTTGGCTTTTCTCTGTAATTCACCTGCCTAACGTCTCAAGCTAGTAATATTTTCTGCCTCTTAACAAGTATAGATTGATGTCTTCCAATTCATAGTAGGTATTTATTTCTTCAGATTGTTACTAAGAAAATTATGTTTGAATTTACATTACTCCTATTCTTGCACTGCATGTTGTGGGAACAGAATGGAAACTATGAATACAAAAAAACTGCCTTGTATTTTGATATTAACTAAGCTAAAATATTATATGACAAATTATCTGAAAGGTTTGGGTTTACTAACATAAAATTTCCTGAAATTAAACAGTGTGTGATTGTGAAATACTGACATAAATGCTTGTTTCTTTCCATAAGGTAGCACATATGATGAATCACTAAACAATAGTCTAACTGCTACCCAAAATAAATAGTTCTTGTCTAAAAAGAGGGTTTGGTTTTGCCATGGTTCTGAGTTGATCAAGAAGCACTTTGTCTTGACCTTTATAGGAACTATCAAGAGGAACCAAAGTGACACTAAAAGTTGTACCAGTGGAAGTTAAAAAGCCTCGTTAAGCTTTACAAAAAGCATACAAAATACTGCACTTCTTTCCATGCCCCCCGAGTATTTTATTTTAGTGCTTTGTAAGTTTTGTTGTGTTTTGGGTTGGGGTTTTTTTCCTAATTTTGCAGAGTGGCAAGGGAAACCAGCATTAAAAGGATTTTTAAACTGAGTGAAGGTCCTTCTGCAAGAGTGCTGAAGAATAAACTTTTTTTTTTTCCATAAGAACTCTTCTTCATTCCAGTATGATTCTAAAGCTTCTTATCTTCCAGCCTTTAATATCTTCATTTTGGAATTGTTACTCCCTTACATCCTAGAGCAATACATGTTTTCTGTGGCCTTGTAACTGCCTTACTGTGCACTTTTCAACTTTTGTGGGTATTTAATTGCTAGAGAAGTTCATATTTCTCCTTATGGAATGTGCCATTGGTGGTTTTATAAAGTGTGTCCTCTAATTTTAAAACAATTAGTCCTAAGAAATGTAATTGAATGAAGTTAAATTCATGAGGGAGGTAAACACCAGGGATGGAGAAGAGCTATTTAAACTAAAGGACAATATTGGCACAAGAACTAATGGGTGTAAGCTGGCTATGAATAAATTCAAGCTGAGAATTGAAAGAAGGTTCCTAGTTGTTAGAGCAGTGAGGTTCTGCAGTGGTTTTCAATCAAAGCAAAATCATAAGCGCTCTTAGGAAGGAGTTTGATTGCCTTATGAAAAGCATTAAATTATGCAGTACTTGTCACGGCTGGGGACTGGACTGAAATTTGGTGGTCCTTTCCTGTCCTGTAATCCTAAGAAGCATATACGTTGTGAGATACTTGTTTACGAGTCAGAAATTTATCTTTGTATGTTCTGATGGATGCATAAATTTTGCTTACATTTATTTTAATCACAAGATCAGCCCTCCGCACATTCGGTTTGATGTGTTAATTCTCTGGGGTCAAGCTGGAGTCTCAGTTCAAATTGCGGAGTCTCTCGGTTCCCTGTATGTGATAATGGGAAGTTAGATATTGAGAGAGAGAGAAGGTGGAGGTTTCTTGCATTTCAGTTCTCTGAATTTACATGAAGGTTTGTAATCTTTTTACTTGACAGTGTACGTGGGATTAAAAGAACTGCTTTTTCCTCATTATCACTACTCTTTTTTAATATAAACCAAAATAGCCGTCTAAAAAGTGCACTAGAGCAGTCTACCTGGGTAGCTTAAATGTTGCTTACTGTAATCTAAAGTAAAATTTAATGTGTTTTACTTCAGTATTTAGCCTGTTGGGTTTTTTTTTTTTCCCCCTGGAATCTACCCAAAGTGTTTAAATAAAGGGAAATACACTAACAAGGCAGTGGAGAGTTTTTCTCATTGAAAATATGTGTAGCCTTACTTGTACAGTTAACCATTCCAATGACTTGTACTGCCTCTAGTGCTGACTGTGGTAAACATGATTTACTATTGATTCAGCTACATGATGCCCACAGACCATATTTCTGAATTATTATGTGCTAGAACTTAATTTCTGTTCCTGCTTTAATTTTTTTTATGCTGAAAACTAACCAGCTTCTGAATTGCTGTCAAGCAGTAGACTTCCAAGGAGACTGAGCTGACTTGCGGGTGTTTGAGAACTGGGAATCTTTTTACAGTCTTTTCTGCCTCCTCATGCAATCGTGCCCACCTTATTTTGTGTGTTGGGTTTTGGGGTTGGTTTTATTTCTTTTTTTTTTTTTTTTTGACCTTTCATACTAGCATCAAAATGTCAGTTATTTCATGAATTAGCCAGGAAGACATTACTAGTAGGTTTTTGTTAAGTTCTCATTCTTGTATTCTGTATCGTCCTTGTATTTGCTTCATTTGACACTTAGTGCTGCACAGATTGATCCAATCATTTCAGAAAGTCATACTGTGGAAAGTGAATTGGTATCTATTTAAATAAATAAAAAGTTTAATCTCACCGTCAATAACCGTAAAAAATAATCCATCTGAACTCTTAGAAATGGAGCTCGGAAGTTTAGTTGTACATGTTCATAGTGAATATGTTTACTAACCTGTGTCAGCTGAGCATTTGATGTAATGAGTTTTATCAGGAAGGTTTTCCTGAGGCCTATTTGTAATGTTGAGCAGCTGCTTGCATGTACTGCTGTCAGAGAATGGCAGAAGGCCTGTTATTCCTTTAATATGTTAAAAAGGAGCACCCAGCTTAATGAAAACATATTTTTATTTTGTTAGTATATGTTAAGATGTGCCTGTATATTAAGGGTGCACTCCATTAACCTTTCACTTGCAGAGTTGGATTAGAATCTGAAATGGAGCATCAGAGGGCCTTTCAAGACAAAGTTGAAAGAATCCCTTGTGCAGTATATGAAAGGCTGGCCTTATGCCATCTGACAATTGCTTTGATCATATTTCTCTTCTGGGAAGGTGGTTTTTATAATACTAGGCTCTTACAGGTATTTTCAATAAGCTATTATGAGTGAAGCAGATAAGCACAGTAACAGTCTTTGATGTCCATTTGATTTGTTAATGGTTATTGTGGGGGTTTCGTTTTGAAGTAATTTTGTTTACCAAACCCAGTGTCTAATTAAATCAACTAACTAAATAACATAGTCTTAAAAAAAAAAAAAAAAAAAAGCCTTATTTCCTTTCTGGAAAAATTGAGTTTAGGAATAGGTTCCATATTCATGTTTTATTTACAATTGTAAATGCACATTTTTCATCAATATTTTCTGACAGGTTTGTATTGAATTTAGGCCCAGAAGGTTTTCTGCAGATGTAAGGTTTCCAAAAGCTATTGTTTTAGTGATTTTTCACAGTATATTATAAATGGCTTGTTTTCTTTACTGATTTCTCTTCATTTTATTCTATCTGAAGACATGCTCTGCAGATTAATGTATTCCTACTGGGTCCAGCCCCAGTTAGTTTAGCCCTTTGTGAACTGTTCTTGTTTTTGATGTGCTTGGGGACTATGGCTTTGAGTACTTCATGTTTGGAACTAAAGATTTGTAATCTGTGCAGCCATCATTTGCCAGTCTGGCATAAACACACAGCATGCTTTCTCCTCTCCTGGCAATAAATAACCTTTAGGATATAGTGTTCACTTTCAAGCATGTCTTAGTAGTTTCTAGTCTTTAATAGATACACTTGAAGATGGGGTTTTGTAACTTTTGAGTGATACTTTATGTCATTTGTGAACTGAGTGATAATGATTTACATCATTACACAGTTAAATTATTTAAAAAATAATTTCTCAAGTAAAAGAGGAATGGGTGAAACCTTTGTTTCTCTGGTGTAACTTTTTAGGTTTCTGTATGTTTTTTTTTTGCTGGAGCAAAATTTATTAATGCAACAGACATAACAAAAATGTTATAAACCAAAATTGAAATTAAAGAAACAAAATTAGGACAAAGGTGTGGAAGGAAAGAAAAAAAAGTGCTTTTGGAAATGTGCATGACCGAACTTGGTGGCTGCTGCTACCGGTAATTAAATTCTTTATGGGAATAATAGGAACATTGCTGTGAGTGAGTGAAAGGGACAGTTAACTTAAACTTTTAGGTCAGCCTAGATCCTTTCACAAGTCCCATCTTTTATGAATATCAATCAGGTTTGGAGTATCTTAACCTTGGAACAGGTTAGCTTCAGGAAGATAGAACATACAGTCTTCATCAGTGTCTAGCCTTCTGAGATACAGTAGATAAGAGTTTCACTATCTGTGCTTCTACAGGTTATGGGTTTTTTTTTTCTTAAGGCATACACAATATTTTAATAGGCATCTTAAAATGCGCATAATTTTCTATTCTACCATTTATCTCCACTGTAAACTCCTTGAAGTTCTCTTATTTACACCTTCTAATGGGATCTTGATCTCATTTGAGAATTAGGTAGCTGTAATGTCAGGTAAATACAAGTTAGTGGGAAGCGACTTCAGCCAGGTACAGATGCCCTTACATTATAAATCCTGTGTGTAGTTTCTGTGCTGCTGTTTACTAGAGTGCTTTATTTCTTATGCAAATTTATTTTCAATTATTAAATGGAGGGCCAAGCATGGTTGATATAGAAAGTTCCTGCCAGAACCTTTGTGAGGACTGTTTGCACTGTCTTTTGTGCCCTCAAAGACTGTACGTTGCAGGGTGAGCGTTATATCCATTGCACATACTGGAAGGGCGGGGAGAGGGAGGACCTGGTAGAGCAGTTGACAAGGTATTTGGGAAACAACAGGAGAATAAGTCCTGAGAACAGGAAGGTGTTCCTACCTAGTATTGGAGGAAAGCATTTGTTCCTTAAATGCTATATAGATGATTTGATAATGAGCATTAAAAACATTGACAGTGATAAAGAAGAGGGTATGGATAGTAGTTAAAATAGAATAGATAGTTGTGCACAATGTTTTAGTATTTGATATTCAGTATGCACATTAATTTCCTTTTCAAAAGTTTTGCTAGAAAAATGTTCAGAGAATTATAATTGTAGTCTAAGTGGTTCTGGCCCTGGTTTTCTTAAATTAGGTATTTTAAATATGTATGTCTGGTAATATATCATTATGGAATATGAGAGCAAATTGGATGTGGAGGGCTGGATGCAGTGCTTCTGAGTGCTGCTTTTCTCTCTGGGAATAAAACCATATGTTTAGTAGACTCTTAGTCTGAATCAAAAGATAGAGTTGAATTGTTTGCTGAACAGAGAGAAATGAAATAATATTGAATTGATGTTGGTTTCATTTAAAAGAACCTGGTTTTGTTTTAACATAAACTGTCAAGGTGACCTGTTTGGACTTAATTCCTGTTGTGAGGAATTTCAAATTGCTGTAAGCCTTTGTCATTAACAAAACAGTGTTTTTTAACAAAGTAGAAGAGTCAAGGCTGATAGTCAAAGTTTACAATTTTCACTGTAAGTAATGTTTATTACATATTACTGATTTTAAATACATGAATTGAAGGTATTTGCATGTGTTTTACTCTCCTAACGTCTGAATAGGTCAAATGCTAAGAATAAGATGCATCCATACAACAGACTGTTTTGCATGGATAATGCTTGCTCCAAGCAAAAAGGAGTGGCATAGACCTTTTGGGTCACTGAATGCAGTCCCATTCTATCACAAGCAACAACATTTATATAATGCGTTTGCACATTGATGAAGCTTCAAATAGTGTTTTCACTTTTGTACATGGGTCTCGGAGCCTGCCTTACTGAGAACCTGTACTGTGTAGTCCAATCATGTTAATGTCATATGGGAGTGCTCTGAAAACAAGTGGAAAACATGAGCATTGACAATATATTCCAAAACCAAGTGATCTCTTGCATTTTTTTTCTTTTGGCTGTATCCTTAATATCATTCTTCTCCCTAAGCAAAGCTCTTTCTGTCAAAATATGTTTGTTCAACAGTAGAGAACCTATGTAAACTCAAGACTTTTATTTATTTATTTTTAAGAACTCAGAGGTCAAAGGCCTGCTTACTTCTCCACAGACTCCTTCAAATAATGTGTCATGTGCCTCTGTCTTTGGAAGAAAAGCTGTTTTGCAGTTATGCTGACATTTGCTGTGTTCCATTTTGCTCAGGAATTGTTAGATGCTTTGTCTGTGACAAATGTTTCCATTTATCTAGTTCTTAGTGATAGGAAGGTTTTCTCTAGACAAGAAAAGTTCATGTAAATAATAAAATAAATTTTGATGTTGTAATGAAACAGTGTATTAATACAAAATCACTTCTCTAATACTGTTGAGGGCAGCTTTGTTTTAATGTCTAATAAGATATGTGGCACCGAAATAAACTTTGACAATTTCAGCAAACCCTTGAAAAAAATGCATTTATCCTGATGGTAATGTGGCATGATTCGTGTTGTGAAGTAGCGGTTAGCTAGTTGTTGTTAAAATTTAATCTTCCCAAATTAGTCCCCTAAATTTCTGCTATTAAGTAAGTAGAAATATATGTCTTCTTCAGTACCAAGCATTTTAACTGTTTCTTGAATACATGAAGCCACAACCAGCACCCATGTCTCTCCTAGGTGCTAAAAGCCTCAGCTGTCCCTTTCTCAGCTGTCAACTTCCAGCTTTCTTTAGATGACTTATGTAATGATGTCTCATATTCAATGTAAAAAAATAGGTCTGAAAACTGGTCTTTAGCATGGAATAAATGCCAAAAGTGGATAAGAGAAGAGGCATTGGAGGACGGTGGTGCTGCTGACGAATTTTGTCTCTGCCAAAGGAGGGAGAAGTTGCAGGACAGAGGGTGGCATTTTTACTGTCATTATTTATTTATTTCAGTTTTGCTGTTGGCCATTTAAGAAGACAGTATGAGTATTGCTTTGTGCAAAATGAAATTAGCAGTTCTGATAGTGGCTAGTTTCAGTGAAAAGATCCTTGCTGGTTCTCCTGTGGAGTAGCTTCAGTAGCCGGCCTTCCTAACTGTTCTTAACAGCGTGAAACCTGATTTTACCATGTGGAAGCAGACTTTGTCACAGCGGGGATGAGGCAATGTGCATGTGTAGCTGCAAAGAAACCTGAAGGAGTCCCAAATCACTGCAGTCTCTGCAGGGTCCACCTTTATGCTTCAGTAATTTTTCTATCAGTTAAGATAACTGCATGGACATAATGGAGTTCTTACATACTGATTCGGAAAGGGAAGTAAGATTAGGAGAGAAAAATGAACAGTGTGGTGAGGAAGTGAAAAGCAAGGAAATGCATAAAACTGAGATCTTACCTATGTGAACTGCATGACGTATATCTTGTAATTACACACTGTTACACAAAGAAAGATATGCAGGTTGTGTTATTACAGGGAACTGCAGAAAAGCAAGGCTCCACAAATATTGCTCAAATGCGTTTTGGGTTTAGGTTAACTTAGGTCAATACCAGAAAATCAAAAACTGAGATTCAGCTCTAGAAATGTTGTGAGAAGGATTTTATTCACCTGTAGTACTAATTAGGATTTTTCTGAAAGCATTAGGTTAGAGCAACATGATGGTATTTTTATTCTAAAATATGTAACCAGGTTTTATTAACAGCTCATACTTGCTTCCAGAGAGACTATTAATACAGCTGCTCAATAGACAAATACTTGCATTTAATTAAATATGGAACCAAAAAGGAAGAAGCACATGCTACTGTACTTTCTGTCATTATCATAAAAAAATACTTTATTGGAGGTAATAGGAGGCAATAGCGAGTAGAAGTGTGGTGTTTGTTTTTCTTCCTCTGCTACTTTATTAAATAGTCTCCATGAATAGAACAGGTCTGGCAGAAGAAAGGAAATTGTAGAGGTGAATGTTTTCTGTACTAGTAGAGAAATCCATATGTTGAAGTCATGTAAAAATATTATCTCCAAGAATGAGTCTGAACTCTATTTTTATGGGCTATTTTGATGCACGAATGTCTGTCCACTGTCCCCTCCCCTCCCTCCCCTGCCCTGGTTAAATGTGAATTTGTTAGAATTATGTTAGAGGCTGGTTGTAGCTATTAACCATTGTATGGAGTAGAAGTTTTTAGGGATGTTCTGTGTTGTACTAGAATAGATTATGTTGGTTTTATTTAACATCTCTGTAAGGGGCATATCCTTTCTGTGTATGGAATTGGCATGGCTTCGTTATTGTTGCACGGGCAGGGCTGGATCTTAGTATTCCTCTTGTCTCTCTGCTTTCTTCCCTTTTTACCTCAGGGGAGTGCAGGATCTCAAGATCTGCCTCCTTACTTCTCTATCAGAAACAAAGCTTGCATTTAAGGACAAGTAAATAGTCCTAGAAGAGGGAAAAATAAGTGGGGAAAGGTGTTGACTGAAAAACCCCAAACCCGTAACCTTAAAACTCCCAGAGCTCAGAGCAATGTGGGAATATCGGACTATAGTCTTTATACACTAGCACCTTAATATCGGTGTTAGAACGTAGTACTGTTATTAACAGCAATTAGATGGACATAAGAGAGAAACTAGTAAATCTTAATGTTAGTGAGTACATGTAACAAGTAAAAGATGTGGATCATTTTGGGGGGTTTTGGGTTTTTTGGGGTGGTTTGGTTTTTTGTTTGTTTTTTAAATTAAAACTGGAGCCTCAAAATCAATGCTCAGCTGAAAAGAAACAGTATTTGTCAACTGATCAAATCCACTGTTTTAAAACAATACCTACAATTTAATATTCCACTGTAAGTCTGGGTAATTTCTTACTGAAGGTCTTGCTCATTCCAAGTTCTTTAGTGAAGCATTGTCCTGAATAGGCTCTGCAGAATGGTACCTTCTGTACATGTGACAGAAATGTTAAGGAAGTGAGTCTGATTTAATAACAAGTATATATTGTGCATGCATTTCTTGTTAAAAATGGTATGCATAGTGAATTATTTCCTCAACATAGAAACCTGGAATGCAAATTTCCTGTTTCTATTAGTGGAGAAACACTTCAACGGGAGGTTCCAATCTCCTTATTTCATCAGCTAGCCCTTTAATTGACCTCATTAACTCACCTTTTAACTGCCTCCCCCCCCCCCCCAACCCAAAACCCAACAAACCAGAAAAAAAAAAAAGAACAGCAAACAAAACCCCAACTTTATTTCTCATCACATGCAGGGGAACATGAGGACAGTAGTGTAGAACAAGTGTTATACCACTGCACCAGAAAACATTGTCCAAAAGAGGTAGTAGCTTGGTATTACTCATTTGCTTAATGAAGGCAATGGACATTAAGAAAAACAACACACACCAGGGAGAAGCAAATAGCATTTTGTAATGAAGTATAAAACACTCGATAAAATAATTCCCAACCGAATCTGAACACATCACATCTCAAAGTCTCTTAAAAGAAGAAATACAGTCAGTTGTGATTCTTGCTAAAGCAAGTGCTCTACTAAAGTGTTAATCACTTTAAGTGCTCCGATTAATAACGAGTTACCTTAGGATTCTTACTAATTTTTCATAGATAGGCAAGTAATAATGACCAAGATGGCCTTAAGAAGTGTTTTGCTTTAATAGGTCATGTAGAGGTTTGCTCCTACACTCAGTGCCCATTTCAAACTCCTGTATAGTCTGCAATCACCGATGCTCTGTGGCTTCACTTCAGTAAGTTACAGTTTCTGGATTTAAAATAGAAGTACTGAAGCTCTGCAAGGGTAACTGCAACACCACAATGTCTGGAATATTCTCATGTTTTGTGGGTGATTGGTTTCTGAATATTATATTATGTGTACATTCTACGTTTACTTAATTTATGTACACCAAGCACACATTATCTTAAAACATTGGTTTTGATGCCATCTGTCTAGATAAATATTATCATGCTTTAAAAGGCCCCTGAAAAAATGCAAGCCTGCCTTATCTCTGTCCTCTCTCATATTCCCAGCTAAGAATCTTCTATCTCTTACCACAAGTAAAGCTGAAACCGGGATTTTATTCTGCCTTCTATTTTGTTTTCTGATAACTCATGACTGTTAGTGCAGAGTATTTGACAAGATTAATGATACAACTAACCTCTTTGTGCTACTCTCATTACCAGTATTTATCTTAAAATCCACTTCCAAGAAGGTAGTATGGGCTCTTGAATATGAAAGCTACTGAGTATCTTCTTAACCACTAAGCTGAAAGATGAATTCAAGAAAGGGAAGGATGCAGCCTTCATTAAGTACACAGCTCTGGGTAAATCTAGTAAATATTGCATATTGTGATATTCAAGAAGTCTGGAAAAAAACGCTACATAATGTCTGAGTAATCTTTCTCTGTATACTTAAGCTAATAATTCATTGATTTACGGCTTTTTGTAAATGCTTTATTCTTGGTAAGGAGAATGATCTTCACTGAGATAACACTGTTTGTGCGTTATCGAAAAACGTAGTCAACATAATTACTATTTATACTGTTGGTTATTTGATAGTTTGTGGTTTTGCATTTGTTTTCTACTCTTTACTCCATTTTTCCACAAAAGTATGATGTTATATTAAGTATGGATGAATGCAGATGGGAGAGAGCTTTTACTGTCAAAATTGAATTTTGATAAGTGACAAAGTAAATCTAATGCTGTTTGCTGTCAAGGCTTATGGATATCTCGTGTAAAGCTAAAACAGTTAGATGCGATTTTCCTGTGTTTTGTGGTGGAGCCACACCTTCTGGGTACTTGCCCTGTTCTTAGAGTTGAAGAGTCGGTTAATCACAATGATGGGCTACAAATGCTCTGCATAACTACTTACCCATAGAAACACAGAAAAAGAAGCGCAAGTCGAAGAGAAAAGAGTAGTAAGTGCTCTTTCTCAGCTTGTTCCTTTCCTTTTCGGGAGCATGACTCTCTACCAGTCTTCAATAGCCTGCTATTTTCCATTCCTTATCAGCAAATTGTTGCATTTTTGTAGTTTAGGGCATGTTTTTCTAAGTCACGGTTGGTTTTTTTTTGTGGTGGTGGTTTTTGTGTTGTATTTTTTTTCCTTTCCCTCTCCTGGGGGTGGCGTTAGCTAAGGTTCTCTTATAACCTTATACAATATTTTGAGTTGAGTGGAAAATGGTATCGAAATTGCTAAATGCCAAGAAATCTTAGTTCTAGTCTAGTGCTGGCCCTGATAGGAAAAAGTTCTGTTTTATAGCCTGTAGATCTTTGATGTTTGATCCTTTGCAAGTCATGGCAATTGTGCAGCTTAGGTAATTTCTGAAGAATTATTTCCCTCACTTATGTGGAAACATCAGTTGCACAGACTCAAGGAAATGAGGGAGATTTATTAATCCTTTCTCTTTGAGATTATGTAATCTAACAGCATCTAAAAGTCTTTATTGAAGTTGACATCCTATGTGCTGGGCAATGGACATAAACAGTGGATGGAACAGTTTGTCTTGAAAATCTGAGTTTCAAGATGAACTCTGCCTGATGTGAGTTACAAGCGGTCTTAGTCCCTGCTGCGCTGAGGATTTAGCAGGAGCGGAGCATGGAGGGCCTCTGTTTGCCGGCTCTTCGGTGCCAGCTTCCCGCTTCAGAGGCGGTGGCTTCCTTGCAGAGAGTTCTTCCAGGCTCTCTGAATGCGACTATTTCTATAACACACGTGTGTACACAAATGCAAAGGTTTTGGTATGTTACTGAGCAAAACAGAAAATGGTGATGCTTATTTGTCTAATTTGAGTGCCGCATGCCTGACCACGATAGTCTGAGGAGAGGAAAATGTGACTTTAGCCATGAATAAGGCATTCCACAGCAGAAACTAAGGAAGTTGGAGGCATCTGTTTTCCCAAGGAGCTATTTTTATCTAAGGAGTTTACCTCTTGCCGTGTGATGAGCAGAGCATCCAGACGTGACAATAGTGATACTCGATGTTGTGACTTTGTTTCCTATCCCCTTATTCCTTTAAACTCAGGGGTTAAGATAGCATGAGAATGCTGTAGGAGAGCATCAACCCTTAGGCAATGCGAGAGTAGTTTTTCCCTAATGAAGCTACCGCATATTAAATTAAACTATTGAAAGATTTTTGAGTTAGGTGACTGCCAGCCTGCTTTTTAAGAGAGCTCCAAATTTCATGCTTTTTGAACTGATCTTATAGTTTGCAAGTTAACTGATTTACGTATTATGTTAGCTATTATCTCTAATAAAACCATTTCTTCTAATATCTGATCAGCTGTAGGTGAATTTGATCTGATGTTTTTATAAAAGATTTACCACATATGCATGATATAACCTGAAGATAGCTTGTTGATTCAAGTCTTGTGGCACGTATCAAAGTATTTAGGTTTTTAAATAATCTGGAAATCTGGAAATACAAGTGCAAATCATGAGAAGCAGATGATTTCGTTTCCTGTTGGGAAATATCAGGCATGGACATTGTCCCCTGGAATAAAGAAAACTACTGCATATGGTAAGAAATGCGTTTGTGCAGATGTGAATAAAAATCAATCAATAATCCACTGGTATAATTTTTTTTTCCCAATAGAGACATGAAAGACTAGAAATGTACTAAAGTGTGACAATGAAGTATTTTGAGCTATAATAAATAAAACCCATTAATCTTGAAAATTTAATTTTTTTAGAGCCAGTAGCCAAGGAGCAGCCTAATGTAATTACTTGGTGAAATGCTTTGTGCAAAACGGATGTTTGGAAAATTGAAATTGCAAGAAAATGTAAAAATATGCTTTAGTAAAAAGTAGGATATTAAAGCACAGGGGAAAGTGTATTGAGTGAACAAAGTATATTTCTGTCACAGTCAGTAAACACCATTAAAATTAAACTGCAGGGGAAAGCAAATGGACTATTTTTATCAAATATGAAATGAAACAATATGCTTAATATATAAAATATATATACACAAATAAAATGATGTTAAAAATAGGAAATGCAGCAAAGTTAAATTACCACAAATACTCCTCTGCACTCACCTATGTTTGTTCATATCATTCATGTAGATGGTATTTAGTGAACAAGGAAAAGGAAAAATAATTGTGATTTGGCAGATACGAAAAGCTAAAATACAACTTCCAACCTCAATTCCAGTTGGCTTGACACTGATCTCCTTTCACCTAAACCAAGTAAATCTAAGTCCCTGCATGAGTTAAACAGTGCCAGACTAAGAAATGATTTGGTTTGTAAGTATTGGTTATTGCAAGTATCTCAAGCAGATTTACTTCACCTGATTGTGATCCATTCACGGAACCACAAGTACAGGAAATGCAATAGCCGGCTGACTTGAAAGTTGAAAATATTTTCCTTCAAAAGTTACCTCACCAACAGGACAGAATCAGGAGTTTTACAACATTCAGTTTTTTACAGTCTCTTTAGTGTGACTGATGCTTGCTGGACAGGACCAACATTGCTTGACGTTTGGAGAGACTGTTCTTACTTGGCTTGAATAGGAATAATCAGATATTGAAAGAAACAAGCGGATGACGAATTTGCTTGGAACAAACCTACTACAGTTTCTTATTCAAAGCTGTGATTTGAAATAGCTTTTGAAGCAAGAGCTAAGAACCTTACCTGCAAGCCTGGCATTGGCATGGCTTAAAATGGCTGCTCTGTAGGGAATTTAATTTGCAACCTGAGTCGTTATCTCTCTGATAGATTAGGATGAGCCCACATACCTGTATATGCATACCTCAGTCAGAATCTCTTTCTTTGTGCCTTCCATTCCTTCTGACTTACGGAACTGTTAGGAAAAATAGTAACTATGTTTTGTATCTGAATGGTATTTGCTTGCTTTGAGGGTTGATCCACTGAAATGAGTGGAACTCAGTGTAACACATTGAAATATTGGTCTGTAATAGTTTGACTGACTTGGTATGTGTTTAAAATTCCCTTCCAATCTCCTAATTAAAAAAAAAAAAATCAACCCCCCCCACAATCAAATATTTTTTAATTGAAGTAAAGACTACATTCTTTAACATGGATTTCTTTTGCCGATACCACATTGAGTCTCTGATATGCTAACCTGGGTTCACAGCTTGTTGGCTGGTGACGTGATGCAAAACAATTTTATGCACAAGGCATAAGAGAATCCAGGGTATCACAACTGAACTGAAGTGTCCCAACAGATACCTGTTTATAAAGCTGCATTATTCAGTCAAAACAAAAGATGCAAATGAAATTAACAGAAGTTTTGACAAATCATTCTATGCAATTTTTAGGATTTAAAATAGGAGTTAAGTAGTTTATCTTTTATTTTTCAGTCTCTGAATTTGATATTAGAGAGCTGGAAATCCATATTTTTCTGTACTGATCAAAAAATGATGTATTATAGCATTATCACTGAAACAGTTTATCAAGTTCTGTAGGACACACACACAAAAAAAAAAAGCTTTTCACTTGTATTGAGGTCCTGTACTGTGTTAAGGTGGTCAAATAATCATTAAATTCTTTAAAATATCTCTTCAGAACAATCACTTATTGTTCCATGTAAGCAGCTAGTGAGAAAGCTGAGAGGTTTAGAGATGTCTATATGCATAGATGTATATACGCTGTTAACCAAGACTTGTGGCACGCTAATGAGCTGCACTTACTCTTGATACTTTTGGAGAATTCAGCTCTGTCAATAATAATTATAACTATTCTTTGCTTATAAGAAATATCCTTCTTCCTTGAAAATTACTTTGCTGTTTGAGTAGCTAATAAATGTCACTGGGTACTGCTGCAATTAGTGACAGCACCTCCTAAAAATAATTAATTGTATTAGAGTGAAATACTGTTCTTACGCTAGCAGTCATTTGTATAGGAGCTAGGGTTTGTGGATGATTTGACTTTCGGAATGTGTTTTGTTTTGCATTCTTGTTAAGGATAGACAAAAATAGGGAGGAGGTCTGTTAGACCTTTTGTAGAGATACTTTTATTGAGTAATCTCTCCATGCACTCTATTCTTAGGAATAAATTTTAGGCTTTGATGTATTCCCCCTGGTCTGTGCTCTATACAGCCACCCTCTCCGATGTCATTCATACTGTGGCGGAAACTCAAATAATGTCCTTTGTACAAGTGAAATTATACAGTTAGCGTGGAAGCTCAGTGCCCCGTTTTTCAACTTCGATTTCCATACTAGCTGCTAATAAATTTTAACCTCAATACCCTGCCTTCTACTTAGTAGCAAAAGGGGGCAACACACAGTTTTGGTCATAAATTACCATGGCCATAGAGATATTTTTGGGGATTGAGGTAACTTCCGTTCAAAAATTTGATTTAGGGGAAGAAAGTAAAGCTTTTTCTGTAGTTTGTCATCTCTCTATTTCTTTAAACAGTGATTATAGTGAACATTATTAGTGGTTTAATTGGTGCAAGAGCCAAAACTTAACCTGAATTAATTGCAGTTTTATGTGGGAAATTCTTATCTTTGGATGACTTACTGTAGTGTCTGCTGCTTGTTATATTTTTTGAAATTTACCTATATATGACTAGTTTTGGTGCCCAAATGTGAAAGAAATACATTGGTTATCTTTTTTTACTATAATGATACATTTTTTTCCAGAAAGATAGGTAGAAAAATGTCAAAATTTGCATAAAATTAATCTTCAGTGTAACATAAATTTACTAATTATTGAATCTGTATCTTTAAGCTTTTTGCGTGTTTTAGTGTTGTGGTTTCGTTGTTTTGCACTACTGAAAAAAAAAAAGTGATACTCAGCATGTTTGATATTGCTGCCAGGTAGAGGGGGATCAGAATTCTATGATTGCCACCGACTGTTAGAACTAAACCCCATAACTTCCTTTTAGAAGAAAGTTATCTTTAATCACAAGCACGTTACAAAGATCAACTTACATTGAGCACCAAAATACTACATAGGACCATAGGTATTTAGAAAGCTTAAAAGGCTACCACCATAGGAGTTTTGGATAGCTTTCACTAACATTCATAAAATCTTCCAAGACATGTGCATGCAGATATGGAATAAATATTTAAAAAAACCCAAACCAACCAACATTTAACTGTGCTTCTTCATAATTTCTGAAGATAAGCTAGCCCATTTTTACTAGGAAAGAACTCTAGATCTTTTGTTTATGAATGCTAACAAGTTGTGAACGCATTAAGATTCAATTTACAAGTGAATAAATCAGGTTTTGGACTATACTAATCTAATGCAGTGTGGACAAATACCCAGAAATAATTAAAATGATCAACATGTTGCTATTGCATGCAACCCCCTACAACGTTATTTTGCATAAAAAGGGCAAGTAAGGGGAAAAAGTCCATACATTATGGATTTAATTGGCAGTTTCTGGTTATTAGAATAGAGGGTTGTTTTCATTCCTAATGTATTTAATGTGAATTTAGTATTTGAGAAAGGTTGATAGGTGAAAGATTAGGTTAAGGGTTGACTTGTGAAAGGTTTAGTACTTCTGGATTGACAGCTCTGGGAATCTTGACAATAGCTGTACTAAGGAACCAGAATAGCACAGAGAGTGCTGCTGCTGTCTTCTTACTGCTCCATACCTTACCAGTGATGCACCTACTTTTATCTAGAGTTCATCTGTAGCTCTGAGATGTATTCTTTAAAATTCTGGCTTTTTTGCTAACTTAACTTGCAGGAGGACTAAACGCAAGAATACAATGATAGCAATGGCTCTTCTCAAGATCTCATCCTACTAAAAATTGGCTTATGAGGCCATGTGTGCTGTTATGTCATAGCCAGCTGATCATGTCTTTTTCTGACACACCTTCTGGGAGAGAGCTGAAAGCACCAAACTTTCAGCAAACTGATCGTTTTTCTCTGAAGTGGTAAAAGCTTGTTACAGATGTCAGGGTGAACATTCAAATTCAGACTCCAGTGACATTCTTTCCTCAAAAGTGGTAAGGAACCACAGGCTGCTCTTGGAACTGTTTTGATGTCCGATATGTGATCTATTTCCCCATCTCTCATTCTGTTAAGTATGGGTTGCTTGAAAATGTCTGAGGAAGCTAACAAACATGAGTTGGAAGCCAATTGTCCGAGGCTGTATCTCTTATTCATACATATGTTTCCTTTCCAGTGATACTTTTCAGAAAGAAAGAATAATCTTTGAACCTATTTATGATAATTTTGCTCTTAATAACATGACCTTTAAATAGTATTTCCTGCGGCTTATATTCATGCTATGTGCACGTATAATATAGTAGCTGAAGCCTGTGGTATTTATTTCGCAGACGAGTTAGATTTCCAGAAATAAGATGTTTCTCTGTGGACTTAAATGAACAGAAAAAAAAAAATTATTATATTTTCCCCAGCTTGGAATGGAATACTCCAAAATTATAACCATTTCTGGAGTTATGTAATTTTATAATTAAATTATTTTTCACTCTTCATTTTAAGATTCCACTTTGTCACTAGCAGACGATCATGTTGCATATGAAGTTGTGAGTACACTTTAAAAAAGTGATAGTGACTTTTGGAGGTATTCAGGCTTTTCATTACAAGTGGTAATTACTAACATGATGTGACATGATAATACTAGATTTTTCTCTCTACTGAATTCATAATCCACCATGCAACTGTGGCTAGTGTCCTCAAGCAAGAAGAAAGAGGATATAGATAATGGAAAGTAAAGTGTCTCAAGTTTTGTCACGTCTTGCTATAGAGGTTCGTTATAGGCTAATAGTGCCCATCACTTCCTTTGTGATAGGTTGCTAACGTTTATCATTACAGTTGGCCTTATTAATATGATAAGAAAATTTCATATATTCAACTATTCGTATAATTTTGCTCACTAAAGGACAGCTTTGCCGAGATCTGAGAGAAGCTGCAAATACTTTCAGTTTGAAGTAATTTTTCTCCTAAAATTTTATGATTCTTTTCGCCTTACTTCCTCATGTGAGTAGCAAAGCATGGTAAACTTTAATGGTGTTAAAGTGTTGTGGTCATATGGAAAGGGAGCCCAATCTAGAAAGTCCTGTAGCATGACTTTCCAGTAAAAATTTTGAGTATTTGTGAACAGAGTTCCTTTAGGAACTTTTGAAGATACCAATATAAGACATGGATGACAAGCTGGGAAAACCAGGTTAAATGAGGAGTATGTAAGAATGCGTGGTTACAATCTGCATGATCTTTGCAACAAAGCATGTTTCAAGGGGATGCTAGTTTTGGAAGCATTGAAGAAGGGCATGGGATAAAGTCCATCCACATTTGGAAAGTGGGCTATACCAAAGAGGGGGTTGGCCACCGTACCAGCATGCTGAAGATTAAAGGAGGGATTGTTCATGAGGCTGTTCCACGTCATGTTCTGGTAGTGCTGCTAAAACTGCAAGTTTAAACAAATGACCTGTAAGGTCTTTCATGGTCCCGCTATCTTTGATCCACTGAATTTGACTCATTTGTTTAGTAATTCCCAAATGTTATTCAAGTAATGTACATTAACAGGATATTGACTTCTCTTGAGGCAAACATCAATGTTTATTGAAAGGAGAAATAAATATTGACTGAAGTAAAGCCAAAGTCAATTTTTTCCTCAGAACTATAAACCTTAGTGTGCACTGAAATGCCAAGTAAATATACAATGTTCGCCATTTAAATCTTGATAATTCTGTGGAGACGTATATAACACTATCATTGCTGTTTACATGTAAAATATGACTGTTGTAATAAATATGTAAAAAGAATCTGCAAAGTTTGAGGTTGCTCACTAATGGAAACACAGCTATGAATGTGATTTGATAATTTTGTCAATTATTGTCAATTATTTAATAGTATCATGGCCTTTGGCAGCAAATGTTTTATTTGCATTGTAAATTAGTGGGGTTTTTCTGTGATGGAGTTTGGTTTTTTTATTCCCAAGAGAGTAACATCTGTAACGTACTTGCCGCAAATACGAACTTATACTAATTAAAGGAATTGTCATTGATTTGTAAGCCAGCTAAACATGTGTGCATGATAAACATGATTTGTCTGAAAGAATATATTTATTAGAAGTTATGTATTTACAAAAGTATGATCCGTAAGTAATGTCAGTAATTATTTGTTAGAAAAAAAAAGTGTTGCAGGCAAGTTTGTTGCTGTGTTATAGTTACTCAAGAAAGTGGTTCTAATGGTGCACTCGCATCCAGGTTAAGTACTTGACTAGACAGAGGTACCTGTCTAGCAGTAAAAATAGCAAATGATGTAAATGGAGATGCAGTTCTTCCAGCTAGCTTTGTGAAGACACTAATAAGTCTGACTTACTAACGAAGGCTGGTTTCAACCTTCTGCAAGTTTACACATTGGTGTAAGATTCCATTTTGTTGAGTGATTCAGTCATGAATGAGTCTTGTCAGGAATAAATGAGCAATGGCCAGTGAGAATCAAGGTGCAAATAGCCTGTGAGGAAGCCAGGTGATGACATAAGTTCCATCAAACTCTTGTGAGTATATTAATTGATTTTATGAACCGCTGCATCTGGGTAAAACTGTTACTACTCTCAGTACCATTTCCAAAAAAACTTCATTAGATTGATAAAGTCCAAGCAAATATTGCACATCTGATCTGCACTGTTAGTTTTAACACTAAATGGTTTTTATTATGTGTCTGCTTTCCAAGCGAAGTGGTATGAGATCTCCATGGCCTTCATCCTTGCAGTGGTGGATCTAAAGGGCTGTTTTTCACAGTCTTTTTTATTTTACTAGTTGTCTTTATCCTTTTTTCACACAATACCTCCCGTGTAAAGGAAGCATAATTTTAGCTGTGGTTAAGGGTTTTCGTGCTCACTAAGGTGATTCATGCACAGAAAGGTCACTCTAACATCTTCAACTTTAAAGTGTCAGTGACTGTCTTTGTGACATTATCCATGATGCCCAGAAAGGGGATGCTTTCGGTATTGTTTGTGCTCTCTTTTCTCTGGTGTCATCTTTGCTTCTGACTGGCTGTCCGCAGGGCTGAGTGCAACATACACGGCCTGTATGTGGAATTTTTAACTGTCTTTTAACACCACAAAGCATAATCGGACGTTAGACTTTGGTCCCATCTGTAAACTGAGAAAACGTGTTCCGATGCAGTAGGTGAACTTTGCATTTTGAAATACTAGTGTGTGCTACTTTCATGTATGTAACCCTCAGGTAGCCCTACCCTTTTCAGAAAACCAGTACTTGGGAATGAAGTAGTGAGGTGTTTCAGGCAAAATTAGGCACAGGAGGAGACAAAGTCAGTGGGACTTCAAAAGTAAAGGGAACACTGGAATGAACTTACTGAACTATCTGAATAACCAACACTTCTGCTGAATGATAAGGTTCTTTTCAAGTAAGCTGCAGTTCGTATATGTGAAAGTAATGTAATTGTTTAATTTTCCCTTCTAGTTAAAAACTGATGGAACAGAAAATACAATGCCCTCCCCTTTTATAAAGCTCAAATCAGTAATGTTACTTCTTCATAGAGAATGCTGTCATTGAATAATGGTCTGCTGCCAGGAAAATGCTGAAGCAAGCTGTCTTATATTTTCAAAGCAGGCACTGCTGCCTTTGAAATAATCTTGTAGATGTTATATGATGGAATACTAAATAGAAGACCAATTCCAGATCTTTTGACAACGTTCTGTTATAATGACTTTACTCCTATTATATCAAATGATTGATGTAGATGTAATCATTGTGGTTGATGGATATTAGTGTGGCAGGGTGACATTTGATTTCTGTTCTGTTTGAATTCTGATTAGCTTAAAGAATAAATCTGTGCAGTGTGGTTAGAAAAAAGTTTACTGTACCTGTGTGACTAAACCGGTGTCTGACTGACATTTATTTATTTTTATCAGTGTGGAAGGGTCAGCGATCCTTATTATTCAGACTTTAAAGTGAATTTTAATGCTTGTGAAAGCAACCAGATTGACAGCCAGAGGAGGGGAAGTCCGTTCTCCATCTGCAAAAGAGACACAACATAGAAAAGAAGGATGTTCCTGTCCTGCCTGGGGAGCCTTTATTCTTATTTATGGGAGAATAATGTTAATAGTCCCAGATCTGATGAACAGTGGAACCCTGTATTTTTGGCCACGTAGGTTTGTATCATAACCTGCCATGTGTGGCCGGGCAGGAGTTTGAGGGAAAGTAAAATTTCACGGTCTGTTTCATGTGGGAGAAAACCAGGGGTTGCTGATAGAGTGGCTGTGTGTAAAGATGACAGAGATGAAAAAAGTGTGGAATTTCAGTTACTTTCATCTTCCCTTCTGCACCTTCTTTCATCTCAGAGCTGTTGCAGAGCAAGAGTAGTGACTGATTTGTTACTGCGAAGGTAAAGAAAAATATTTTCTTCTGGATATATAACTAATTCCTGTTATTATTTTATTTTATAACTTTTATTACTGTTCTGGCCTATTTCTTGTCTTCAGTTGAGTTCAGCTGAGTCTCACGGTGAGCCCTGAAGAGCTGGAGTGGTGATTTCCAGCTCTTGTCTGCTGAAGACTAAATGCACCTGTGTACTGGGTCTGTTTGAGATGGAGTTCATTTTTTTTCATAGCAGCCCGTACGGTGCTGTGTTTCAGATTTGTGACTAAACCAGTGTTTTGGCTGTTACAGTACTTGCTCAGCGTCAAGGCTTTCTCTTTTTCTTGCTCTGCCCACCCCCCTCAGCAAGTCGGCTGGGGTGGTCAATAAGCCGGGTGAGGACACAACCTGGGCAGTGGACCCAGACTGACCAAAGGGATATTCCATACCATATAGTGTCATGCTCAGCAAGAAAACCTAAGGGGAGTTTTTTTGGGGTGACCTCACAGCTGTGTACTTACCCACATGTGACTCTCTTAGCTGCTGCTGTGGTGGTTTGACAGGCCTTGTGGAATGGAAAGAGGTGAAGTAATCGTGTGAATCTGCTTTGCTCACATCAGTTCCCTTTAATGTTATAACAAAGACTGATGGTAGTAAAAGTATCTCGTGATTCATGCTCTGGTTCTTGGTGTCATTGACATCCATTTGAAAACATGTTTTAGAACAGTGGTGTTAATTACAGAATGTGGAAATGCTGAGGGGGCAAATTCTGCTGTTTTTTACTTTCTTTTTTCTCCCCTCCCTTTGTTGCCTAACCCCATGTGATTTCAATTAAATTTCATAAAGGTGAGCTGACCCTTGTGCTGGCATAAACTGTTGGGCTGGCTTGTGGTATAAGTAATGTCTATTTTATGTTTTGGTTGAACGAATGTGGTTAGGTTTTAGAGAAAGCAGCTGCCCATATATGCTGTTCTGGCTAGCGCATAGAGAGTTTCACAGAGTCCTCCGACAGAAGTGGGAAATCAAACTTCTTTTGGCGAGAGAAATGAACATATTCCACTAGAAGCTGTTGAGAAAGCTATATTAACACCTATAGGGAGGTCTTAGGATGAACACCAGTATGTTTTAGAGATCTTAAGGCAAACAGGTGCAGTTTGTCCTCTCTTATTCCATAGCCTGCAAAATTTCACCCGGATAGCCTCATTTGGAGAACAGTGACTCGTCTGATGAAAGTATATTTTCAAAACGGCACCCAGGTTTAATTTGAAACTACTGAGAGAAGGGCAATGGCTTCAATAGTACCAGTGGTTAATCACCATCACTGTTAAATATTTATGACTTATTCTTAATTTGAATTTATCTGGATTTAATGTCAAGCCCTTTCTTAATGCTGGGTCTTTTCTCTGCTACATCTGAAGAGCACTTTAGTACCCAGTGCTTTCTCACTGTGAATGTTCTTACACATTCTAATCAAGTTACTGCTCCGTCTTTCTTTTTGATAAACTAAACAGATTGAGCTATTTCACTCTCTCACTTTAAGATGTTTTGGCCAATCCTTGAATAATTTTTTTTCAGGCTCCTTTTTTTAACATCTCCTTCAATTTTTCAGTATTCTTTTCAAAGTATGGGAAGGGAGAGATACTGTATTTCAGCATTGATCTCAGTGATACTGTATTTAGAGATAAAATGACCTTTTTGCCCCTTTGTTTGTACATGAGCCTCTTTGCTACAGCACAGCCTTCGGTTTTTTTCCTCTCTAGATGTATGACTGACTATATTAAAATGTGTTTGATTTAGAAGGCCTACTTTACTATGTGTACTATAAAATAAAGCTAAATACAAGTTAGTTACGGTTTATTATTGTATACCTTTGTGGTGAGAGGACTCTGCAAGTGTATTTTGGAAAATATTCGCATGAATGAAATGAGCTTCAGAACTGATTTATAAATATTGCTATTATAGTTAACATATTTTGGATGCAGCTATATAAATAGATGATAGTGGTTTGGATGTTAGACAAATATTGTTTGTTATTTGCGGAGATGTATTGAATAAACTCTTGATATTTAATTCACAGTCAAGTATTTGTCTATAATCTCCCTCAGTTATTAATATGAATTAAATTTAAAAAATGCTTGAAAAACATAACTGATGTTATAGAAATAGCTCCTGATCTCATGCAGTAGTTTGGTTTTTTTAATTCTTCATATCCAATGGCTTTTCAGCTCTCAAGTTCTAGTCTATGTATTTGTGAAGTTTCCCAGTTGGAACTAAGTAATATGTTTTTTTAGTGAATAATTCACGAAAATAAAAATTTTGAGTTAAACAAGTATTTGCTTTTCAGGTTCGTATGCAAAATAATTCTTTGTTCCTCTCTCCTGAAAGTTTAAATATTCTGAGGTATTTGAGATGATACATGACATTATTTTTCCTCTGAAGTTTTCTTTGAAAAGATTACGACTTCAGAAATATTTAAGTCAACTTAGTGTTGAAATTAATTTTCTCTTGTTCAGTTCCCTGGGAAGATCAAATGAATCTTTTGAGTTGATCAAGCACCAATTTTAAGAATGAATTATTTATACAACTTTAATCTAGATGTCACCTAACATGTTTGCTTGTCTCTGTCTGATGCATGATGACTGGAAGAATAAACATTGTTCTAAATATGTAGAAATTTTTAAGTACGTAGAAGTTCAAATGTGATTTGCAGATTTAATTCATCCTGTAATAAAACTTGAAGTTGGTATTTTATGGAACCTGATTCCTTACCAGCCTGGTTTTAAAGCAGTTTAAATTACTAGAGGTTCTCAGCTACAGTGAGCATTATTACATGTCATCACTCTGGTGATACAACATAGCACCATCTTAAGGTAAAGGAATGCAAGAAAGTGAGAACTAAGTAAAAAAAAAAAAAAAAAATTAAAAAAAAAATCAATTGTTCTAAAAAACCAGAAGGCCTAGCATTAGCTAAACAAATGGATTTATGTTGTGCTTGTGCTGTCTACAGATGGATAAAACCTATGAGTCTGGGTCTTTGGCATTATTCCAAAAGCACTTGTTAATGAATCTTAATTGGAAGAGATTGGTTGTTCTCAATCCAGTGCCATACCAATTGTAGGGCATTTCAAAAGTGTTTCTATGTCAAATTACCATATAAAATGTTGCCTGTTCCTAGTGCATTGAGGTGAATAGTGGAGAGGAAAAGGAATGTCCAGTGGGATCTAGTTCCTTAGTTATTGCAGATCTGGTGGAGGTTCCACCTCTTCTGTGGAAGGTAAATAGGGAATAGCAGGTCCAGCTATTAACAGAGAAGGTGGAAGAATCCGCAACTGTCAGTGGACATGCTCAGACTAAGAAAAAAAACTGTACCTTGTTTAGTTGTAGCTTCTCAGAAGACAGGTAAAGGACTGAGCAGCCTGGAGATTGTTCTTGCCAATTAAAATATGGTCCTGTTGGCTGAGATGCTGGCAAAGCAGTGCTGTGACATGTGGTCCAGAGTTTAAAACAGAAAGCATGAGTACATTAAATTAAAAAAAAAACCATATGGATGAAGCGTGAGCACTTAATTACAGCATGGTAGGTTACGGCAGCCAATCCCCCTCTCCCTCCCACCAGCCTTTGAAAAAGCCCCCGGTGGTAAGTGGTCAGTATGTTAGGGCTTAGTGAAGGGAAATAGTCCAGCCACTCTCTTGTGTGCAAAATAAATTGAACTGCATTAAGACTCTGCTTTTGAGGTAAAATGTGATTACAATAATAAATTAATTTCATAGTTTAACCATAATATACTTTGCTTGTTGCAGGAAGTGGGAGAAAAATGCTTGAGTAACCTTGCTGGGTAGCCTAGCGTAAGTAGAAAATGTGGTATGAAACATCTGAATTAAAACTCCCATGAAAGCTTCAGTTTACCCACATATTTATGGATAGCCAACATACTGCAATATTTGGATGGGATGTTCACCAAAGGTTTATGTAAAGCTGCCATTTTCCACTGAAACTAGTTTGATTAAAAAGCCTTTTGAAATATAGATTGGTGCTTGATTTAAATTCTCCCTCCCCCTGCTCGCTCATCCTTTCACCTTGGCTTCTGCTGGGAGGAAAAGTAATGGTTTGAAATGGAGAGGGAGTCATCATCTCTCCCAAAATATTCAGGAAGAGAAGCAGCTTCCTGAACTGAGGGACCATGGTTTAGGACAGTGAATGCCTTACCATCCTGTCATGTAGTTTAGATGCAACCTTCAAGCCTAGTATATGTATACATACAAAGTTTTATTGAGATTCTAATTCTGGTGCTTTCATCGTGTTTGGCCACTAAGAATGATAATTAACTCTAGACAAAAACTTTAAAAAATATTTTGAAGTAGCTTGAATTGACATTCTACATGAGATGTATGGATAAAAAGGGAAACTTAAATGAAAAGCCTAGTCCTAATGAGGCAGACAACTAAGCTGAAAGATTGAGTAGTGGGAACTTATGCTGCTTGCTCTATGGAGTTGCCAAAGTATCATGGAGATGTATGCTTTTTACCACAGTGGGAAACAATACTCTGTTGCATTCCATTGGTGCAATGGTGTTTGGAACCTACGCTAGCAACTTGCACTGAGACAGCCAGCTGAAGCCACCATGCAGAGTATATGGAAGTCACTAGAGATAACAGAGTTTTGAAATATTTGACCTTCTCAGGGGGATTTCCTTTTGGCTCCAGCTGCTGGACCTTCCTGTTTGAAACATTAATCTGGAAGTGCTTTTAAATGCTGAACAACACAGACAATTTGGGAAGTACAGCGTGGCTGCCAGTAGGTAGGTTAAACAGAAAAGAGGCAACAGGGAGGCAAGTAACTCCAAATCGGTGGAAGGCAGAAAATGTAAAGGAAGACAATCCAAATAAAGAAAGGGTTGGGATGACAGGGAGAAGAAAGACTCAGACATGGGAAAGAAGAAAATAAAATACAGTGTATCAGAAATAGAACCTGTGAGTTAGGAACATTTTCAAAGCTCCATGGCCTCCCTTAATCCTCCACATATATTGCTTTGAAAATATGCCCATTTGATCTGTTCTTTTAAAAGTTTTTTTGGAAATAAAATATCACCTGACCTCCCTAAAAAAGAAGCATGCTGACATCAGTAACTGTGACCAGCATTTCATCTTCCATGGGTTGGAACCTGTGTCTTGGCCTTCTAATCTCTTATTTTGGTGATTTCTGTGTGTTACATGTCTCTTTCTTGTTTCTGTTGCCAGCATTTGCTTTTATTTCTTATTTGCAGGCAAATCTTTCTCTTAAAGAAGTTAAATAGTATCAATGATGGAGAATTAATACCGCTTTCTAGAATGAGACACAATATAGAAAGTCATTATTGATATTTCTCAGGCGCTACTGTACCGATATCCTTCAGTTCCAATCTGCAGTAACTTACACTAGTTCTTTTTCTCTTTCAAGATGAGCTTTCTTGGAGAAATGATGCTATGCTGTGCCAAGTACTGTTATGTTATCAATTAGTGTCTCGTAAAAGAAAAGACTAAGAATAGAAAGCTTATTGAAGAAAAGCACTTAAATGGGATTAGAAAGTCAGTATGAAAACAGAGACCAATTTGATTCAAGCAAAGATCCCCTTAATGTTGACAACAAAGGATTTAATATCTTAAATGTGTATAAAAACAGTGTGATTGTTACCATGTATAGTAAAAAAGAATAAGTATGCTTCTTGGGTTTAATTTTGGCAATGGTCTTAGAGCATTGTGTAGTTTTGCATATTACGTGTGTGGTAACTTCTAGACATTGGAGTCAATGGTAGTTTTGCATGAGTAGGAACTGCTGGTTTGGTCCCCCATGATTCATTGATAAGGGTATTGCTTCTGACATTAGATTCAGCTAAGGGTAACAGACAATAACATGGCTGATTACTACAGTAGAAGATGTAAATTCTTTCACATTTCTATGCATTAAAAAGGCTTAGAATTCCTGAATTTTAATATAAAATACAATGAAGTGTATCAAATAAGATTCCCCTATCTTGCTTTGTAATAATAAATTGGAATGTGCACATTCAAAGGGTGAAAAATGGTTTTAAAGAACCTTTGCCTCCTAAGGTTGAGAAAATACGTTACCAAAAATCTCATTAAACACTCTTACATTTTGTGTGTGTGATTGCATGTTCCTTTTTCTTCAAGTGATTATATCCAGACTTGCATGATCTTATTAAAACCAGTTGGGCACACAGAAGTTGACTGGGTCTACATCAGTGAAATAACTGGTATGTTTATATATGACATTGGTTACTAGCTATAAAGAGAGCATAAACAAATAAACGTTATCTTGTTATCTGGGGATTCTGGAATGCATTTTCTACTGTGTTTCTTATTTTAGTGTAGGCTTCGCCACCTTCTCTCCTTCCAGGCTTCCCCAGCATCCCTCGTTGAGCTGCGCTGATCGTTCAGCCTTTCAGAGCTTGGAATGCGCTCTGTTCTAGGATTTGAGTTCAAGGAATTTAGCCTTTATATGCAGGCTTGAAATAAGTAGCAATCAACACCTGTGTGAAAAAGATGGAGTGGGTGTTTGTTTTGGTTTTTTTTCCCCCCAAATCTCACTAATCCTTTTAGAATCTGCATGCGGAGGGGAGAAGAGAGTAGGTACTGGTCAGAGCTGAGAGGAGAGGAGTAGATGCAGCCAGGGTTGGTTCTCATTGGGTGGGGGTGTGGTAGTGGAGTCCACCCCCACCAGAACTTCATAACCCCAAGTAAAATCTTCAGAGTTACTATTTTTCCTTTTAGGCCGATCATGGCAGTGATGGACAGACTAGCACCAGAACACACCGTGACATGAAGTACGGTGTGCTTGGGCAGTAGTGAGTCTTAATAGAGGAGCAGCATTACTGCCAACTAAAAAGTATTAGAGCCTGTGCTGTATCCAGCGTTAACTTCTTGCAGTGTATGTCACAAAGGAGAAAAGAAAATAAAGACTAATATTTTGTTCCCATTGGAAATGTAACTCAGATAGAGTAACACAGCTTTTTAAAGTTGAGTTTGGAATTCAAATTCTAATTATCCTGAATGATGCATAGTGGTTTTGGCCACATCCCAACAAATGACACTACTAAACACAAAACGAAACCTTTTAAGTTGCAAATATTTTCCAAGTGTCTTCTTTAGCAAAGGTGACTGCAAGTAATCAGGCTTTTTAGTTTCTCAGAAATAATGCATGACATTTATTGTGTCTCCTAAAGTAAGATTTTAAGAACCTATTGGTGCTAGGAAAGAAAAGAATTGGTACTTTGAGCATGTAGCTTCCATAATTTGTAAGTGTTCTGGGATCTCTGCTGCCAGCTGCTGTTCTTGTTCCCTGAAATTGCATGTGGTCTGATTTTTAAACAAAACAACAAAAAAGACGTGACAAACAGTGGTCGTTATACAAATAATAAAAGAAATAACACCATTAATTTCCTTTTTTGGAAGCAGTTACTAATTTAAAATAACTTACTGCATTTTTACCCATCAGATAATCTTTTACTGTGAAGAATATGGCAGCCAGTATCAGGAATTCACTGAAATTCACAGAATTTGTAGGTGGTGATGGATGCTGAAACACGTAGGGTTATTGTGGAAGGGTGAGTTAAGAGCTCCCTAGCTACATAATTTTTTCAGTGAGCACTTAACCCATTGAAATAACTTATGTTGATGTTTTGTTTTTATCAAATGTTTACACTTATGTGCATATATTTGTTTGGCTGATTGCTGTGATTGTTCACTTGTTCGACAATGACCTTTTTGTTGTGCCTTAGTGCTGAATGTTTCTGGACATGATCACATCCATAAGAAAAAAATGTCTTGACTGTATGTACATAAATGTACACAGGTTGAGTGATCTTCAAGCGTTAAACACTGCAAAACTTTCACTTTTGATATATTGTACAAATGATTCTATCTAAATTACTTAGTCCATTATGTACTTAGCAGCAAATAGAATGGAGAGGGGAGTTATTGTCTTGAGTGATCTATAAATGCAGGAAAGTTGTCTTTAATAGAACATTAGCTTTCCTAAGCTCTCAAATAACATCTGAAGTATATTTTCTTTACCAATAGATGGCAGCATAGCTCTTCAAGAGACTCCCATAAGGTACTTAACGACTCGGTGTTAATGTAAATTACTTCAGCAGAAAGTTATTATCTGAGTAAATGTTGTTCTGCTGCTTTTTTCGAAGTTCTCTACCTATTTTTGCTTTAAAATAGAAAGGAAGAAGCTATGGGTGGGATGGAAGTTAAGACTATACATTATGACTAAATATATACTTGAAAAAATTTTAAAAGAAAAATGCATTTTCTATACACGGGCATATTTCTTAATCCCAATATACTAGTTTCAGCTAGAAATCTTAAATATATCTTTTATTTGACAAAACTGTCATTCTGTTCATAGAACATCAAGACTAACAGTTTGCTTGTGTGGATAACAGAACCTGGGTCAAGCAAATCTGATTGAAAATAAAGCTGAATGAGTATTCTGTGTTGTAAACCCTGAAGGTTATTGTGGGAATGGAATGGTACAGTATTTAGAAAGGCAGATTTTTCTATAACCTACTTTAAGCAAACTGCATTCTTACTGTATTGTTTGCCTCTTAATTTTAGTCTGAGAAGTAAAGATCTGATAGCATATGGCTCTCTGTGGTCTTGTTGAAGGATAGTTTACTTTGAAATGTCAATATTCAGGCACCCACCAATAAACTACTAAATGTATGCTTGCTCAACACTGATTAACTTTGGGGTGGGAAGGAGCAGGGTGATGGGGGACAGGAACAAAAAAAAAAAAAAAAAAAAGGTTTTTATAGTGCCGTTCCTGGGCTTAGGCTTCTCAGAGTCACCTCTCACAGTGAGGAAGCGCATGTGAGGGAGAAATCTTGGAGGGAGAAGAAAGCAGGATTCCTGAAGGGCACTTGAGGTTGGCAGTAGCTGGAAGTTCTCTGCTGAGATGCAGCCTGTGTTAGGCAAGAAGGCGATCAGATCAGCTCGTAGTGAGCAAGCAAGTTCTTCCAGTCTCAATTTTCAATGCTTTGGGGGGTAGAGTAGCACATTCTTAGTTGGAAAAGAATTTCTGCCATACATACAATCCTTGTTTTCTGTCTGAGGCTGATTTGGGTTTTATTAATGTGTTTTAGTTTGAGGAGGGACAAGTTGTCAAACTCCTATTATTTGAATTATCTTGATAGGCAGAGTAGAGCAAACATCTTTACTCCAGATTTCACCACTCCTCTGCCCTCCTTTTTAAATTTGCCATACAAGGAATCTGTTTACTCTGCAATACCAATCCATTTTCTTTATTACTCTTAATTGAGATACTTGAATATTGTTGCATGACTGGCCATTTCAAGTGAAAAAAATATTGCCTAGCTGTTAACTCGCTGCAAAGGCTGATACATAGACTAGTAAATTGGACAGAAAATGTTCTCTTCCAGCCTTACAGCACCTGGATTTGTCAGTCCGTTCTGGAAGGAGGCATGCATCCTCTGCCTCTTTCCTGTTACCTTTGACCAGAAATTCATCTTGACTGCAAAGTAAACTTTTTTGGTGAAAGTATTGTTGAGATCAACATATTCATGAGAGGCCTGCCTTGACTGACCAGTATTTTTCAAGGATTTTTTTTCTACATCAGTAAATGATCAGACTCAGAAGGCATAATCCTTGAATTTTTTTTTTTTGAAAGGAAGACTTTGATTCCCTTTTTCCTTTCTTGTAGTTTACCAGATTACATGGCTATTCCTTTAATATAAAGTTATTTATTTAAAAAATTATTTTTAAAATATTAAAATGTGTTCTGCAGTAACTGTAGGAAATTCTAGAGCCGGTGCCATGTTTTGTACTTTTACTGTAGCAGTGTGTATTCGGTTTGTGCGGCAAGGCTTTGGTAGCGGGGAGGTTACGGAGGTGGCTTCTGTGAGAAGCTGCTGGAAGCTTCCCCCATGTCTGACAAAGCCAATGCCAGCCAGCTCCAAGATGGATCCACCGCTGGCCAAGGCCGAGCCCATCAGCAACAGTGGGTAGTGCCTCTGTGATAACATATTTAGGAAGGGAAAAAGTTGTGGTGGGCACAGAAACAGCAGCCAGAGAGAGGAGTGAGAACATGTAAAAAGAACAGCCCTGCAGACCCCCAGGTCAGTGCAGAAGGAGGGGCAGGAGATGCTCCAGGTGCCGGAGCAGAGATTCCCCT
>JAVJGG010000007.1:16016012-16132119 GCA_035590195.1 Aviceda cuculoides
CACCGAGCCCTGGGGAACACCACTTGTGACCCGCCGCCAACTGGATTTCACCCCATTCACCACAACCCTCTGGGCTCGTCCATCCAGCCAGTTTTTCACCCATCGAAGAGTACACTTGTCTACGCCATGAGACACCAGCTTCTCTAGGAGTATGTCATGAGAGACAGTGTCAAAGGCCTTGCTGAAGTCAAGGTAGATAACACCCACAGCCTTTCCTCATCCACTAGGTGGGCCACCTGGTCATAGAAGGAGATCAGGTTGGTCAAGCAGGACCTGCCTTTCGTAAACCCATGCTGACTGGGCCTGATGCCCTGCTTGTCCTGGACTTGCTTATTTAGATATTAGGTCTAAATCTGCATAATGCACATTAAGAGCCTAAAACTAGTCTTCAGAATTGTCAACCTTTCCACATAATTCCTCTGGGCCCATGGATCTGGTATTTCTGCTTCTGTCTTGGCTCCTTCTGGAGAAGAAGGGGAAAAGGGGGTCTATCCCTAATAAGTTTCTGATCAGGAAATCAGTAGGAAATCATCTTCCAGTTCCTAAATCTAAGCCTTATTCACCAGCCTACATTATAGTTTACAAGATGGATATCTGTTTCTTGCTTTTAAAGCTCCAGAAAGCTACCTTCAACAGCGATGTCCAGCTGAACCTGAAGAAAGGATGGCATCTCTTCCACTAAATAAGGTACATATGCATCAGAGGGGAGTGGGACTTCAGGCAGACTTGGGCTGTACTTCATGTCATCTATAGACTGGCATATTTTAGACAGCTGCCTAATCAACACAGCTTTTCTTTTAGACCCACTGACAGATCTTTATTTCTCCCCATTTGCTGTAAGCAGACTATGAGCACCTAACACAGGGACCCGCACTGTATGACAGAGGCACACAACTGCAACATCTGATATTCAGCTCCCAAAGGCCTGTGCAGTTTTAGCCCTCAAACAGTAGTGCCCACCTTGGACCAAGAGCTGTACATGCATGCTCCTTTATCCTGAGAATTACAGCCAGGCAGCCAAGAGAGAAAGGAAATTAATAGAATAGAATAGAATAGAATAGAATAGAATAGAATAGAATAGAAAATTCCAGTTGGAAGGGACATACAACAATTATCTAGTCCAACTGCCTGACCAATTCAGATCTGAAGGTTAAAGCATGTTATTAAGGGCACTGTCCAAATGTCTCTTAAACACTGACAGGCATCAAACACCTCTCTAGGAAGCCTGTTCCAGTGTTTGACCACCTTCTCTGTAAAGAAATGCTTCCTAATGTCCCATCTAAATTTCCCCTGGTGCAGCTTTGAACCACTGTCGCATGTGTTATCACTGGATACCAGCACCTCCCTCTCCATTTCCCCTCCTCAGGAAGCTGTAAAGAGCAATGAGGTTGTGCCTCAGCCTCCTTTTCTCCAGACTAGACAAACCCAAAGCCCTTAGCTGCTCCTCAAAGGACAATCCTTCCAGCCCCTTCACCAGGTCTGTTGTCCTCCTCTGGATGCATTCAAGGATCTTCAAATCCTTCTTAAATTTTGAGGCCCAGAACTGCACACAGTACTCAAGGTGAGGCCGCACCAATGCTGAATACACCAGGATAATCACTTCTTTTGACTGGCTGGTTATGCTGTTTGACGCATCAAAATTGTCAAGTGCATGTCACTACTACTTAGAGCTGGCCATGAAGACACTTTCCTTCCGACAAAGGCTTTTTTAATGTTCCAAACTGCCAGTGTGTGAGAGACTTAAAGAGTTAATGTCTCAAATATTGTGGTGGGGCAGGTTCTGAATAACAACGAACCCTGCATAACAACTACCACAGGTGAAAAGAAGCTGACCAGCACAGATCAGCACAGGACACCAGCAAGAGGACCAGAGGATGTGCAACTTGGCAGCTCACCATGCATGGCCAAAGATCAAACAATGGTTATGTCTGCAGAGAAGGGGAAGCTACTCCCCAAACGACCCCCAAGCCCACTGACCCATTTCCCAAATGTTCTGAAAGCACAAACCATGCATGACAGTTAATTAGCCTAATCAGTTCAAGTGCCTGCCCAAAGGAGGGGCCAGGAGATGATAAAAGGACACAAATGTGCATGAAGCCCCACGTGCATGTCCCCACCAGAACTGGACCCCTTGGCTGATTGGGCCAACTCTGGACCCAGGACCAGTGAAATCTTTCTCTTTTCTTTTCCTCTTCCTCTCTTTGTCTCACTCTTTCTTTCCCTCTCCTTTTTCATAACCCCTACACATCATCCCTTTAGACATAAAACCATTGACCAAGTTTGGGACTAGGAGTGGATCCAGCCGCCCCCAGGCTCCTCTCTGAGAAAAAGTCTAGAAAGCAAGGGGATCTGCTCTGAACCTCATAACTCAATGGAAGGGCTCTCCTTCTTCCCTGAATTGATGTGTGTGGTTACTATGGGTACACGGGTCACTGAGGCAGTTCCATGCCAATTCCTGTTGTGAGAAACCCCACCACCTACTGTTAACGCCTTCCAAGTTCAGTTTGCTTCTGCCATGAATAAAACATTCAACTGATTGTTTGGTGTTGTTTCACTTTAATTTAGCCCGAGGGAATTCCAAACTCACCATGGCCCCTCCCTGGTCTGTCCAGTACGGGTTGTGACACAGTGTCATTTGCAGTTGCCTGGCTGGGCCTTTTTTCTTAAAGGAAAGAGAAGAACTATTCACCCTATATTGGTTTCAGCAAATCAGAATATGAAATGAGGCTGTTGATTTCAGCTTTAAATTAAATGGCTAATTAGACAAAAATTCTTTATCAACAGGGAATATCCCAAATTCATACAGGCAGCAGATGCAGCACTTACTTACGCGAATAATATTTCTCAAACTGACAACCATGAAAGAAAAGCTTAGGAGAAACACTCCATCCCTAGAGACGGTAAGAAGAACATCATCTGACAAGGCATTGGAAACAAACTGAGCATATGCGATTTTAACACCTTCGCCATTATAAACAAAGAAATGGTTTCATGCTGCATGCTTTTGTCTTGATTATAGCTCTTTATTTCTGAGAGAATTAAATGCTAGGATTTTCAGAGCCATGACAATAAGCTACACATACATCTTTGACCTTTAGAGCACTTCCTGCTGTAATCGGCTGATCGTGTCTTTGGCAGAAGGGAGAATAGTACTATAACTGTTTCAGGCAGAAAAAAATCTAGTCCTTTGCAATAATTCTTCACACATTTATAGAAAAATAAATCAAAGACAATTATTTGCAAAGGTGGTAATATGAGTAACTGTGATACAAGGATAGAGATGGACAATGTTTTTCTGATGAAAGTCAAAAAGTCCCTTCAGGTAACCTTAAACTTTCTGTGAATTTACCATAATTTTTTTTTTTCTAATAGAAAATTGGAAGAGAAAACTGTGATAATAAGACTGTACCACTTCTGTGTCCTAATGAAATTTAGTTAAAACAACGCCAAACTTATTATCTAAATAAGAAAAAAGGAGGCTCAAAAAGCAACAAAATATTTAATTTTTGGTTGAGCAAGATGTGTCCAATTCAGAGCTCTCTAGTTATTTCGTCAAGAGGAAATAAAATCAAAATAGCTAATGTGAAAATATCTTCCCCCCACTTAGACCTCTACAATTATTCACCCATTTCTGCCTAGAAGTCCTCAAGAGCATTCTTAATGGGACAGTTGCTCTACCCAAAGACTTGAAGATTTTAAGTGGCAGTGTTTAAAACACTTAATCGGTTGCAGCTGAATATGTTTAGGGAAAAGACATGAAACCAGACTTTGCTCACTGAGAGGATAACAAGCATCTTCTTAGTGCATTAACTTGATTATTCTGTTGTTTACTGCTCTGATCCACCTTGTAGCTGAATTAAATGGCACTAGTTGATTGGATTTGAGGAGACATGAGATGTTATGTGCCCCCTTGAAGGTTAACAACACTGAGGGCTGGAACAAAGGTAGCTCATCTACTTCCACAGAGATTTTTTGCATGCTGTTTAGCTCCTTAGAAATAGCCTGCTCTCAGTAGCCCATTTCTGAAGCCAGTCAAGTAACACACAATAATCTTTACTGTCTGATCAATGATATTAGATGCTTATGCTTCTTTTGGTTTTACTTACCAACTTAGAGTTTTTAAGGTTACTCTGCAGCAAGGTTCCTCATGTGACAGGTTACAGTCCAGATCTGGAAAAGTTGTATACAATGCCTTTTCCTAAATTTCACCAAGATTCTCCTCAATTATAGATTCTCAATTCTAGTGGGACACTCTGTATTTATTAGTGTTTTCCCTATCCTTCAGGGAGCAGCTGCTGTATGCCATTCAGTTTTCAGTTCAGAGGGGATGTGCAGCATCTGGCTGGCCAAGAAGAGGAGCTGGCATTCTGCTTCCTACTGAACAGACCTCAGCAACATTTCCCAGCAGATCGGGATAAAAATTAACCACTGATCTCCAAGCTAGGGTTTATGGAAAGAGTCCCAGATAGTATTGATGAGGCTGATAAGAGCATGGCACTGTCTGCAGAACATCAAGGTTTATTATCTCCTAAGCAAATATTAAACTCTACTTGCTTTGTTCAGAAGTTCACTTCAATCAGACATAACTTTATTCTTAAATTCTGAGGTGTCATGGTTTAACCCCCGCCAGCAACTAAGCACCATGCAGCCACTCACTCCCACCCCACACCCAGTGGGATGGAGGAGAAAATCAGGAAAAAAAGTAAAACTTGTGGGTTGAGATAAGAACAGTTTAATAGAATATAAAAAGAAGAAAATAATAATGATTATGATAACACTAATAAAGTGACAGCAGTGATGATAAAAGGACTGGAATATACAAATGATGCACAGTACAATTGCTCAGCACCTGCCAACCAACGCCCAGTTAGTCCCCAAGCGGTGATCCCCCCACTGCCACTCCCCAGTTTATATACTAGATGTGACATCCCATGGTATGGAATACTCCTTTGGCCAGTTTGGGTCAGCTGCCCTGGCTGTGTCCCCTCCCAACTTCTTGTGCCCCTCCAGCCTTCTTGCTGGCTGGGCATGAGAAGCTGAAAAAATCCTTGACTTAGTCCAAACACCACCCAGCAACAACTGAAAGCATCAGGGTGTTATCAACATTCTTCTCATACTGCACCCAAAACATAACACTATACCAGCTATTAGAAAGAAAATTAACTCTATCCCAGCTGAAACCAGGACAAAGAGGTATAGAAGAACAAAAGAAATAATAAAATTTGGAACAACTGCAAGCCTTTACAGTTGAGCAGGAAAAAGAATCTTAAAAAAGACACTGTTCTTCAATCTGTGCATCAGAAAATAAGTTAGTTTCCCCTTGGGGGAGATGAGAAGAGGACCATATAATCCATGGTTAGTGCTCGCACACGTCTGAGATATGATCTCCAAGTCCAGAAGTCCAGAGACATTCTGATCAGCTAGTTGAGCAACATGGAGAATGTGAAGCTGTATTTACACTTTGGATTACAAGAGCCCTCCCACATGAACATGTAAATTTATTTTTGACCAAATCTTTAATACTAGACCAGATGTGCAATATTCCAGATTGCAGGAAGGCAAAATTCAACATCTTAATTGATCCTTGAATGACAAATGCACTACAATGTAAAAGAGCAAGGAAGAAGAACAAGCTATGGCAAAGACATGTGCTGCAAAACAACAAATGGGTATAATATATATGGTCTGGAAATAGGAAGATGCTTCTTAACCACTAGAATTGCATGGTTCTGTCATATCTTCCCAACCACAGCAGTGGGGAAAACAGCTCATTGCTTTTACTATGGCATTCAATATATTGTTTCCCTTTCTGAAAGGGAAGGAATACTGTGGTTATCTGACAGCAGAGGCCTGGACATAATAGTCCAGTAGGCCTCCTCCAGGCCTGTAGTTCTGTGCGGAGATGCCTACACGGGAAACAGTAGTGTCCTAAAGAGATACTTGCCTGGGTGCAGGGCAAAAGCAGTGTAGCTGCAGCACCTGGAGCTCAGTGAAGCTCCACTCACCCTGTCACAAGGGTAACTTACTCATACTGAGCTCCACATGGCTCAACTCCTTTTGGTTTCCAAACTACCTCATCTGAATCCACCATGTGCCCACCAGTATAGATATATTTATTGTCTGGCTCTCCCCTAGCCTAAGGACAGGTATGTCAAATTAATATATCAATATGTATTAATGTACACATTGTCTCCCCCCCACCCCGTCATGTAAAGCACTGAAAACCCTCCAACTCACAGAAAAAGCAGTGGACAAACCCTCCTCAGATTTATCAAATTGCAAATTTGCCACAGAGAAAAGCACTTGGCCAACCTGTACCAATTATACTGTACATGGGTGAGTTCCTTAGACAGGTGTGCATGTAAGGTCTAGTTGAAGAAGCTCATCTCCTTAACTTATGCCTGTTAATGAAAGGACGATCCTATCTAGAGGACATTTCAAAGTATCAATCAGACAATGTAAATAGTCCTATCTCTTAAATTCACAAACAACTCAGCTACTTAGAGATGAGAAAAACTTTTTGAGTAAAAAACAAAAGCACCATTGCATTTTGTTAATGCAAACTAGGCACCCAAAACATTTAATGAACATACATGAAAACTGCAGAGTTTCGGATTTTGAAGGGGCTTGTTTATTTTTAAGAACAAAGGTTAAAGATATATTTTTTTTCCTTGGGAATGAAGAGTTTCATTATGATACTTATTTCATCTTGATATTGAATGTATGAAAACAGAAATGTTCCCTTTTCGGAGAAGCAAAATTTTTATTTACAATTTTCTGTTTCAAAAATAAAGACCTTAAGTATTAACCTTACATCACACTGAAATTATTATCTCTGCCACCCTGCCTTTTCTGGAAAAACTAATTTTGTGACATACCAGTACCACTTCTCACTCACTTTTCAGTAGGATAAATATCTGTACAAGGGACCTGCCAGCACAGAAGGGATTTAAGCTTTAGGTTTTTAGGCCAGAGGCTTCTGAGTTCCTCCGAAGAAAACTGTTCTTCACAGTGAAGATGGTACAGTTAATAGCAAGACTGAAAGATCAGTCTCCTTCCTTTGAAATTCTGTGATGATCTTCATGCATGGGAAGCACAAGACCTTTAAGGCGTATTACACTACCTCACAATCAGCTGAATAGACCTTTTGGCTACAAAAGTTATTATAAAGGCAGTCTTACCGAATCCCTCATGATGGTGAGAAAAGTTCTTTTGAAGAGGATACAGAACTGGGTTAGACAGCTGGCAGAGAAGCTGTGGCAGCCTTCTGTGGAGGAGGAATCCTGCGGAAACACATAAAAGAATAAACTTCTTTCTTTGCAGTATCTTGCTTAGTTTTCATTCACAAAACCCCACTCTCATCAGCTGAATATGCCCAGAAACCTCTTCCATTGGCTGAGGATTTAAATTCTTTTCCTCCCCCCCTCCAGCCTCAAGCCATGCTCATTAGTTGTGATATACAAAATACCTCTTCAGAAGGCCGGTGCCAGAGGAAGGGATTCAACTCATTCTCACCACCAACATCTCTCTTGTAGTCTGTGTCACATATCCTCTCCCGTACCGCCCTTACCAGCCGGCTGTTCTGGTCTCCATATTCACCAGATGCTACTTCCATAACTAAAAAAACAAGAAGGTAAGTTACTGGTTTACACTACTGACTAGTTACAAGCCTTATTATTAGATCCCTTTGATTCTGTAGCATTGACAGAAACAGGAGCTTTGTCTAGAACAGGCTCTAAAATGCCACATGCAAATTCGTATGCATACACACATCATTTAAACATATCTTTCTATAAATCTTCAGAGAGTTCTCTTAATCCTGGAAGTTAAATGAACTATTTTAGAGGAAAGGCAGTGAATACAAGATAGTCTTGGTAGCAAAAAAATCACAAAAGTCTATTTTTGTGGTCCTTACTGCTTCTTTGGAATTCAGAAACAACAATGAAAAAACCCTCAATGCTATTAGCTGTACAATACCACAGTGGTATTGTTCAAGACACAAAAACAGAATACTGGAGCCACTTTGAAAAGCCACTAAGATTAATTACTAAACACTAAAGAATATGTTTTATCTTTCATTTCCTGGACCTGAACTTCCACCAGAGAGAAATATTCACTAAATTTTACCACTAGATGGCATTCAAATTACTTAGAAAAATCTGAATCATTTTAGTTTGAGTTTTGGTACATGCATGTACACATGCACATATGTATATATGCATAGAAGTATAAAACACACCATGCTCCTCATTATCCTGAAGGTGCTAATCAAATGAAAAATAAATTAAATAAACTATTCAAATTGTCCTTACCAAAATCTGCTGGATTGTGGTAGGTTGGGCAATTCAATCCCAAATCTCTCAGGTAAGGGACTAGGTTTAATACCTTCCCACGGTAAATGCATTGTCCTTGACTTAAAACATAGAGCTGGAAAGCAAGGCAAAGAGAAGAAAAAGAAAAAAGAAAAGAAGAAAAAAGAAAAATGTGAAATAGTATCAAAATATCTGAACCTGCTATCTGTATGATAGCAATTCATGAACCTAATGACCTCTTCTTGTTCTTGTGGGACGAACACCTTGGGAAGATTTGTCACCTCTTGGAACTACCTTTGCATGGAATTACAACTAATGGAAAATGAAATGCTTAAGGTTTGAATTCTGCAAACATTCCCTCCAGGACTTAAAGCACATTAACACAGAAACAGACTAATTCCAGCCTTAGACACATGCTGAAAATAGGCAAGAAAGTGTAGAGCCGAGCCATCTAATTTCCATACATTATGGATATTTTGGGCTGGGAGACGAGGCTGGTGCATGCAGGAATGGAAGGAGAGGTAAAACAGCACAGCAATGGGAAACAGCTTGATTATTCTTACTTTTAGCTACACTATTGACTTTAAACAAACATCCTTGCTAGACTGGAAACCTGCAAAAGCTTGTTTGCTTATGGTGCAGTAGGTTTTCTCTTAGCTCTCACAGGTCTAATTTAAATCTCCTAACAAGACTGAAGTAAATTTAAATCTAACCTAAACAGGCATGGTCTACATCCTGTTGTTAGGTTGGAGAAAAGATCTCCAACTGACTTAATTTCAATTATTATTACTTCACATGAATAAACTCTTCTGAATTTACATCTGTGTAGCTAGGATGAGAATGTGCACTAGCAACATTGCAGACATTGGCACTAAAGCTCTCTTACTCTTAAATTACTCTAATTTACTTTACTGACAGCCCTGTGCCCAGAAGTAGTGGTGGGTGAAGACATGAAAATCACAAGTGCAATAATCATGATTTCAAAAACATACCAGCCAGATTCTTTTAAAAAATTGCTTGTAAATAATGGAAAAGGGCACAGAAGAAAAAAACATAATCAAAAAGTATATTTTGCTCTTATTTATTTAATTTCTTTATTTGATTTGGAACCATAGACTAGCATTATTCATGTTTTTACTTAAAGAGTGTAGCCTTGAAAGTATAACCAACCTAAACCACACATAAAGAGAAAGTATTTGAGAATAATACCTGATCAAACAACTCGAACAGTTTAGCACTGGGCTGGTGAATCGTGCAGATGATCGACCTGCCACCCTGGGCTAAAGCCTTCATCAGAGAGACAACCTGAAAACATGATGCACTATCCAAGCCACTGAATAAAAAGAAAGAAATTTGTTATCCACAGGTCCATATGCACCACTCAAAACTAGCACACGTATTTTGGTCTCTCACTATTATCCTTTTATAAATTTTCTCTGTAGCAGTTTAATTTTATCATATGCCAACCTTATGCTTGTATTTCTTCATTAGTCTTTTAATTAAGTTGGAAGCATGCCTGAGAATGAAAAACAGAGTATTCTCAAAGCTGCCTTAAGGGACTTCTACATTTTAGGACCGCAGATTTAAATTCTCCCAACTTTAATGAATAGATACATATTCATAGCTCTCCCAACCTCCTCCTAGTCTGATCACAGAATTTGATTCTAAATATGTTACATTATTAAAAGTCACACTTCAAAATGCTTATATTCAAGCTATCTTTTCTTGAAAAAAAAAACCCCCTCATGACACAATCTGAAAATATTTTCCTCTCTCTCTTCCTTCCTGTTTCAGTTTCTGTCTCCCTTAAAAATTATTTATAGTTCCATGGTCTGGCGGTTACAGTAGTGACCCAAGGCAGTAAGTACCCAAATTAAATTACTTCTTGTGGCCTTACTCAGTATTTACAGGCAACACAAAATGAGCCTTTTCCAAGGACTTAGAGGCAAGTAAGCTTTCTGCAGCACTGTTGCACCATATAAAGCAATATTTGTCTATCTTTAATTTACGGCCTTGAAGTACCTGGTTGGTTCATCAAAAAACATGACAGGAGGATTGTTCACCAGCTCCAAAGCAATGGCAAGACGCTTTCTCTGGCCTCCAGAAAGACTCCCAGTCCTCGTATTAGCACATGTCAGCAGACCGAGGGCTGTCAGTATTTCCTTTACCTAGAGGAAACAAAGCAAGGCATCATTTAAATTTGTTAGCACAAAATAAAAGCCTCTTTATGGATTTTCATGGAGAATGTAAACTAGCTCATGACTTTGTTTCACCATCCATACACTGAAGCCTTTTTCCATTTAATGTAGCATTTATTAGATGCAGTGGAGCTTAACAGTCTACCATTTACTATTTTGACTTAAATTATACTTGTTTGTCCTACACGACCTGTCTCAGTAAGGAAACTTTTCCTGTGAAAATGGAGTGGAAATCAGTTCTTCTATAGCACCCCTTGGATATGGCACTGATATCAAAAGAGCTTTGCAGCATGTTTACGCAGTGAAACCACAAAGCTTTTTTCAACAGAACTTCTAGGCTGTATTAACAAGGGACTGGAGAACTGTATTAACAAAAATTAGTGGTTTCTACAGACCAATGACCTGTTCTTATCTCATCTGTACTTGTGTTGGGATTGTGTGGCAAGGTTTTGGTGGCAGGGGGGGTTACAGGGGTGGCTTCTGTGAAAAGCTGCTGGAAGCTTCCCCTATGTCCGACAGAGCCAATACCAGCCAGCTCCAAGACAGACCCACCAAGGCCGAGCCCACCAGCAACAGTGATAGTGCCTCTGTGATTACATATTTAAGAAGGGAAAAAAGTTTCTGTGGAACACAAACTGCAGCTGGAGGAGAGAGGAGTGAGAACATGTAAGAGAAACAACCCAGGTCAGTGAAGGAGGGGGAGGAGATGCTCCAGGCGCCAGAGCAGAGATTCCCCTGCAGCCCGTGGGGAAGACCACGGTGAGGCAGGCTGTCCCCCTGCAGCCCAGGGAGGTCCACGGGAGAGCAGGGGGATGCCCGAAGGAGGCTGTGACCCCATGGGAAGCCTGCGCTGCAGCAGGCTCCTGGCAGGACTTGTGACCCTGTGGGGGACCCAGGCTGGAGCAGTTTGTGAAGAACTGCAGCCTGTGGGAAGGACTCACGTTGGAGAAGTTCATGGAAAATGGTCTCCCGTGGGAGGGACCCCACGCTGGAGCAGGGGAAGAGCGTGAGGAGTCCTGCCCCTGAGGAGGAAGGAGCGGCAGAGACAAACAAGGGGTGATGAACCGACCCCAACCCCCATTCTCCATCCCCCTGTGCCACTGGCGGGGAGGAGGGAGAGAACTTGGGAGTAAATTTAAGCCCAGGAAGAGGGGAGGGGTGAGCTGAAGGTGTTTTTATCCTACTCCTATTTGATTGGTAGTAAACTAATTTGCCCAAGTTGAGTCTGTTTTGCCTATGATAATTGGTGAGTGATCTCTCTATGTCTCTCGACCCATGAGCCTTTCATTATATTTTCTATGCTGCTGAAGAAGGGAGTGATAGAGCAGCTTTGGTGGGCATCTGGCATCTAGCCAGCGTCAACCCACCACACAGTGACATAAAAGACAGTGCATCCATTAATACAGTTGGGTTTTTTTTTTTTCTGAGGGGGAAGATTGATATTTCTGAGAGATACTGGAAGAAAGGGATTAAAATTGTAGGTAGATTAAATTTTTGTATTTAACTTATCCCTATATTATCAAGGTATCTCTCATTTGTACATCAATTTGTGTTCGTCTGTTGTTTCTTTTGTTATGTATCATGTTCTTACACAGGCAGTAGACACTCATTAAAAATAGTCTCCTATTTCCATTGCTTGAGGTTGAAAAACATGATCCAATGAAAGCCAAACTTGCACTTAGTTACTTAATTTTTGCTATGGTACAGTTGCTTTTGTTTTCTGCCGTCTGTATCTGAATGTTTGTTCCTCTTAGAGTAATGCAGGGTCTTAGAGATTTGGGTAACTAATGAGGGCAGCTAGGACATCACATTGTTGCTCTAATATAGAACATTATATGTTGATCATTCAGTAGAACTTTATTTTTGTTTGCTGAAATGCTGTTCTGTAGGCATGGGATTTTTTTGGTTTTGAATCTATACATCTTAAAGAATCGTTTGTTCTTCATCTGTGTATTTTGTGAGAAGATGCCTGTTCACTGGCATGAGAGGGTGGCCTGTTCTGTAATGTTCTTGACAGCTAGGTGCAATGTTGGAATCACAGTGCACTTAGCTTTTGTGGTCTAGGCTTCTGAAAATCGTAGGGAAACAAATTTGAAACTGAGTTACAAGACTGGGATATTTCACCCTTCTCCTCAGCGAGGTGTCAGTGAAGCCTTTCTGTTTGTGATGATCTATAAATTAATATAGAACTGGCAAAGAAGCCTGAAAGCATTTTCTTTCATTCTGGTATCTGTTGGGTTTTTTTCATGGCGAGCTGAAAACACCATTGTGCACTTCCTTTCTCTGTGAGTTTGAGATGTGCTCGGTATCCTGAAAAGTAACACGGGGCTGGGTCTCGGTGACGAGGGCAAGCGGTCCATTGCTAAGGAGGCTGTATACTGCTTGGCAGAAAAGTCCTGAACTGATCGGCATTGACTGTAGTTCATGCTGCTTTCTGACATTTTCTGTAACTTTTATTTGGTTGAGACCTCTGTGCTGTCTTTGTGGGTTGAATTGATTTAAGCTTTTAATAGCAGTTAACTGTGTTGCATGGGTAGCGATGGATGAATGGTTGTTTTATGTTACCATGCATCCTGGGAAACGTCCTTTTTGGAATATAACCCCATGTTTCTTCGTGAAACCTATTTAGAGGATGAGATATTTTAAAAAAAATCCTATATAGGCAATTTTTTTAGTAATTTGCATTTAATGAGTGTCTTCCTGAAACTGCTAGTAAAGACTATTGTTCCAAACAACAATAAAAAAAATTTACAAGGAACCCTCTCGTGTCAGTTTAAATTAAGTTTGACAGGAATTCAAAATGTCTCTATATTTATCCCAAATATCTAGTTATCATTATATTTTTTCAGATCTGGAAGCCTGTGAAGAGTCATAGTCATATCCATGAAACACAATAGATGGCCTTCTAGGCTAATTTATCTGAATTTTCCACCTTCTGAATATAAGTTTAAATGTAGATTTAAGAATGTGAAAAATTCTCAGACTGTTCCCCCCTGCCCCTAGCTTTGTAAAGTGATTTCTGATGCATAATAGTCACAGGGAGTAAGGAGAGTCATGGAACTGAAAGAACATAATCAGAATATATAGAGAATGTATACTTTGATACTTGTAACTCTCTTATAATGTGATGAAGAAAACCTTTGTAATGGTGTCATATGTTAGTCTGAAAGATCCCTATAGGGGAAGTTCTTGGAAACCGAACAGTTGATATACCGATGATAAAGGCTAGACAACATGCTAATAAATAATGCATTGTGGAGAACTTGTCTTTAATGGATGCTAGAGTAATTAAAAGGTACTCTATGTAAGCCTTTTTCTTCTCCAGAGTATTTCTATTCTGAATGTAGCCAGTTAGACAAACAGAGATCATAAGTTATGTTATTTTAGTTTGCTATTTAACTGTTTTTATTAGGGCCTGGAAGAAATGTATGCACTTAAAACTAAATTTACGTACTGTTTAATGTCTTATTAATCTCAGCTATCTTAAACTGTGTTCATCACAATACTTTGGGTAAACTAAAAACAGAATTAAAGTTCAAACTAGAAAAGGAATACTCTGAAACTATGTGTTCCAAGGCATGTTCTTCCCCCCCCTCCCCTTCCCAAAACCACCTTCAGCACACCCCAAGCCTTAACCTATAGTGGTTCTTAGATGGATTTTGATTTCACAAGTTAATAGCTTGAACAAAATTAATCATAGACAGTACAATCCTGTGCTCTGAGATAATTTTCATAGTGTGTTTTGTTTTCTTTTTCACTGGCATGCATTTTCTAGACAGTAGTGATCTACTTTTTCTTTTCCAGTATAAAACCTAAATTATTTTATTTAGGTGCTTAAAAATAGACTTTTGCTTTGAAGCCACTTAGGTGCTTTTAAAAATCTTGACCTTCAGAGCCTAGTATTACATATGCAATTTGGAAACTGTTGACTCTATAGCAATCAGTATGTAATATAATACATTCTGACGGCAGATCATTAACTGATATTGAAGTAATTTTCTTCTATCAGTTATATCCAAACCCAACCTAGACTGCTAGCTGCAACTATTTTAAGTCAGCGGAACTTAAAGCCTGCTAGAAGGCAACAAGCTTAATGATTCTCGGGTGAGTATGAACAGGCAATTCTGTCATGGGCTTGGGGTTGCTGGGATGATGGTAATACTGCCTAGATCATTTTATCATCCTCATCCTGAAAAATGCCTTGGCTAGACCAGGACAGAACCATATGCAAAGCTAAGTAAAGGTGACAAAGTCCTGAACAGCAGGTGAGCGCAAGAATTACATTTTTGTTACTGCTCTTCTCGTGCTCCGGCAAGCTGATGCCCTCTGATGGGAGAATATTTAGTTCTAGGTACTAAAACCAAATCCAAATGCAGAATGCAGTCTGGTTCTAGACTGGTAATCCAGATGCTGTAGTAATGTTAAATAGACTTCAGGAAATAAAATTTTTATAGATAGCTTTATAGGTCTGCAGAGGATGAATCCTAGGGGTTCTTCACTATTTACGTAACTAATGGATCATCTTTTTTTTTTTTTCCTTTTTTGGAAGTGTGATTAAGTTTACTTCAGCTGTTCTTAGATGGTACAAGTAAACTAGTCAGAAGCTGCAGAAGTCTTGACATTGGTATTAAGTGCTTCTATCTTGGTTGCCTAAACTAACTGAAGTTAAAAAAAAAAAAAAAAAAAAGGTTGTCAGCTTGCCAAATACATGACTTGTGGATAGCAGGGTGCTACCAAACTTCAACAAGAAATCAAGCTCCAGGTTTGGTAATTTCTGAGACTGTTGGCTCTCATTGGCTTTCATACTATTAAGACTTTTCCTCTCAGGTATTTATGGAGCAGAGATGCTTTCTAAATGAGGTTATTAAATGTGTTTTCACGTGCTGTGCTACTTGCATTTCAAGCATTTCATAGTAACTACTTATCAAAAGTAATGAAGAACTTTCTCCTACTTTTACTTCCTCATGCCCATGCATACAATCACAGATGAGTGTAGGGAGAAAACTGGGGGTTAGTTCCCTGTCACGTGTCTGTCATGTTGCTGGAGCAGGGAGGGCAAAATCCTTGCTATCCTCCTCCCATATGTATTTATGACGCTGTAGTGGACCATTAAATTCATAATATTGATAGGTTTTAAAGACACATAGGGATCCTTTGGTTAATTTAATCTGTTCTCATGCATAACAGATCAGGGATTTTGTCCAGGAACCTCTGCATCCAATTTTATTGGGAAATCATGTTCATGTCTTCATTGGCATTTGACATTTTTCTTTTACTCTATGTTCAGTTCATGTCTTGTTCCTCTTACTGCAAAGTGTGCTCTCAGCAGTAAAATTATTTTCATATTTTATTTTCTAATTTTTTTTTTAAATGGTGCACTTACCATTGCTTCAACACGGGGAAAAAATGTTTTTCCTGTTCATATGGAAATAATACTATTGTGCCTAAAAAGAGTGGCCAACACCACATGCTTTTGAAAGATGAAAGATTCCTTGCACCTACAAAATAAACACTTTTATGAATTAAGTGGCTGTTGTAATTCTGAATTCCTTCATTATCTATATGCATTTGCATTAGTATTTTTAATCCTAGGCTCTTGGCCTCATTTATATCTTGTGAAAAAGATTTCCAAAAGCTAATTGCCTTCATGTTGATAAGCACTTTCTTTTAATATTATTCTCTTTCAGTTGCACTAGAATGTACCCTTCTGGTGTTCTGAGATTTTTGAATCAGTTTATTTAGAGCAGTTTGCTAATTTGTCATCTTTCATGTGTCTTCTCCTGTATATGAACAGCCACAGAAATCCTATCTCTTACAGTGTGGTTAGTTTCCTGCCTGGTTAATTCTAATGGTTCTCAGCATTCATTGGGAATCCTTTTTACTTTTCCTATGTCCAGATCTGGTTAGTTTATCCATCCTAAGTGTTCCCAGGCAGTCATACCCATGACATTTCTTTAAAAAATATTTTTTCAAAATCATGCTCTGCTCCATTCATTGTTCTGAATACAGGTTTCTGAGTACTATAGGGCATTGCAGAAAAGTCACCATTCATTCCTCTGTAGCAATGAGCAGATACCAGGGTTATTTAAATGGAGTAAAATAACAAAGTGCTTAATATTGGTCTTTTCAGCGTATATGTTATTCTTTAATAACGTCTTCTATATATATCTTTCTCGTTCTTTGTAGCATTTCCAAATATTCTATAAGACTTAAAATATTTTCCCTCTCTGGCAACTTGTCACAGCAGAAACAAAGGTAGTGAATTTTGCAGTATGCTCTTAAGTTATGTATGTATCTCATCATAAAGACAACACTACATTTGCAAGTAACCCCAATCAAATTCAAGGAGAGGTATATACATGATATAATTTTTACAGTACTGGATGTTATACGTTACATATATATATTCAAATTTACTTTTTTCCCCGATTGATAGTACTTCTCATTATTCAATTTCATATGTGTGCTGCTCTTCTTTTTTTACAGGTGAAATTTTAGCATGTGAGATACCAACTCTTTAAAAAAACCCCTGCAGTCAGGTTTGAACCAGAGATGATTAGTTATGTAGACAGTAAAGCTCTGTTTGCTAGGCTGCTTCTGTGATCTTTGTTTTGTGTATATGTGTCTTTAAGCTAGTATAGTTCTTAGATGATTTTTATTGCCTATCAAACTTGTGATCATTTTTAGTATTTTTCAGAAATGCTTGGCATATTGAAGTGCACAATTAACTAACCAGTCTAATTTGGAAAATTAGCCTGCCATTCTAGGCTCTGAGAACTACCATTATATTTTAGTATGTAAAGTCTACTAATTTTCATTCCTTTACAATTTTCTTTCCTCGATAATTTTCTACTTCTAGCAGGGTATTATTTTTCTGAAGACATTTACAATGAATGTTATTCACTGGTCATGGCTAACCTTCAATTAACAGACTTTGATGCAGCATGTATCATTATCCCATTATCAAGTCATCCTTTTCTTCATTGGTTTTTCAAGTTATTTACTTATTGTTGAGAAATGTTCTATTCTCATTTAGTATTCTTTAAGGTGTCTTTTCAGTGTCTCCAGTTACACAATGCTATCCTGCACAGTGACTGTCATATTTCAGAAGTATACAAGGTTCTGTTAAATAAAACCCCAAACATATTTAAACCAAGAAAACAACCTATGCCTATGTAAAAGAACCTCTCTAAAAACCTGTCTCCCTTTTATTCTCTTTAGAAAATTTTCATACAAAGTGATCACTTTAAGACACAAAATCAACTGTGACAACACAATTAGGTGCTGACAGTGTTGTATAGATGTTATAAAAAAGATACCTGTTCTTATTTTAAAATGTTAAGCGCTTGCATTTAATAGTAAGATACTTTTATTTAAAAAAATAACATTTTGTAGTCTGCTTTGCTATCTCTTCCAAGTAGGCAGCTCATCTTTCATTGTATACAAACTTTAAAAATAATGCCCTTTTCCGTATAACAACTGTCCCAGAGAGCTTGCAGTCATCTTTGAAGGTGAATTATGGTGAATATATTAAAGGCTGTTGGATCCAGGGAAGAGTAACAGGCAGATTTTGAGTGGTTATTTGCCCATACTGTGAAGTGAGGATTATGAAGTTAGCCTGTCACAGCTCAATCCACCTGTTTTCAGTATTGCTAATTATCAAGTCATGTCATTTATCAGTTGTCAGAAATTAGTTTACTACAGTTGCGATTTTGACTCTCAAGTATCTTCATCAAGATTTTCTTTTCTATTCACATATCTTTGTGATGCAACTGTTCACTGAAATGGCTCTTACGCATATTTACTCTGGCTTTTTTGGTTTTTTTTTTCCTCCTCCTGCGTAAAAATGGCATGACTCAAAAAGTCCAAACAATCCATGATAGAAAAACATTTTGCAGGAGGAAGATGCTGGCAAAGACTACAGTAGTAATAATCCTTGTGCCCTAGGGATTTAGCAGTGTGCTAATAAGTTAATAAACTTATGGGGTAGATAATTCTTCTTTTCTCAAAATGATGTTACGCTTTTCCTCCGTATATTTCCTGTAGGATGGATTGTTTTCCACTTGAGGAGTTGCTGGCAGTGGAAATATCATTAGAGTTGAAAGTGGAGGAAGTGTGTGGGATGAGTCCATAAGCACATTGAAAGTAACCCTGCATTATAATACTTTCTATTTGCTAAGAATAGAATTTTAGCTGTTAAAACCGAGTGCCAGTTTTCAGGCAAAGTTTTGCTGTTGTTCCTTTCTTTCATCCCAAGAAAAGCCAAGTGGGAAACCAAAATACTTGACAAGATTTTTAAGTGCTTGCTCACATAATAGTGCCTTCTCTCTCACTCTAATAGTTTGCTGTTTCTTAATAGCCTGCTCTGTAAGTTACCAGAGGTTAAATGAAATAGCGATGAAGAACCTAGCAGAATGTCACGTATGCTTAAAAATGCCAACAATAGTTTCTTTTGAATTTTGCATCTACTTACGAAGACATAACTTGATTTAAGTTGCAGAGCCCTGAAAGTTCCTCAGGTTTTATGGTATAATTGATGAAAACTTCTTCAGTTTTACAAAAACAGGTTAAAACCAACAGCAATCTCCCTAAGTGGAAATTTCAATAAAAACCAGCAGAGACATCTTTACAAAATGAAGTACTTATATGTATTATTTTTATTGTGGGCTAATAGGCACTTTCTTCCTCACTAATTGGTCTCTCTCAATTAAAACAATTACAGAATCAAATATATGAATATTTATACAGCATTTAAATTGATATTTTATTATACAGAAGTCAAGAAATTCACAGTTAATTTTTCCCACTACAGCCTTATCTTCATCCCCCCGGAGTGTACGCACTACAGTGAAGGACTTTATTTTGCAATTACACCACGTGAATACATAAATATTTAAAAAAAAAAAAAAAAAGAAAAAGAAAAAAGTTATATTTAAAAGATTGATTACAGAGCAACTCTGCTGGTTGCCTTAACTTAAAACCAGGAATCACAGTGTTACAATTAAGCCAAAAATTTGACTATTAAACACCTAATAGAGTATGAACATTTCTGTGTCAATAGGATGCTGAGTTTCCTTTGCCTGTTGTAGTCACTATCCTGTTGGAGAGAAGAGCGTGTCTTTGCTTGTGCTGAAACGTATGCCCGGTCACAGATATTCCTCTTCAGGACTCCGTGAACCAGTCCATGCAAAGTACAGGAAGTTGCATTGTGATGATGTTTAGATATCATGGATATTATCATATGTATAATTAGAAGCTATTAATACTATCCTTGTAGGGCAAGTAAGTAGAATACATTGCCATTTTAATTTAGCAGTAGGTTAAGTGGGTTGGCTAAAGTCATGAAGTGAAGCAACATAAAATTCTTGTGATTAGAAGCTGAGAATTCAATACTTTTAGTGACTCATTTGCACTGATGTATAATTTCTAAAATGACACTGAAAATAAAAATTGTGATGATAAATTGTGATTTAACTTTTGTAGCTAGTATGATGCTTGTTGAAGTTGGGGAGAAATTCCCAGATGGTCTTCACTTTTCATCGTTATGTCATCAGGCTTATCAGTTGTGCAATGTTACGGTGATGGGGATGCGCTGCAACTATTTTCCCTTTTATCTGCTTAACTGCTTAATATTGCGTGTAGGTAACTACAGGATTGGTAGTGTTCATGTGGAAGTCAGTGGCAGAGCTGCTGTGGATTTCGCTAGTGTATAACGCTCACAGGAGAGGAATCGGTACTTGTGTGCCGCATGAGGCAAGTCTGAGGCGGCTCTGACCCTATCTAAACACTCGGGATCAGGCCAGCTGAGAATCCTTAGATGAGAAAAATGATGTGTTTGTATCCTCGATATTCAGTAGTGCAGATTGCTCTCCAAAATATATCAGCTCCGTTCATCTGCTTGCTCTGGACAGGTCTATACTGAACGTGGATTTAGGATTTGGGAAAGCTTTACTAGGCTAATGAGCCAGACAAGCAGAGTAAGGAAAAAGCACAATGTCACATTATTCCATTTAAAAGCAGAAGGCACTTTCCAGTTTTGAAATTAGAAGTCTAAATTCTGCTTAGCGAAGCACAGTAGGATTAACAATGAGGGCAGAATGTGGCCCACAGTGAATTTTACATTATCTGGGCTTAAAAAATCTGGGAATATTAGTCTGAAGAATAAAAGCTGTATATGCAACCTACTGTTTTATTTTTCCTTTTTACCCTTCTGCCCCTCCAAATACTCCCTTTTACTTCAAACAAGCAAACAGAAATCTATAAATGCAAACATCTGCAGTGAGATCAAGCGTAAGGAGTTTCAGCCCAAAATGTTATTTTCTGACAATGTCACAACAAGAATGGAAGCACTATCTCAGCCCTATCTTAAGTGTTGCTACAGCTGCAACACTGTAATTACTAGTTTTTAAGCTTACTTTTGTCTGGGGGAACAGTTTTGAAACTACAACATGGTAGGCTTAAGACTTTTCCGAATCTGGCAGAGGGTTTCTTTGTTTCTGGCTTGTCAAGGACCACTTGCAGTTCTGGTAACTTGGTGGCTACAGAAATCCAGAGGAAAAAATGAGCTTTGTGTCAAAAAGCGTGTGTGTACTAATTATGTGTGTATGTATGTTAGATACGTATATGTATATTTGACCATTTGAAATAACTAGCTTCTCTTATTTGGTGGAGTGCTACTGAAACTTTCCATGCCTTGCAACCAACTACACTTAACTGTGACTGAAGTATAACCCTGACTTAAAAAAGATTATTAAAAAGTTTTTGTCTGTCAAATGCCTAGATGGGTGTTCAGTTACATAATAACACCTATCTCAGGATAGGCCCATTTCATGCACTTCTAAAAAAAAATATTCTATTCTTCTGAGTCCTAATTTAAATATTTTCCTTTAATTATAAGTGTATGATACCAGGTTAGAGCTAAGCTAAATTACTGCCTTTCCATTTGGAGATGTACTACAGTGAAAATAGAACATTGTGGCAGTATAAAATGTTGCCCCTGAGACCAAGTCTTCTATAGTTTGGTGTGTCCATGCATCTCTAAATTTAAAACGAGTTAATTTAATGCATGCTTAGGGCTTTAGTCCTTGCCCTCTGGTCCCTACTGTAATGTGTGTCTGTGTGCAAAGGGGAATGAGGTTAGAAAGGGTAGAAAAAGAGCCTGCGAGAAGGCTTTTCTGAATGCGAGAGCTGAAGGACGGCAGCTGATGTAACCTGAGTTAGTCAAACTGCTGGGGTATAAAGCGGAGGCATTGATGTGCTCCATTCCTGCAAAAATAGTATCGCACGCACGCTTTCAGGAATGTGCAGTACTGTCTTTACGAGCGGTAGAGAGGGAGGTGTAATTTACATAAACTAAATAGGTGTTTGACAGTCTCGTATTGTTTCACTTCATTGACATAATTTATTTTTGAAACATGGGATAGTAAACTCTGTCCACTGTATCGAATGAGTCACAAACGGCTGTGGTTTTGGAGGGAAAAATCTACAAATGTTGGTGATCAGTAGTGCTCCTTACTAATTTTTAGGACAGTGGAACTATTTAGTTTCTTTTTATGATTTTGTATTTTCTTTCTATAAAGAGAAGTGTCAAAATAGAGTGTATGAATTGTCCCCCTGGACTACTTTATGCAGAAAGGCTGCTGAATTACAAGGAAGTTTTTGTTTTAAATGCAAATGATTTGTCAACATTAAGGATTCAGAGCTTTCTGCAAAACTGCTGTATGAAGGCCTGCGAGAGAGGGAATGCCACCAACCCGATCTTTTGGGTTTTGTTGCTTAAGACTTGAGCTCCTCACTCTTCTGGTTGGGGTTTTTTTTGGGGGGGTTGTGGGTGTGGGATTTTTTTCTTATTGTTGATCCCTGTGCTCTTGGTTGCTGCAGGCTTGAAAGCTGATGTTATTGGAGCAGCCCTATAAAAACCAATAGAGCATGTTACGTGTTATGTCACTAAATTCCTATCTGTCTGCAATGGATATTTTTAGAGTTCTGCATTTTAAAAAATTGCATTGCTTTAAACATAAAATGTTATGATTAAAGAATGATTTTTTTTTTTTTTTTTTTTAGAGGTGGCAAGAAATGAAATGTGCTGTGGCATGCAGACCTCAGTCCCTTTATGCAGAGGTGTTCTCTAGTGCTGAGGATTCCCTGCATAGTTTGTTTGTTTTTTTTTTTTTTTTTTTTGTAATGGTGTGGTCATGCCTGGAAAGATGAAACCCAGGCATTGTGGTTAGTAATCTCTCAAAAAATTTAAGATTCACCTGCTCTTTGGTGTGATTAATGGCTGGGGAGTAGGAAGTAGAAAATTTCCCCCCCAGGCTGTCCAAATGGCCCGGTTAAGAGGCAAACATGAAGCAGACAGTGGGCTCACCTTCTTTCCATCAAGGAATCTAATGTGGAGCACAGTTTGAAATACGATACAGTTTCATATATGGGAACACAGAGGCGAAGAGTGCTCAAACATACTGAGCCTTGTCACAGGTACATACTGTAAATAAACTATTATGTTATTTAAGAAATGTTTTTCTCTTTCATATTAATGGCAATAGCATGATATCAGATGCCAGCTGCTGTGTAGTTGTATCCAGCCTTTGGTTTACTAGCTTGTTGTCAGGATGTTTCCATGAAAGAGTTTTAATTGCTTTTATTCCTGTTACTGAAGTGCCTTTTTTTTTTTTTTTTTTAAATATTCAAGCTGTTGGTGCAGCTAAGTGGTGCTTGCATTCTCTTGTATTTAGGTAGTAATAGGCGGTTTAGAAGGATCCCCTCTAGCTTCTGACTGTGCTAAATTCACCTTTGCTTTTTTCTTTTCTGTGTTGATTCAAGAGAGTTTCATCTTCCTTACTTTTTTCCCAATTCCCCTACTCCCCCCCTTTTTTTTTTTTTTTTTTTTGGTCCAAGAGGCTGCTATGTGAGATATTAAGTTGTCTGTAGGTGATCTCCCTCAACGATATGGACATCAGCGCTAGATGGATTAGGTGACTGCACATTAGATTCCACTGACTGTATATGCAGTATACTATAACATTTATATAGCCGAAGCCCCCATTTCAAAGACAGCAGACCTAAATCAATTAATGTCGTCTGAGTTTGTCATCTAACATCTAAGCCTGCTATTTTTTTAACTTGAAGCAATGCTATGTATCTTTCCTCCTCCTCCCCTTCTCAAAGCTGAGTTTTGCTTTTGCCTTACAAGCTGTAGAACCTGCTGTTCTTCATTACTCTGTACTTGTGTCTTATAACTGTAAATAGCGATTACGTTCTTGAAGAACGAAGTGATACTCCCCCCCCCCCCAGTTGGTTACTCTCTTCCAAGATCTGCATGTACTAATGGAATGATATACTGGGTTGTCTGGGGCAACATAAAAACTGATAGTAAATTATTAAGCTTTGTATGTGCCATTAATAATGCATTTTTGTTTTAAATGCAATATTTTCATAGTCATAGAAATTTACATTGGAAAAATATGTATTATGCCATTCAGTTCAGTCTCCTCCACTGCAAGCTGCTTTGGTATATTTAGAATGTATATTTCCCAGTGCTTTGTTTTAACTAATCAAGTGATGAGGCTTTCAGCATTTATCTTGGGAAGCTAATTGGTGGGGCCCACTATTAAGACATTGTTATTTTGTGCCAAAATTTCTTTCCTTCTCTCTCTCTCAATGTTTTTCTTTAAAGTTTCCTTTAAGCAGTATTTGCAGCATGCTCTCAAAATCCATAAACTGTATAGTGTTACGCTTTTTTTTTTTTTTTTTTTTAATTGTGTTTGGATTTGTTAGTAATATGATAGTGGAAATACCACCACACTTGGGGGATGGATAGATAAAGGTTGCTCAGGAGTTTGCAATGCAGCCTACTCATTTAATATGTAACTTAGATTTAGATGCCTTGATAGCTTGACCTGAAGTTCAATGTGGGCTTAAATTTTTTCTGTTTGTATTTTATGGCTTGTTTTTTTTAATACAGTCTTTATAAAATGGCTTTATTTTTACATTTTCTGTAGAAATAAGCCCTTAATTAAGATTATTGCTATGTTTCCAATTCCTGCATTGGAGTAATTTTTATCCCTTAAATATTTGACAATTTTCACACCTATACTATTAAATACATGTGTGACTAGACCATTGCTACTTTTATATATTACCTAAATACTCAGTTCTGCATTCAGATGTAATTATTTCTACCTGTCCTAAAAAAGGCTGTGTGATGTAGTAGAAATTCTTCACATATTTTGGAGGTGCTATCAGGAATGTGGGGAAAAAGAAGTAATTTAATTGTGCCTCATAAATAGCACTTACTGGTGACGTGTTGTTCATAGGCATAAAATGTAAACATGAGATACTCATTCAATAAACGACTGATTTTTGTGAAAACACTTAGGGTGATCATAGGGAAATCTCTGCAATAAGTGTTTCCAAACGCTTTTCCGACTATTTTACAGTACATTCAGTTGCAACAGTCAGTGTGCTCCTTCTGCAGCAGGACTCTTTCTAGGAGCAAATGCACCTGGTTTTGTTCATTCCATTTTATTTAATTCCTGCTCATGGGATTCAGTAAAGATAATACCTCTAAAAGCATTTTTCTGCCAGGGAACCAAAGGTGGTAGCTGTTCTGGATTAATGTAACTTAATATATTTTCTAATCCTCAGAATATTCAGGGTATGAATTTACTGAAAGATGTCCGAAGTAGGCTGCATTTTCTTCTGTAAGTTGGTCCCAGATTTCCTGTATGATCCTCTTTTCTGCACGTTGCAAAGCAGGCATGTAAAATTAAAAATGGTGACATTATTACTCTATTGTTGAAAAGTCATTTGCAGAAGTCCACCACCAGTTAAGTTGTTACGTGGCAGGAAAGGGGGTCAGGTAATGGATGGAGAAGAATACATAAAGAACTGCTCCAGACATCTTTGACAGGCAGCTCTTTACCTAGGCTGAGGTTTGGCACTGGGCTTGCCCGTGTTTGGAAGGATTCTGAACTGTATAAAGCTGTTCCATAGTGCGGGCAATAGGCAGTGAGTGTCTGTATGCTTTGCAGGCACTAGTTAGTCTCAAAAATGTACGCTGAAATCTCAGACCCACTTTGAAACTCCTGAAAGAAGTTTTGATTAAAAATATGAGGATGAAAGACTAACTTGTTAGTGTTAGATTTGTACTTATGAGATGAAAGAAACTATCTAATAATAAATTATCATATATAACTATTTTATTGAAAAAATTATTAAAACAGAGTGATCATGAAGAAACATTCAAGTTTCTTTTGTTCCTCTCTTTTTTCTTGTCCTATCTATTGCTCTTCTGCTTAAAATTCTTTATGCAACAATATAGACTTGATTACAGCAGAGTAGATTATGATTTTCTGTTCGAAAGGATATTTATGTTCATTATGCAGAGATCTTTGTGTGCTTCTGATTGTCTCCAGTGGTTAGGCATTTGAACCTCCTGGATAGCTGCTAGTATAATCCAGCTCTAATAAAAATGTAGTTTATGCATATCTCAGGAAGGTTTAAGGCAGCTGTGAGCTATTCATACTCTCTCCTCAAGAGAGCTCTAAAATGTTCTGTTTTAAATAAAGTGCCTTCTTCCAGTTAACTTTAACTTGGGGGGTGAGAAATCCCAACATCTGTACACCCTGTCCCCCCAGCGCGCGCCCCCCCCCCATTGTTTAATTGACTCTGGACCAGTGACAGGAACATCCCTTCTTTAGTACAATAATCCAATTCCCCTTTTGTTGGGCAGAATGGAAGGGGGTTTGATGGGAAAAGCCTGTGGGATGTAGCCAGTCTCTTGATTTGGTTCTCTTCCAAAGTTAGGGACCTATGGTGGATGAGGTTTTTTTTTGTTTGTTTGTTTCCTGGTTACTGTTCTGTGTATACATTTTAATACACATACTTACATCTACTGACATAGCCATTTGTGCCTTTTTATATAATTAAATTTAAAAAAGAGGGATGTTGCAGATATACGTAGGTAGAGTTCATGCATGGGTGGCTGTTAAGTCCAGTGTTCAAACGCAGCCATCGGATGTAGAAGTTCGGGAATGACAGACTATTGGAGCCCGGGAGCATTTAGCGATGCAGGTATCACTCTCTATCTGCGTGGCTTACACTTTTTCCTAACACCTGATGCTGCTCACTGTTGGAGCTGTGACAGTGAACTTGGTGGACCCTTGTTTTGATCCAGTACATTTTTACACGAGCAAACGGACATCTGAACAACATTGCTGTCGGTAAGAGAATATATTTTTATTCTTTCATGTGTCTCAAGGATTAGCATATACAGTTTAGTTATTTGAGGAAAGGTGATGTTACTGTTTGTGTTGGGTGAATTAAGTCCTGATGATGACAGCACCAGAGCTCCAGGCTGCTGTCTGGAGTTAGTGAAACATATCCAAAAGCAGCTCTGCTCCCAGCGCTCTCCCCCAAAATAAAGACAGCCCTCCCTGCAGTAGCTCACGCCTGCAAGTGGGCATGCACTTTCCAGAGAAACACACAAGCTTAGGGTTCAGATTAGGTCTGGAAGAAGTACACCTTTCTTAGGGAGATGTTATGCCCGAGTTGTTAAAATCAGCTTGATGTATTTATAGGTGTGTACCGCTTCTAGGACCGAGCTGGCAACTTTGCATGGCGTTGGACTGCGCTGCATCATGCAGGCCTAGTAACTTCACTGTTTACTGCTTCAGGGATCTCTGTACTTTCCATTTCTGCTCTCAGACTACCCCCCCCCCCCGCCGCCCAAGACTGACAGCAGAAGTGCTAGCTGTCATGATCTATTTTAAAAACTGATATTGAGCTCAGCAACTTGTGTTATGTATCCTCATGAAACAGGTATCAGATAAACCTGACTCAAGGCCATCGTGGGCATGATTTGCTATTGAAACCACAGCTTGTAAACAAAAGGCTTTCTACCCATTAGCAATCCCTTGAGCTGTTCAGTGTCTCGTAAGCTAAGCAAGGTAATCTGACACGTTCAAGGATTTGTCTCGCTTAGATGTCAGACTACTTGAAAATTCAAACTAGAGACCTGTGAGGCAGGCAAATAAACTGGGGGCTGAAGTGGGTTGTGCATCTAGTCGTGTAAATTGCAGGGCGGGGAGAGGGGAGGAAGGGCGATGAGGAAGGAGAGGAGTGCAGAGAAGTGTCAGCTCGTTACAGAAATACCGCTGCTGTCTCTGCCAGAGAGAGCGGGGGAAGAAGGGCATTGAAATAGTGATCACAGCAAATGGGGAAACAAGAAAGATACGAGTCGCAGTAAAGAGAGTAGCAAAAGGTGTGATATTTTTGATAAGCGGCTTAATGTTGAGATTATCATCTGAAGTTCAGTTATGAAGGTTCTCTGATCACTGTTATAATTCCAGCGAGACTTAAAAGGGTGCAAGTACACTGCGGAGAAGCTTCAGTAATGTTTCTGTAGCTATGCACAAAAGGATACGAATCATTTTGCCAATCTATATTTTTCCAACCAAGAATCTGCAGCTTTCCACCTCTCGTGTGCATCAGTTAGTACCTTGTGTAGAGATCTGTCTGGCACCCCTTTCCTTTTTTTAGTCCACCTTTTCAAAGAGAATTGTGAGATCTTTCAGAGCTTGTTACATAATTTTGTTTCAGGGAGAAAGAAACAGAAAGCCACTCTTGCCTGCAGGTACACAGAGCATGCTGGAAAGACCTGCTTTGTAGTCTTTCTGCATAATCTAGAATCTAAATAGAACAAGGGTCAAAATTTTGACTACGAACTACAAAATGAGGACTTGTACACTGTTTATCTCAGGCTTTATGTTTCTACAGTCTTAGTCTTTGACTCTTTGATAAACTAACCGGCTTATGTTGATGGCTTTTATTTTTGTTGACAAATGTGTTCATAAGCTATATGTCTTGAAAAGTAGGAAATAAACCCACAGATACCTGAATCTACATTTTCTTTTAGACTAGATAGAAATTCTGTATGTGTATGTGAGATGTGTCTGTGCATCCTACACGCACCCCGGATAATTACTTAGTGGCTGTATGACACTGCTACATCAGAAACCAACTTGTAAGGGGCACCCCACCATATTAAGGACCACATGTAATACACACTTTTCCTAAATATTTGCAAAATAGTGTTTTAATGCCTTTTTGAAGTCAAGGAGTGGAAAGGCAGATTAAATGATCTACTTAGTATAAAGCTTTGTATCAAAAATGCAAATGGTATACCACCATTTTTTGCAGACTTTACCCGGAAATCAGTGAAGAGAAAACAGGCTGTGTTAAGAAAATGTATTTGGATAAACTCAAGCAGATCGCAAGACGGAGCAGGAGGTCCTTATCCACTGTCCCTGACTGAAAACAAACTGATGTTTCTGTGATGCCCCTGCCTCCTTCTGCGGAAGATTGGCAGCATCAGTCTTAGGACTGGGGAGAACATCATGGGGTGAGCCAGAGAAACCCTATACAAAACTAGGTAGGTACCAGAAAGTGTTTCTCTACAAAGCTTTTGACTGATAGACTCTTGAGGCTTTTCTGTGTTTAACAGTTAAGGTGGGTTCTGAGTGTACGTATTATGGTAACAGAACTAATAATAGGTATTTGTTGTTGTATGTTGAGGTTAACGGGTTTTTCAGTGTAAAAAAAAAAACCCAACAACAACAACAAAAAAAACCCCAAACCAAAACAGAAAAATTAAATGCTCGGTTACTAGAAAGTGTAAGAAACAAAATTTGAACCACAGCTAAATTGTAAGTGATTTTCTTTGGATATAGAGTGCCCAGTATATTACCTTGTGAACATAATACAGAAGGAGGAAAAAGCCAAGCCAAAACTGCTGATAGTTTCATACCAGTAATTAACATCAGTTTAATCTGAGGTCTGCATGCACCCAGAAGGAACGTGGTTACTGAATTCACGGTTTGGAACTTGAGAACAGCCAGAAGAGAAGTAGTGCCCTGCTTGTTCAGTCACATGGCAAGTAAAAGTGTATGTGCTTTGCTGAGAAGAATGATAATACTGGCTGAGATGCAAGGTCTCCCTAACTCAATGTGTTGTTTCTAACAGTACTCAGAAGGGATTATTAGGAAAATAATAGAGAAAGAAGGCAAGTAAGGAATGATTTTTCCTCTGAAATAGTCTCAGCTTTCTATAATCAGCGGTGTAGAGGTTTGCATTAGCTCTTATGCAAAACATTGTATTTAATAAGTTTTTCATAGCTCTTTATTCTATTAATTTATGTAATTACTTTTTGAACTTCTAAAAGATTTTCCAGTAACACTACTGTGCTTCCGCAAACAATTGTGGAGTATGGGGAAAAAATACTGTTTTCTAACTTAGGCCCGTTTCATCAAGGGCCAGCTAATTCTTGTGTTATGAGAAGAGATTTGCTATACCCTTTGTAAGTCTTTTAAACACTTTCTGCAGTCATTCTTTTGCTGGATCTGAAACCTCCTTGGCTGTACGTTGTTCAAAGTTCACAACCCAGTTCTTGTACCCCACTCTGAATTGTGTGTATGCAGAGAAGGCTCCCTGAGATAATGGAGATAGCAATGGCAAGAAGTTCACTGAACAGCTACTCTAATTAGGGTGTGACATTAATTAGGCTACAAAGATATTTCTGTGTAGGTCAGAGAAAGAACAGCGACAAAGTGAAGTACAGTATTTCCAAGGGGGAGATTCAGGTGACAGTAAGAAAAAATGTCTTCATTTTTTTTCTGATTTTGAGTGCTTTTTAAGTTGAACTTTCTAATGAATTTCAAATTTTTAAGTTCTGTTAATGTTGTTACACTTCATAATTGTATGCTTCGCAGTGAAACTTTACAGTAACAGAGTTTTGTTTGGAAAATAACTGAAAAAGGGCATTCATGTTTATTGTTACTTTTTGTATTAAATGCACTTAAATTATGGGTCAATCCTGATTTTTCTGATTGACATCAGTCCAGCAAAGCCAAGGAATTCTTCAGCTTTGAGTTTTGATAGCAGTAGGGATTCCTAAATTAAAATTTACATGACAGCCAAATGGTACAGGATTGAAAACCCAACTATGCATTCCTGCTGCATTTGTATTGGATTTTAAGTGTGTTGATAGAATTTACAAGATTTGCAGACACTACTTCAACTCATGCTGAAATAAATGAGGATTTTTCGTTTGTGTTTCTATGGTCTATGGAGAACATGGAATTCTAGCACAAAAGAAGCATTTTTACAGTGAAATATCTGCTTATGACCATGTTTTAAGATGTGGTTCTTGAGTGGAAACCAAAATCCTCACGTACTGTATTCATTCTTTTGACTAAAACTCCTGAGGCAGAGTGTGTAAATGGTGCAGCAGCAGCTTTTAGAAGTGTGAAAAAATATTCCATACTGTTGATGGGAATTTCCTCAGCAGGATGTCTAGTAGCGCTATTAGATTTTTGGATATAGTGACACTGCTTGAATAATGTTCTTTTGCTATCATTACTGCTTTGATTGTATAATATTTTAGTGGTATAGAGTTTATCTGACTTTCCCTTTAGCTTTTTAGACATGTATGTGTGGGAATCCAGTCTGGGATTTATTTGTAACTGTTGCGGAGAGGCTAGGGGAGAAGAATTTGCTAACAAAGGCTGGTCTAGAGTGTCGGAGAGGTCAAGAGCTTTGTCAGTCAGTTCCTTCAGTCACAGTCAGATGAATGCTCTCACAATACAATTTGCTGCAAGGCTGGGGAATTAATTGCATACAGGGTTACAGTTTTGTTGTTTAACTTAAAATTCAGACTACAGATGATTCCTAGAAGCCTACTCATTGAATCGTTATATGAACCATAATTCTAGCTTTTTTTTTTCCTTCCTCTTTAATCAGGAAATTATTTTCATGTGTAAACCATCTCACATAAAAATGTGCAGCTAAAGTAGCAAAAAAGCAAGGGTGGTAAATGACAAAATATGACACACACGCCATCCCCTTTGTGTGTGCTGTATTACTATTTTTTATTGCCCTAAATAGATTCTAGTTTTCTTCACCATCTTTTCTTTAGACAATTTCCTTCTGGAAAATTTTAGAATTACTCATATCATGGTAAAGAGGCTTCAGCTTTGTGTACAGATGGAAACAATATTTTACCTGAAGAAGGTTTTTAAGGTTTGAATGTGATTCTTAGCTAGGGAGGAAGTTTGTTGTTGGTTTCAGTTAGAGTGTGTATGGAGAGGTATGGACAGCACTGTGAAGCTTTTTGCACCTATTCTAAGAATTCAAATTCTGGTTCACATAGGAAAGAATAATGGAAAAGACCATGGTCTCTTACTACTCTGATGGTCAAAAATGATGACAAAATTCACAACCATCCTTTCTGTATTAATATTGTATGAAACATTAATTTCAAAAAAATTATGAAAACTTCTGTTGGGATTTTGCTTAGGTGAGTGTGTTTTGTGCTTTTTTATGTCTAGTAGAAGCATATATTTAATCTTTTAGTAGAGCAGTATTTTAGCGTTTATAGCAATAACAATCCATTGAAACTATGAAGCTGAGATAAAACTCAAATCTTCTGGAGGTGTTCTACCCTGAATAAAATTTTAGGCAGAAGCCCTGGAAGCAGAGCAAATATTTTTAGACTGTAAATTGACCATGAGGAGAGCATACTGTCTATGTTGGGAGGCTGTAAACTCTGTTTAGTAGCGAGGATCCCTCACTGACAAACGTATTCATATGTAACTAACCTTTATGTTCCATGATGTTAGAAAACCAGGGGTCTTTTGTGTGTGTGTGTGTGTTTTTTGTTTGGTACATTGATTTCTTACTCTCAAAAATGTGTGCGTTTTGCAGCTCTGGGTACTGGCAGAAGCAAAATGTGGCTTCATTTTTGGTGACACACTGATATAATAAATTGTTTTAAACCTCACATTTCTTCGAGGACGCTATTTTTTTGTAGCAGTCCTTGCTCTGGAACACCACTGAACTTGGTGGCAGCTCTGCATACACAGCAGCTACAGAATTGTACTCTCAGTAAAAGTGACAAGGTAGTATTAGCTGCTAAACAAGGGCTCCCTAGAAAGCTTCAGGAAAGCAGATATACGAGGCCTGTTTTTGCTAGGAAGAGCAAAATGACAAAAGAGGAGATGGATGCCTCTTAAGAAGCCAGATTTCAACCCATTTTAAAGGAGCATAAGGAAATAAAACAAGCTAATAGACTTTGTAGTCAAATGGAAATGAGAGCAGGTTTATTGTTGTTAAAAAAAAAAAATCAATCTGTCACAAAGCTTTCCACTTATATATGAGACAGAGGATGGAACTCAGCACATAGAAGTTGACACACTTGTTTCTTTTATGCATATTGTCAACAGAAAAATCTCCTATCTGTAGATAACATTGATGATCTGAGCCATTTTGCAAGAATGCGGGCACACCAGACAGTTAAAAACAGGGAAAAATGAAACTCCTGAGGGAAATTAAGATGTCACTAAAATCGAAGGTCCAGCTTTCCCACAAGTGCTTGCAATGAAGCTTTGTCTGTTTAAAAAAAAATCTGATTGAATGACATATTTTATTAAAGATTTTTTGACTGATAAAAACCCAGAAAATTCAATTGGACTGTAGAGTTTTCCTTCTAATTTGGGGCTTTGGCTGCTGAACCAACAAGCCAGACCCTCAGTCTTGCCTGTGCTTTCCTAAGTGATAACATGTTTCTCAGAACACTTCATATTGTTGTTAAACTCTTTTGGCCACTCATGTTTTTTAAAGCACTCAAAATGCCTTTTTGAGACAGAAGCTCAAAAATGCACAAATCTCCACTTAGATGTCTAAAAGTGGATATCAGTATCTCAAAGTATATAGCATCAGAACTCTTAATGAAAGTGATGGGATAACTGGGAGAATCACTGCAATCTTTGAACAGGCAAAGAGGATAATTGAAAAATGTACTACTTGTGTATATATATGCAAGGTATTTTTTAATAATGATGATATGTATTCTTAACCACATTTGATACATAGAAATCAAAATACACCTATCCTTTACTGATGCACGATCAAATATATTCAGGTGAAACTCAATTTCACTCTGTTCTGCAAACAACATTTAGCCTTGAGTGAGTATTCACACTTCTGCCAAATGTAATGTAATTCTACCAGAGGTAACCTACAAACAAATTAGTTTTCTTTTGCTAGGTGCACTTGAAAAGGTTGCGGGAGAGAGTGGGAGATCAGAGAGCATATGTTATTGTTCAGTAAGCCATGCAGCAGATATCAGAAATTAATGAGGCAAAGAAAGCAAAGGCAGCAAGCAATGCAATCAGCGGCAACTAGATTTGGGAAAAACTCGAGTGTTCTGGGAGACAGGAACATTAAGTGTTCTCTCCCCTTTGTATATCACAAACCTGAAAATGTGGAGACTTGAATAAAAGTGTTGATGTAATTATGCATGGAGGTAGCCATCGAACTTCAAAACAAAGCTGTATGTAAGTTGCTAGTGCTGTATACCAAGATTAAAGAGCAAATGGAAAAATACAAGGCATCTGTAAATAGTATACCATCATAAAACAAATTTCCTGCGTGGGATAAATAACTTAATGTTTCCCAGAGAAGCATCAGAATGCCCATCGCAGATGGGATGCTGTCTTCATTCTGAAATTGTAAGCAGTTTTAAACAGCTGTCTTCTCTGCCTTGCTACAGAAATGTTTGTATCTTCCACCAAATGGAAGCACATCTTAATTGTTTATATGGGGGCATGGGATAGAATGAATTTATTGATACGTTTTTATAGGGAATAATAAAAGATACCTTCAGGCCTGTTTCACGGGAGGAGGAAGAGGCAACCTTTCTGTTCATCGAGTGGCACACTGGGTGTCAATACTGAAAAGTCCGACAGTAATGAATGTTAAAATTCTAAGGTGCACAAAGTGCATGGGTGAAGTCATTCAAAGTAAATAGGTGTAGGCATTTTGAATTTTTTTGTTCTCTGAATTCTGAGGAAAAAGAAACCCTTTAACAGGTAGCGTTACACAAAAGGCTGCACTACTTTTGTGAAAATAACGATAGATTTTTCTGAAGCAGTTTGAGTTTTGTCTCTATAAATACAGGGTAAAATAAATGAGGTTTATGGCTTATTCATATTTAAAGTGAGCTTTATCGCACAGGAATAATATGAAGTTCCTCAATTCAGGTAGTGAAACTGTTCTACCACTTTGTACTTTTCATATTTATAAAGTGAGCCAATTTTGGGTACAGCTCTACATAGCTTGAAAAATTTTTCACTTACATATAATAATTTTGGACATCTGTATATCTTTGCAGAATCATTTGATTAATTTAAGAAAATGTCTACCAAACTCTCCTTGCTTTTAACTGCTTGCTGGATCCCAGTGCTACATGGTGGTTGACAAAATTCTAAGCTTCATTACTGTGTAATAAAACAGCTCAGCTTCAGAATTGGTCAGTTTATTGATTTTTAGCGGCAAGGGATTTGAATGCATTCACTTTGTTGGCTGTTACTTTCCCACTTTCAGAAACCAATCTGCTGTTGTGAGTAGTGAATTAAGCATGCAGATATTATGATAATCGGAGAAAATGAAATGTTCACGCTAGGGATGAATCTCTGAAAAATTGTATGGAATATCTTTTCTGAAATGTTTGTCACTGAAAAAAAAAATGTTAGCCTGGATTATACTGCAGCTTTGCTTTTGTTTTCCATGTTCAACTTTTGGAAAAATCATGAGGAAAATGTAAATGTTTTAATTCATGTTTTGTTTATTTTTCATATATGTGGCATTTATAAAGAGCCAACTTATGCAGTCATCCCATTGCCGTTCCACCCTCTCCTCTAATTTTTCCTGGTTAAAAATCTTTGGGTATGTTCTATTTATAATAAACACAAAGAGAAGGAAACAATCAATTTCCCACAACAAATACTTTAAATTTGTGCTGTCGCTAGCTCAGGTTGTGGTGCTGGCTATGTCTTGCCTGAGAAGGAAAAGGGATAGGTTAGGTGGTGCATGCCCACATCATCCGAGTCATCCATAATATTCCAATCAGGGCCATGAGGCAGCGCGGAAGAAGTGGATTGGTGAGTTTGTTCATAGGCGGTCAACTGTTGTCTTCCTCGTGGAGGAGTTTTGTTTTAATTTGTTGAAGATAAGGGACTAGGGAAACAAGGACCAAACTTACTGTGAGTCACAGCTCAGCCCCTGCTGTGCTCTGGCCCCCATCCCACTCTGTGCTACCCAGGAAATACACAAACAGAAAAAAAAAAAAAACCCAAAACACCGAGTCCTGTACACAGTGAAATCGAACTATTTATATAATTGCTTTTCTCAGAACAGTTTTATTCTGATTATCTAGAACTTTTGTATGTTTAATTTTGTTGTGGGTGCTGGTTTTGGAGATAATTTTCCATAAAATTAAATTATAGCAGTTGAAGAAATAAAATCTTATTAGACTATCTAGCCTACACAAACACTACTTTGAAATTATTGTGCAACATTAAGGGATGCATTCATTAAAGGTTGCGTCTGATTTTTTGCATTTAGATGTCCTTTATATTTGCATACTGTTTCAAGACTTCAGAATTGTGCAGTAAATGTGACTAAATAGTTTTCATTGATACTATCTACTTAGAATCCATAATGCAGTGCTATGAATATTGATTTTTAACGATAGAAGTTTTGAAGTAAGGTGTTGATAATTTGAATTGGCATGGGTCCAACTGGATGCAGTCTTGAGGTCTGATGTTTACCCGTGCTGTAAAAGGTAAGTGTAAAGGAGTAGCATAAGCGTATAGGGTACAATCCAGACCTCTCAATCAAAATGCATAATAAATCAGTTTCTTAAATTTGTCTTAAAAGAGGAAGGTCAAAGAAGGTACAGTACAAGCAAAATGGGAAAGGAAACGAAATAATTTATGGTAAAAATCTTTTTTTCATTGGTCACAATAAAAAGTGGACTATAAATATCTAATTGACATAAATGCTTTTAAAAAACTTAATTTGTTCTGGTATCCATTTAATATGGGGATTAATAAGGATTTAAGAAACAGCCAGCATAGGTCTTCAAGATCAAACCATGTCAAATTGATGTAATTTTTTTCATGGACTGTTGGGTAGGTGGGAAGCAGCCACTGTGATACATTTTGACTTCAGAGAGGTTTCTTACACTGACCTCTGTACTTTTCAGAAGCAAATCACCAAAAGGTAAATGCACAAGATGCTGAGATGAAAATGTCTGGTTTTGATTGTGAAGTTGGAAGGACTTTTGTTATGTTTTGAGTTTTAGTTTGGTTTTTTTTAGCACCCTTTGTGATAGAAAAGATATTTATTAAAACTTAAGGGGGTGTAATACTGCAAAGGGTGGCAAGCACTTGGAATCCAAGCTGGAAATTCAAAATGATCTTGGTAAAAAAAAAAAATTGTGATGAATAAGATCATTGAAGACAAAGTGTGAGTGAGAAGATGGGGAATAATTAGCTATGCAGCAGTGCTGCTGAAAAGGATGACAGTGCACCACAGTCCAAATCAGCAATATGTTGCTGTTCCAGAAAAGCCGGGAGTCATTCTGGAATGTATTAATGGGATTACTGCGTAGGAGTTAAGGTTATTATTTCTCTATGGTGCTGGTCAGGCCTTAGCTATAGAAGCTGAAGAGCTCAGAGACCTGTAATAATGATGATTTTGAAAAGAGAAAATAAAAAATATTGGAAGAATTTTTCACTAAATAAAAAATCTGAGGGGGGGAGGTGTTGTGATATCAGCCTTGCAATAACAATTGTTAGAAAGAAGTAATCATCAGCTCTTTTGGTGGTTTTGTTTGTTTAGTTTGTTTTTATGGTTTGGGTTGGTATTTTTGCTAATGGAAATAGAAGGGAATTTTTTTTTTTTTTTTTTTTTTTTTTATAAAAAACTTTCCACCTGGAAAGTTAAGTCCTGGAACAGCTCCTACAGGAGATTCCATTAGAGGTTTAAAAAAAACCTCAAACCCAAATCCAAACAAAATACAAAAAACTAATACCACAGAGTTGGGGATCTCACCTGGAATATGGGACACAGAAATGAAGTTACTATATCATCTCACAGAGATTCCATATATTGTAATTAGACTCCTAATTATTTTGTAATGGAATTTAGGTCTTCTGCATTTAATCAAAAAGCTTTTCCTTCTATTACAAAAGTAATTGCAGTGGGTTTTTTTTAATAAATTTTAGGTTTTGGCAAATCTGTGTTTTCTGTTAGAAAAAAATATTTGGCCCCAAATTCCTGACTAAACCAAGAAATCCAGCATTTGTATACACAAAATGGTATCTAACTGATTAAATTCCTGTTTGACAATGAACTCTGTATACATCTTTAACCAAATTGTAATTCCAGCTATGCACCCCTAACTCATAGAAATGACCCTGAAGATTTGGGTCTTTTAATCAGTGAACTCTAATTTATACAGCTTTGTGGTTTTTATGCCAAAAGGAGCTTTGCCAGCCTTGTTATGAGTTCAGAGTACTTCTGGTACTGAATAGCTGAGGATAAACAGGGAGAATTTTTGTTGTTTAATGTACCAGTACATTATTTTTTATATATATTTATAAAATGTATAGATATCAATTTTATATGCAAAAATAATTTATATTTAATAATATTTTATAACTTTATATGGAGGTTATAATTTCATGTTTTATATTTCTATAAATATATCTAGTTATTTCAGAAAAATGTCTGCCAAAGGGCTGAATAATTCTGTACTCTCTCAGCTATTAAATAAGTGGGAGGATGACAATCAGGTCTTATAAATTGATTACTTGATCTTAGCATAAGCAGCATGTCCTGCTTCAGTGTGGCTTAACTCCTTTATCAGCAGGGCAGCACAAAAAAATTACAGTAGTATATCAAAACATAACATTTAGAAATAATATTTATACAATTTAAGATTTAAAACAAAACCAAATCGACTTTAGATAAAGAGATCTCTATTGTATCTAGAGCATAGACTGTTACATGTGGATGGAGACACACATTTACTTGGGTATGTAATAGTATGTATGGTATATACTTGCAACATAAGTGTTTTAAAGTATGCTGTCTGATGATCAAATGGCATTAATCACAGTTGAAGAAAAGACTTATTGTCTTTTATGTGCAGTGGCTGACCTTGCAAGGACTTGTGAAATTGCCTCAAGAGAATAGGAAAAAATAATCTATTTCTTGGGCTTCTTATCTATATTCACCCTGAATAATACTTAAAATAAAATTTGGGAAAGTGTGTCTGAAATCTAAAGAAAACAGTAGCTATTATGATGAAAATGGCTGTGACCTTTTATTTTTATTTTACGTTATTTTATTTTTTAAAATCTTTTATGAGTGCTCTGTTCCCTGCAGTGTATCTGTGAAATGCAGCAAAAGTTCACAGCAGATGATTATACTAAGGTACCAAAGCTAGTGAAGTGTGAGATAATCTTTTGAGCTCAGAATTAGCGTCTCAGGCAACCAAGTGAGAAACCAAAGTGGAGTTGTTTCTTCAGTAAAGTTTAACATCTAAGATACACCTGAAGCTGTAGTTCTTTATTACTTTTCAAATCAGTATCTTTGACCATCTCTTACAGGTTAATAAGGGGTTTTTTTGTGGGTAGGGGATTGTTTCGACAGGAGACAGTGGCTTTGCTCCAAAATCCTATTTTGGTTTTGAAATCCAAATTTCTAAATTTCAAACAGAATAGAATTTACTAATACAGGTAACATAACCTTTACATATTTGTTTTATACACTATCCAAATGTGTGTATCCAGTGTGCGCATTCTGTATTTTCATTGTAAAAAAATTACAGGAGAAAATGTGGGGAATTCAGTGGGGTCTTGTTTTTTGTTCTAGTTTACACTCATACTTTCACCACCCCCAGCCCCCCTGCTTCTGAATCCTAGAAGTGTTAAAAAGAACAAATTTTGGGAAGAACTATTTGACTTCTTATCAAAGTCTGTGTGTTATCAAGACTGGACATGGCACCTTTAGTATTGTCTAGTGAAACTACCTGAAATCGTAGGTTAGAGAGTAGCTATTGATGGTTTCTAAGTTATACAGCACCTCGCATTTATTATCATAAGGGTGCGATGATATAAACAAACCTTGGTTTAGAGGGAACTAGGAAAACCTGTTACGAAGTGCTTAAAGTAGTATTGGTATCTACATTATTCTCATTTACTGGTTTTATGAACTAGGAAGCAGTCTATTCCAGGATACGTTTCATGTTTCTTTCTCGATTCCGTGATATGCAACTAAAGAATTGGGAACAGGGCAGTTTAGGGGATATACTGCCACATGTAGCAAGGGCTTGAAAAACTGTGTAAAAAGCAGGGGAAAAAAAAGTTTCGAACACTAAGGTTGTTTCAGAATTTTACTGCTTTTGCTCATGATGTTCCTGTCGCCTGTATTTGCCAAAACATAAAAATCAGTAATAAAAGTTCCTCCACCTACTTTTTAAGTTTCTCTTAAAATATCTGGAAATTATTTTGTGTAATATTTTTATTCCTCTTTCAACCTGTCTCCTAGGTATTTTCACAGCAGAATTGACATTAAATATGCTCTCAAACTTCAGCGCGTCAGGCCAAGGGTGGTTAGAGTTGTTAGGTGCTAGTAAAACATCTGGCATTGCAAATGGTCTTTAAATAAAATACGTAAGCCTGCTTTGTAGGTGTAACTGACCCACTAATTATGTGTTGGTGTGTCTGTGTATGATGCTACTGTGTGAATTAAGTACTCGCCACTCATTGACTTTTGAAGGACTATAAACAGGGTAATAAGTAATGATTTAATAAACCTATTGAAAATTAAGAGCCAGCTGTATGTAGTGTTTGATTAACTATGTAAAAATGTTTGATTTATGCATGCTGTCAGCAAATGCTCTACCTGATCTTCCAAGTTGGATGAACTTGGATTTTAGTTGGATTTTATTAGCGATTAAAAATATGTATGTTTGTGCATTGTCAGTGCTATTTTAGAGACAAGTCTTTCTTTAATGTTGCCCTACATTTATACACTTTTCACCCATAAGCCTGTTCCTCTAATATTATGAAATGCATGTGTGAATGATTGTGTGATTGATACAGAATCACAGAATGGCTGATGTTGGAAGGGACCTCGGAAGTCACCTGGTCCAACTGCCCTGCTCAAGCAGTGACACCCAGAGCAAGTTGCCCAGGACCATTTCCAGATGGCTTTTGAGTATCTCCAGGGATGGATACTCTACAACCTCTCTGGGCAACCTGTGCCAGTGCTTGTTCACCCTCACAGTAAAAAAAAAACCAAACCAAAACAACAACAAAAAAACCCAAACCTGTTTCCTGATGTTCAGAAGGAACCTCCCATGATTCAGTTTGTGCCTGTTGCCTCATCCTGTCACTGGGCACCACTCAAAAGTGTCTGGCTCTGGCTTCTTCGCACCCTCCCTTCAGGTATTTGTACACATTAATGACATCCCTCCGTATGTGACATACCATATGTGCTATCCATGTTGCATATTTTTCACTTGCATGACTGGTGAGAAAGACCTGTTTATGCGTATGTCCACTCCTGCCCTTGCTTTGGTTTTTTTTGGACTGGATTGATTCTATAGAAAATTTTAGTATCGGACTAGTGCGCTGTCTAATTCTGTTTCTTCTTCCAGACAATTTAAAACATTTTGCAATTTATAGCTAATGGAGAAATATGCAGAAAGTATTTTGGGAGGAAGGACCACAACCTTGACTCTCCCAAATCAAAAGGAAGCTTTTCTGGTCATGAGGCCTATTCATGAGAACCTGTTCCCATCATTTCTGGATTCATGGCTGATGTGTGAGTACTAAAACATTCAGTAGGATAAAATGTGAAAATACATGTCTCAATGTTGAAAGAACTTGACAGAAAGGAAAATTTGCATTGACTGTGAAACCATCTTTTATGTAAGGAGACTTCTCCTTAGTAGCTTACAGTGGCTGGAAACTCTTTCTGTGAAAGAAACCATCTTCAGGTCTACCTCTGAAAAATGTGTATATATGGAGTGAGTGAGAGAGAAGGAAATAAAACAGTGTGTGTGTATCTGTATGAATATATCTAAAATCTACATAGACTGAGGGAGGATCTTGCATATCTTGGTAATAAACACTGTAATTCAGTCACCTTTACTGTGTTGACAGAATGGAAACTGGTGTCTGTCATTGCTTCCTGCAGTTTACTGCTTTTTCCATTCCTTTTGTGCAGTTAAATCAATCTTCGTTAAGGCATTATTAAGTTTTCCTTTGGGTATGCTAGTTTTCTGAAATCTGAAGGTTTCTTCCTTATGGCTTCATGTGAAATTTTTGATTGACTACTGAATATAGGTGGTAGACTCTTGTGCCAGCCATTCTTCTGCGTGACCTTTCACCCTTGCAGAGTACTGATGGTGTTGGCTGAGGAAGGGTGGGCATCCCATGTCATACATCCACAGAGGATTTGTGAAAGTCGTGAATGAAGGAGCTGGAAAATGTGTCGTGACCTTGGTTTGATTGCAGCAGGCTCTCTTTGTTCTGACTCGGTCTTCTAAGTCTTAGTTTCACTGCCTCTTCTACAGTGTCCAGTTCCCCATTTGCAGACCATTGCTTGTAATGGTCTTACCACTTCCTACAGTGGGGAGAGATATAACATTTTGCCAGACGTTACAGCCAGGCAGTTGTGTTCTGACAATTCCACATTTTCACTGTTCGGAAGAGTTCATGTTGTCTTATACTTCATTAAAGAGCTGCATGCATTCTTTCGATTAGTGCTGTTGAGTGCTTTTAACGCTTCTGCTGTGACTTCTGTTAAGATTAGTTAGAGAAAATGATTTCTTTGTAGTAAAGCAAAGCATGTTAGTTTGAGGCTTGAGCTCACGGCTAAGTGACGGTGGCAATGGTGTTGCCAGTCTTTACCCAAACTTCAGACCTATTTAAGTGAAAGAACCAGGACTTGCCTCAGGAAGAGCAAAGGAAGGATTCCGATGTTGATGCAAAGGCACGCTGCCTTCAGGGAGGCAGAAGGGAAAGCATCAGATAGATGGGGAAGTAGGCTTATACAATAGGAATATCTTTCCTTAGTAGTATGTAAAATGATCGCGTACTCTCCAGTGTGACTTAAAATAAAGTTCAGGTACTCTTACAGTGTGACTGTTAGAAGTGTGAATGAAGTGCAAATATGCATGGAAGTTTTCATTGTTAAATTCCTTTTCCCCCTCATGTTTTTGCTCCAACAGCTTAATAAAACACTTTAAGGTTATCAGGTGCATGATAAGGAGGATAAATCAGGTGTCCAAACTGATGTAGCCTTACTGTGACATGCCAGTACCAATAATGCCTAGTGTCGATACGACTACCTACTATCACATCTTGTCAAATGATGATAAGTGACAGATGAATTCAGAAACAAAGTTGCACTCTTTCGATTCTGATTTTAGGAGCAAAATCTTGCTGTGTTCAGTGTTTTAAACTTTTTTTTTTTCCTCATGATTCTTAAGAAAATATATTTAATGTTCAGCTTTTGTGTTTTTTGGTTTTGTGTATGTGCCTTTTCTCCTCCTCCCCCATCCCCAGTTCTTAAGAAAACATATTTTAGAAGGTGGTTGTTTCCCAGGCAATGAGTAATTGCCATCCAGCCAACTTGGCTGCTGTGTTTATTTGCTTGCCCTTTGGATCAACAGCTGCCTAGCAGCTCTTAGTGTGTCTGCTTGCCACGTGGTGGAGAATGAGAAGTTCTCCTTCCTCCAGAAGGTTTCTTGAAGTTGTATTTGGTTACCTCACTGGAGGAACATCTCAAGGAGAAGAGGCAGGAGCTTGACTCATCCTCCTCAAGGCTTTTTTTAAAGGGGAGCTTTGTGAAGGTTGTTATCTTGTTGCCTGCTCTCCCAATGCAGAGAAGCGGCAGCAGCCGCGGGTGGTCTCCGATCCCGTGGCCGTGGCGGGGGACACGGACGGCTTCGGTGACTGTGGCCGGTGGACCCCCACGCGCCCTCGCGGGGCCTGCTCCCGCCTCCACTGACTGGCAGGCAAAGAAAAATTTGTTTTCCTGTACTGTAGTAAATACGGTGTATTTATTTTCAGTGTAGGGCTGATCAGATACTTCCACGGGACAAGTTTTCTGGCAGTCTGGCAGTCAATTAAAGAAGTTAGAAGCAGTAGCAAAAATGGTTTAGCAGAACTGTTCTTTTACCATTCTTTGAGGCTAGTGCCTGAGGGCGCTGAGTGTTTTCAGCAAATATTTCAAGGGGTTCTGAAGGGACTCATGAAGATTGATCTGTTGTCAAGTGCCCTGGAAAACTGATACGCATTTCTCCTGTGTTTGAGTTTATAAAAAAATGTATATATGCTTTTGTTGATTCACTTAAATACTGTAAATTTAAAGAAATACATGTGGTAAGAAGAGACAAAGAACTTTTTACAGTTAATACAAAGATTTTTGAATCAAGATTATTAAGAACAACTGATTCCACAGTGTTTTACTGAAATTACAGATAGGGTAATATCACAGGGCTCAGCTGCCTCGTCTGAAATACTTGTCATCGTAAAAAGCTTTCATGAGCTTATTTTTCTTGAAAGATGTTTTTCTTTTAGGATCTCAGGTTTATTATATAAACAATATTAGCTTCTGAAAATAAATCTACTAAGCTGTTCCTGCTCATCACCCAGGCCTCTATATGCAAGTCATTCTTTGGTGCATTACTTTTCTGTTATGTTTAATTTCTGTATGCGTTAATGTAAAGAGCTTAAAACAAAGCTAATGTAATATAATCTGATTATATCCTGAGGTCAGCTCCATAGAAAAAAGGTGCATCTCCTGCTTTAAGCTTATAGCAGCTACAAAGGAAGATGAAACTTTTAAAATTAAACTAAAGTTTTTTGTGTTTAAAGTAATATTTGTTGTATTATACACTGTAAGTTCACTCAGCTTGAAGTTTTAAATTATATTTGAGATCACTACTGCAAAATCAAACAAATACAAATAGCGAAACATTGAAAACTTAAACTTGCGCAGTACGTGAAACAGTCATGGCCTCTATTGGGTATTTCATTACTCAGATTATGAAAGGGACAGATTTTTTATTTTAAGTGCGTTAGCTTTTGACTTCTGCTTTACCTCAGGTTAGTTACTGGACACATCACTGGGCTTGTTCACTGCAGAACGGCTCCACGAAGGCTTCTGAAATCCAAAGATGTAGGCTTTCCCACCTCTACTACAGCTTGTTTATGACAGCAAGAAAACAGCTTTGCTAAAGAAAAGCCTCGTAGCTGTGACTTATTTATGTAACTCTTGGTGTTTTCTGTGACGACAGAACAAACTTTGCCATTGACCGAGGTCCAGCCTGGATGTAAAAGTTACCTCCGTACACCTTCCTTGCTTGTATTTTCAGTCTGGTTCTAAACCAGAATAAACTAAGTTGCCAGCTGGATATGTCTGGTAAACACTTGACAACATTTATTATTAATTTATTTCCTTGGAATAACTGAGATGCTGCTAGTAATAAACAGATATTACTTTAAATCACTCAATAATTATTTTCTTTGTTCTAATTAAATTAATTTTATGCCTGTTAATTTTCTTAATTAAACATTTCTTTTTGGCCATTTCACTGTTTTTACATTTGATTCAAAGCTATCATTACCTTTTATTATCCCATTGGGAATTACAGACACAATTTGAGACAGACTGGACTAGTGACTACAATAGTGCTTTTGGATCTTTGAAATGTGCATTAATAAAACTCCAGCTTACTCATACTGGCAAAGATATATTTTTTTTTTTAAGCCTTCATAAATTTAATTAAAGTACTAGTAAATTTCGATATAGTGGAAATTATTTCTTTTGGGGAAATAAAGGTGATTAAACTGAGAAGTTAATACAGGAAACTGAGATTCACGTAGGTGGGACGTATTAAGGTGAGCTTCCTCTGCAGTCAAAAAATTTCAAGCAGGGGTGGAGAAGCAAGCGGGGCGTTTGCCTGGCTTTTAGTCCTGGATCTTGTGGGGAGAACTGCTCGTTGGGTTAACTATATGTTGAGGCTGTGTTGGCAAATATGAGACTAAGTTAAATGCTTATGAGGGACACTGATGAGTGCCTAAAGGCGTGTTGGAGAAAAGTAATGTGTGATGTTGCAGTCAGAACAACATGTTTAATGAGGCTTCATATATTGCTGTTGAGTGTATGTTCTTTCATATACAGTAAATAGAACTCTTATGGATATGGTTCATCTGCTGTGTGATAAGTGTAAAAACTGTAGAAATCAGACATGTTATGCTTGTTCTATGTAGTTTTAATTGATGTTTCTGTGATATAACCACAACATCATAGGCACACCATACAGATAATAACATCATGCATCCTAGATAGGGAAAAGCCCATTTATGCTCTCTATCTATTTCTGCAGACATTTGGCTGCCCATTAAACTCTGCTAGTTACTTCTAAGACCAGAAGATAGGCAAATGGAATAAGTTTGTTATTTTGATCTGAAATTTCTTGGTTCGTTAGTAAATTTGCTAAGGTAAGATCAGAACCCTGTCTCACTGTGTGAGAACTAAGATCAGAAGAAAGCAGATAATCTGCTCAAGTTCCTGTATGTGGTCATGTAAAGCTGTGTTGTGGCCTCTTTAACCACACCAGGAAATACTGCTATAAAAGGTTATAAAATGTGTTTGGACGAGAGTATCAAGTCCAGAAAATGGAGCTTGTAGATGCTATGTGGACTGTGTCTGGGAGTCTAAAAGCACTGCTGCTTTCTTATTGTAGCTCATGTCAACAAATAGATCGGAATGCTTCTGTAAAGCGCTCTCTTTCGGTGTTTCTAAATGATTTCTTGTTCATTTTCCCTAAGAGTTGATTTGTTTTTAACAGAAAAGTTTATGGAAAAAGTTAGGTTATGCAGAAAATGAGTTTTGAGGAAGGCTGTCCTGATTTTACTGTAGTTCTCATTTTCAGAAATGTTTGAAATAATTTTTTGAGAAAATAGACTTGTATCTCATAATGGTTTGGGTTTTGGCAGTGGGTAATGCCTGAGAAAACATAGTACTTTCATGATGGATAAGCATTAAATTTTATCTTTTAAATACTGTGTGTGAGAAAGCGTAACATAAAATTACATTTTCGTAGTTAACAAGTTAACTAACAAGACTCTAATAAAGAAAGTGGAGTTGTTCAAATCAGGCTTAGAAAGTTCCTGTAAATTTGGCTATTTCAATTTTTATTAATGTCATGGGCTGATTATGTTAGAGAATGTTTTCTAACATACTCAGATATTTTTCCTTGGGAGTTGCATATGAATGCTTTAATATTATCTGCTAAAACCACAAAACATTTTTTTAGACCAAAAAAAAAAACCCCAGGAAGTAAGAAAATATCTAATTATAATACCAGTAATCTGGGAGTTGGGAAATACCGATGCTGGGAAATACATTAGTTTTTTAACCTGTATTTGGGGGATTCAATATTGTCAATCTCAATAAGGGAGACAAGGGTAATGTCTTCAGAGTATCTAGTGCATTTTAGTATACCTTATTGGATCGTTACTTGGTTAGCTGATGTAGGAGGAAATGTTTTTCTCAATAAAACTTGAGTAGTAAGAAGTTCATATATATAAAGAGAAAACAACGCAAAATATTTTTTTAAACCTTTAAAGTGAAGTTTGTGATGTTCCAGGCTTCACCTGGAAATCTTGCCATGCATTGGCCTTCAGGATATTCAGCTCTAATTGAAATACAGCTATAAGGAATGTGCCATTGCTTTTGGCAGGAGAAATTTTAAAGTATAGTGTATATATAGCACATTAGTGTACTGTATGCAAAATTCAAAATGTTTTGATATCTGCTCTTTTTGTATCCTGCCATTTATTTATTTTATCTATAACTGTTATAACACTGTTTTAATAATTTTTCATTTGTCATTAATTAGCATACATATTTTAACAACACATTTGTGCTCTCTTGTTTCTCCTTTGCCCTCTGCAGCTGAAGAGGGGGGAAAAAAGGCATTTTTTGTTGCCTTAAACACATTAGAGCAAAAGAGCAAAATTTAAAAGCTGCTTCACTGCAGATAAAATAAAGAAATCTTGGAAACAGGCTGTGCACAACTAGAAACAAGAAACTTGTTTAAAAAGTGTAAAGGGAGGAAACCCTGGATATTTGGTGTAAATAAAAGGTCAGACTATGAAATGTGTTTGTATTTTTTTCTCACTTTGAAACAAAGGGGAGTTAGATTACTAAATGCATTTTGAAGTCTGACCTAAACATCCTAGGTGAAAATTTGTCAAAATCTCAAGAGATGCCACTTGTTTTCCCCCTTTCACCACTGTGACTTGAAAGTAGCTTTACAGAGGTCAAGAGTTAAAGTGCTTTAAGCTGGATGCGGAGGGGTGTGTTTGTCTTGGAAGAATCGCAACATTTGCATTATAAAGGTAAATTTTGCTCTCTCTTTGTTTTTATAGTTCTCATCATCAAAGAATCTCGATGACTCACAAACTGTAAGGAACTTGTTGCTCAGACTTGTCTCTGTTGTGGATAGAAATATTTGGATTTAAAAATCGAAGCAGAGAGTGTGTTTATTTACAGGTATGCACCTGTTCAGTCCTTAAGGTTGTGGCAAAGTGAGTGATACTGGCTTCTGCAGGAAAAGTTATTCTAGTCTGCTGTGGAACACAGCAATGCACAAGAGGAGGAAGCATCTGCAAAATGAATTCCACAGTTTCTTCTGGGGAAATATTCCAAAGTAGTATATTACACTTGAAAGTAATGATTTTTTTAATCCTCTGATTGTATGGGATAAAACTACTTGAAGGTGGCATTTTTATCTAAGGATATCCTTTCTTTGGTGTACCTGTAATGATTTTTGCCCATGCTTGAAGAACCTAAATAAGATTATCCAAACCCTTTGTAGAAGAGACTTATTCAGTATTTCAAAATATATTTCTCAGCCAATAAAAACCAATACCTCACTACTTTTTTATATATATATCCTTTATCATCTGTCTCTCATTATATATATATGTGACAGGAATTCTTTGGACCTCAGAGAGAAACTGATTTTCAGTACTGAATAAAGAAGTAATTCTGTAAAGAAGTGAACAAGTAATACAGCTGGGTACTGTGTCTAAACATCACATCCCCTGTATTTTCTTGTATTGGCTGCATGGAGAATTGGTATTCTTTGTTATTATTGTGGTAACTCCATAATTTTACTCCATTGGTTTCTTCATCTGTTAGGTATGCCCTGAAGCACATAGATGATCTGAACTTTATGTCAGTGTACTCTGCCCTCAACATATTAATTTGCTCCTCGTGCTAGACACAGTTAAAAACACACTGAGCTGTTATACAGCAAGGTTGAATGAGTGAGCTATTCTGTCATTTGGATGGCCTCCTTATTTTTATAAAGTCTTTATTCTTCCCTTTCCATGTTCTGAATTGTCTTGTCCAGGTGACCACTTATTGCCATTATTTCCGGTAAGATACCATGTGAATTGGATGGAGTGACTTACTGTATCATTTTCTGTCTTCTAAATATGAATTTCTGAGGCTCTTCTCTCGTCACTTGTTTAACACACCATAGTCACCTGATCTGTTTAAACAAAATTTCCTCTAAAATTACTTCTCCACATTTGACACACTGTCAGTGCAGATTGTCAGATTCTTTGTTACATCCAACAGAACGTGAGATGTCAAGTGACCTCTTCTAGAAGCAGCGCATGTCTATTTTATGTTGCCTTTTCTTGTGTGCGTTAGCAGTTCAAATACATTTCTCAAATGGCCTTCATCCATATGAACAGCTAGTTGGCTGTATTCAACTCCCATTGAGTGATGAGAATTGTTGGCTTAGCACAAAAGAAGATAAGGACCACAAGGAGACTGACTAAGCTGATGATGTAAGATGGTTAAGAAAATTGCAATATTTATCCAAAAAAGAATTCCCCAGCCCACCCTTACCTCTGGTGTTAATGATGCTGTGTAGTAAAATCGTAGATTCCTGTCTTTAGTTGCTTATTAGACTAATGCATCTGTAGAATAGAATAGAATATTTCAGCTGTCAGGGACCTACAGTGATCATCCAGTCCAACTGCTCCAGCAATTCAGGTCTGACCGAAAGTTAAAGCGTGTTGTTAAGGGCGTTCTCCAAATGCCTCTTCGACACTGACAGGCTTGGGGCATCGACCACCTCTCTAGGAAGCCTGTTCCAGCGTTTGACCACCCTCTCGGTAAAGAAATGCTTTCCAATGTCCAGTCTGAACCTCCCCTGGTGCAGCTTGGAACCGTTCCCACGCGTCCTATCACTGGATCCCAGGGAGAAGAGACCAGTGCCTCCCTCTCCGCTTCCCCTCCTCAGGAAGCTGTAGAGAGCAAGGAGGTCGTCCCTCAGCCTCCTGCTCTCCAAACTAGACAAATCCAAAGCCCTTAGCCGCTCCTCACAGGACATTCCTTCCAGCCCTTTCACAAGCTTTTTTCCCCTCCTCTGGACGCAATAGACTATAGACTTGATTTTTTAGGAGATTACAAACTTAGAAGTTTGCTTTTGGGGGATGACAGAAGCAAAAAAGGAAGTTTTACCATCATTATATGGTTTTTTTCAAACAGTAAATTTTCCCTCAAGTTCTTTCTCACACCTATCATTTGCATCTTCTTCCTGCACTGTGGTCAGCCGTTTATTTCCTCGCCTCAGTTATTCAACTGTCTGCCTCAAAAGCCTCTGTGAAGAAGAGGCCAATGACTCAAATAGCAGACTTGTTTGTGGTTGGTGGTATTAAAGGGTTTAAAAAGTGTTTGTCCAAATTTTGGTTGACACTTGTTGCCTCAGAATTTGATATTGCATATTTTTATATATATATATATGATATATGTGTATGGGCTCTTCAAGATCCAAAAGTGTCTCAATTCTGTTCTATCTGAAAGCCCAACATGCGCAAGCTGTGTCAAGATATGCCACACACATTTTACCATTAATTGGTTGAAATAATCTAGTCTAATTAAATCCCCTGTAAGCTGAAGAACAGGTGTGTTTATATATTAAAAAAAGTGGATTTAGAGAGCGAGGAAAACATTTCATGTAACCCTAAAACACAAGACATTCAAAAGTGTAAGCTTCCACAATCTTCTACTTGACTGTTAGGATCTAGAAATGAATACTGAATCATAATGTGGTCACATTAAAAAAAAAAAAAAATACAGTCCCCTAAACCCTAAAAGCCAAGAGCCCTCTTCCCCAAATCCCCACTGAAATAGCCAACCTTCTATAATTTGTTCATAGTTAATGTCACTGTTGAATTTCTCTGGTAGACTTTTTCTCGTATCTTGAGATAAGTTTCATTGCAGAAGTGAGCGAGCTGATGTACTTAAGCCTGTTAAAATATGGATGTGAGCAATTTCACTCCATTAACATTTAAGTAGTGCATTGGAAGTACAGTTGTACCTTACAGGATAGTGTAACTCCCAGTGTCAGAGAATAGATGAATTATAAAATAAGTTTGGTGGCAAATGGTCCCTGAAAGGTATTCATTTGATCACATCTTCTTTTACATGATTCCTACACTGCTTAGGAAAGCCAGTGAAGTTATTTTTTTAGCCATCTGAGAACAGGAAGGACAGAAGTCTTCTAACCAACCTCTGTTATGCGACATGCCAGGTTACAAACTAGCTGTTCAGTAGGTAAGCAGGTCTTTCCCACTTTATTATAAGACAGATAAGTGTGTGGAGACGATGGAGATGGGAAAAGCTGATGAGATTCTTCAAAGTTTAGGAAGAGAGGAGAGGAAACGAGGAACTCTGCTGTATCTGAGTTGTACCTCAGCATCTATTACTAAAAACATTTGTTTCAAGTAAGCAGTAAGATTTTTGGTTGGGAAGCCTGGTACTGTGTTGCAGACGCTCTTAAAAAAAAAGGAAAAAAGAAAAAAAAGTGTTTCTGTAGAAAGAGCTACAACTCATTTAACTTATCTTTTATAATCAAGGAAAGGAAAGGAGGACCAGAGACTATGTAAAAGTCCCTGAAAGTCTTATCTGAGAGGAGCTTAAGGTATTATACTGATGAGTACTCTGGAAAATTCTTGAGTTTAAATTTGCATATTTTTTTCCAGTCATTGTATGCCTGTCTTCATAAAGCAGAATGAAGTAAGAATGACATACCATGCATCAGGAATTCCTTTCCCTTTTCTAGTATAAGTCACCATTGAAAGAGGCAACATCGAACTGAAAACATCACCTTTCTTTTCTCTGTGTAGGACAACTTACTCATTATTTGCAAAAACTGTGATCAGTATGTATTCCTGAAAAAATGCTGTTTACATCTAAACATTAGTAAGAGAATCGAAAGCAAGTATCAAGAGCTCATGAGCCAGAAAGGCGTGAAGTAATGAATAACTTAGATTTTATTTTTCCTCTAGTAACGAATTGAGATTACTTTCTCTCAGTAGGGAGTGTAGAATGTGCAGGATCTGGCCCTTGTTCAGGAAAGCAACTTATTAAATGTTAATGTTTCAAAGTATTTCTTCATCTACTTCATGCAATGCTTCTAAAGTGTTTGAATGGCATATTTTTCTATCTGTGAAATTATGAACTGGATGGTAAAGCAATCAAAGGTTGAAGTGTACTCTTGAGTATGCACATATCAGCCCGGCAGGGGTAGGTAGAAGTTTCATACACAAATACAGTGACTGAATTTAGTTCACAGTGTGTAAATGGACTGTTGAGAAGACTTTTGTGTTGCACCCTGATGCCCTGAAATGTATGCATGCTGTGATGCTCATTTGTTGTGCCATAGTCCTGTTGTATCCCTGAGGATTTTTCAGGGCCTTCATCTTCAGTTGAAGAAAAGCAGGATATACAAAATAAACTTAGTGGGAGGTTTTCAAAATGACTACGAAATAAATAAAGTAATCAGCATTTCACCTGCTGTACTAAATGGATGCTATTAGTAAACACTAGAGGGTAGGTTTTCAGCATATAAAGATTCCGAGTAGCAGCAATCTTTGATAGTGATGGGAATTGCATGTTTAATTCCCTGCATACCTTACTGAGAATTAGCTAGTAGCTGTATGGGACTTAAGATCAGCTAAAGCTGTCTGCAGCTCCAAGTTTTCATTTCCCGAAGTTGTGAATACTTTTTCTTTTGGCTTATAAACCTGTAGACGCTCTGCTCTGATATTATACATGCAAATTGACTCTAACTGGATCATTTTGCGTCAGTCTGAGCTGATGAGAAAAGCCCCACGCTAACCATATGTTGTACTATCTCTGTAAAGGGAGCAGTGGGATATTCTGTACTTTTGGTAGCTGTCACTGGATCTGTAGCTTTTTTCCTAAACTGTATATTTAGGCACCCAAGGAGAACTGGATTTACAGTCCTCTATTTCCTAAGATACGGTGATTGTGATCTGAAAACAAAAGAAAAGGTTTTAAAAGGGGGAAAAAAAAAAAATCCATACAACTCTGAAGGGACAAAAAAGCCTCAATAGCTGGAAATGCATCATAAAATTGGTTTTGCCAGCTTTCATGAAAACTAAACATTTGAATTTGTTTCCTTTATCATTTTCCTTGCTCTGCTTAAATGAAGGATAAGATTATCTATGGGGATTTTTTTCTTTTTCAACGTTTATGCTAAATATCAGTGTAGGTAGCTTCAAATAGCTTCAATAGTCTTTACTTGCTACTCCTGTTTACTGAGAAAGTGTTCCCTATAGTTTTCTCACGAAACTGTGACAAGTTTTCCCCATCCCCTTGCAGTTTTGCTGTGTACAATTTTCTACTACACGTAGTTTTCTTGGCTTTTTGGTAGTTAATTTGAAATGTACTATGACTATTATCAGGCAAATAGAGATTTGTGCATTTTTCGTTTAAAAGTCTTGCTATGTGGTTTACATTTTATTTTATTTTATTTCATTTTTTAAGCAACTGTTGGGGTTTTGTAAAAAATGAGGAAGAAAGTTGCCAGCCAGGCTTTATCAAGCTGGGTGTAGGATTATGCAGAGTGTACATAAGGGTAGTAGCTATTTGTCTTGTTTCTTGCTTTGCAGATCATGCTCAACATCATTGTAGCTGGTCTAAGAGTTCTTAAAGATTTTAAATACCTTTATTTCTGAAAAACTTGAATATACTGCCTAGGGTTTTCACAGAGTTTTAAAAAACTGTTTAAGAACAAAAAGGAATTATATGTCTCTTTTTTCAATATGGACTTTAATATCATAGCTAAAAAGATCATAAATTGAAATGAAATGTTAGGAAATATTTCCATAACTCATAAAAATGTTAAGAACTGTAGAGATTGAGCAAGAATTGGCATCTTTTGCATAAATTTAAACTAGGGTTTATGATGTAGTTAAAGCTTAAAAAAATGTGGGGGTGGATCAAGATGAAGAGCTAGATTATATGAATTTTGGAGGGTTAATAGGATGTGAACTATTTAATGGAGTAAATGTGTAGAAAAGTTGTGAGAATCAGGAAGAACCTAAGATGACCTTACTGCTGAAGATACACTTAATCCATTTTATGTGCAGAAACAATGTTTGGTAATTCTAGTCTGTTGTCCTAGAGAAACAAGATTTTTGCAGTCACGTGGTATTTCTGTCACTAAAAATTTTTAGATGTATTTTGGGCATAAGAATCTATTTGCCCATGTTTGACAGTGTCATAAAGGTCTCAAAGATGAAACCACATTAAAATAAGCATATGAATAACATGGCTAAATGAGAGAGGTGCTGATTTACTTGATTAGCCAGTAAAAGTGAGATAAATGTCCTAGGCTCGGAAAGAGATACAGTTGGAGCTTACGTCTTCAATACGCATCGAGGTCAATCAACTGCAGGGCACAAATCTATAAGATACCAGACTTCATTAGAGTTCATTGGATTGCTTTGTTTGTTTCTTTGTTTGTTTGGAGGTAGGGCTTAGTAAGACTTTCCTATAAAGATGTTTTCTTTCCTGGTTCACAGACAGATGATGTTTCTGTCAATTGGATAACAGTTTTGTTGCCTGGCTTAGCTTTTCTTCTTAAATTAAACTATTATCTTGAAATATCAGCAGCCTTAGATTTTGGAGAGTGCAGGGGCAAGTATCCCAAGGGGAGGTGGGAGGTAGGGGGTGTAACTGGAATAGGGCAGGGAGGACGAGGACATGAGGAGGAGAAAAGGGGGCAGTGGAAGCGTACTTAATGGGACGTTTTTCTACTTTAAACACAAGTGTATAATTGCATATTTCTTATATTAGATTGTTTACAAGTGTTTACTTTGTTACTGGATATTATCTGTTCTTTCATTTAAGTGCTGTTTCTCAGTTGGTTTGTGTTTAAGAGACATTGCATTTACTTTGTGTAAAACAGAGATTTGTTCTAAAATATGGCCTACTTCCCTGTTTTGGGGCCAGGGGGAGTGATGGGGGGCTGGCTGGGTGTTGGGGTTGGGTCTTTTGGGCTGTGGTTTTGTGTGTGTGTGTGTGCATTCTCATTTGCATCTCCAGGAACAAATAATTGGTTTCTAACTGTCAGGGGAAGCCAATTTCTTGGGAACAGGTTTGGGGCCAGGGTGAGAGGAGGGAGTTCAGTCTCCAGAATTTCAGTGCTGGTGCCCTCGGGGATGGTGATCCCTAAGCTGCTTAAATGTTAATGCAAGGAGTTCAGTAAAATGCACTTGAGGAATAACTGGGTCCAACGTTAATGACAATAATTTGGCCTCTGAATGCTAACAAATGGAGCGTATGCTGATCAATACTGGAAGGGAAAGAATACTAATTTGTTCAAGAAATGTGAATCAGTACATTTTTAAGAGGAGGCCTGTCAGCTGGCCACCCTCTGTTGGAAAGCCAAATTTTGCCCAAGTGGGGCTATTTTGTAAAATCTTCTGATAAAAGAACAGAAGTGCTTCATGATAGGAAGAGTAATATGGTTATAATTTGTGTATGCGATCAGGAGTTTACTTGATGGGGAATCTCAGTCAAATAATCACATAAACTAGATAATTATCAGAACTTGAAGGTTTGAGTATTTTGACATTAGACATCTGTTGAGTAAATAAATGTTTGCAGACAACCTCCCCCTCCTGCCCGAGGAGTGAGCCTGGCCTGGTTGCAACAGCCTGTGCATATTACAGATAAATTTGCTAACAACCAGGATAGTCTTCTTGCTCATGATTAAGGTTGTTAAAGCTGTTTTTCTTTATGTAAATTAATATTCACTAGTTTATTAATATTCCTGCTATGGGTGAATATTATGTACAAGGGGCTGCTTCATCTGGTATAAAATGAAAATCATAATTTTATATATAAACTGGTCAAAACTTTTATGTGCATTTATGTATAATTATAATAATAATAATATCCAGACTCCCAGAGCGCCACCAAACAAAGGCTTTAATGAATTCGATATTTTCTGATTAAATAATTTTACTAGAAATTTCTTTACTGGCTATAATGATGACTAGTAGGCTTCTTCACTGTTCTTTTGACTTCTTATTTTTCAATAATAAAAGTAGAGGAAAAAATATGAAGGCAGTTTCAAATATTGAAAAGTATATTTGCATAAAGTGTTGGGTTTGTTTTGTTTTGTTTTGTTTTTTTCATCTACAGTGATGTGGCTACCTGTATTAAAACCCAAGGGGGATGAAAGTGAATGGAGAGAGAAAATGTCATTTGGGAAGCACCATTTGCATTTTCAAGATTGCTTAATAAGCATTTTGCTTTAATGAGCATACTCTAGTCATTCAATAGGAGTTTGAGAATTATTAATAGCAGTGTCGTTCCCAGAGCAGTCATAAGTATTTAGATCCCTGTACTGAGTTTAATCAGTTAAAATATATATTCTGCCTAGTTTGCTGCCCCCAAAACATATTTTTCAGCTGTCAGACAAACTCTTTCTTCAGTGCTGTTAATCAGCTCAGAAGAGTTAACTCTTAATTATTTAATTAAGCTTTTTTAATATAGAATATGGCATTAATTTAATTCTTAATTTAAGCTAGTTAAATAACCTTCTAGACCCGATTAGGTGAATTACATTGAATAGCTGCTGTTCAAATAAATAACACAAGCCTCTGCATAAATGGCATCTAATCCCTGTAATTATGTTTTGTTGGGATTCCCTCTTAAATGTTAAATATTGCCTTTTTTTTATGTTCACGTGACATTTACTTAAATATTCTCTAGTGGAGCGCCTTCTAGAAAAAAATGCTGATAAACATTGTTAAGTCTGAATGTTCTTAGTATATTGGGTCTGATACTTGCCCATGAATAATTTGAGATCACGATTGTGCTCCAGAAAACACTGGATTGATGTTTAAGGAACTGATTTAGCAAAATATTTGAACATGTTCATGACTTTGAACACATATGTATACGTATAGACTTCAGTTATGCACTTAAATTTACACATCTGATAATAACTTTTTGAGTATAAGGCATATATGACCAATTTCTTTATGATAAAAAGTAAAAATATTTAGGATAAAGTCAGGCCTTTCATTGCCTAGGTTTCTTCTTGCTAAATTTCCAAATTCATTCAGAGAAAAAGCCCTAAGGATTAAACCAGAACTCTTCATTCCCAGTGATGGCAATATGTGGTACTGGTGAGTCACAGTGTATTGGATACTTCTCATTTCCCCTCAGTTTAGTTTTGCCATTTCAAATAATGCTATCCAAGTATGAAAAGCCACCTTCTTTAATATCTGTTTCCTTCCCACTGTTTGTAAATAGAAATCATAGCTGTTCTTTTTTTGAAGCCTAATACGTCACTTTTGTAAACAAAAAGAGGGTGGACTTACTGGGATGATAGAACACCCGTTCCCATAGTTGCTGTCTTTCAACCTACGGAACACCAAGTCTAGTCTTTTCCCTTTCTGTAATGCCAATGATTTTTTTCAGCTGGTTTGCTTGCAGGGGTTTCTGTTACAGAAAGAAAAATGGAGCTTGGAAGTTGTCTGTGGAGTGCTGGTAGTTGGAGCTGTGTGAGCAGGTGGGGTCACTTAATGTGGGAGAAAGTAAAAAACAACAGGAGGAATGGTAAGGATGGCATTAGGCAGTTTGCATCACCACAGATATGTCAACGCCTTGGTCCCTTCTTAGTCTTTTAAACTCTTCAGCTGTGTGAACTTCTTTTCTGAGATAAACTTCACAGGCTGGTGCAGTAGCTGTTTGCTATTCCAGATTACCTTTGAAGCAAGCACGTCTTGACCTTGAACTGACAAAGATATTCTTATTAGTAAGAAGAGCATGTTCCTTGCTCTGTTTCTGCATAGTGATTGTGTGAAATGTGAAAACTCTTGGGATGTTGAGTGGACAAAGCTGTGTTCTTCTGCAGTTTACCTTTCTCATCATGAAGTTGATCAGTGAGCTGTAACAGAAAGAGAGAAAAAGGATAGGAGCGTAAGAGAGAGAAAATCCACTTACACAGATTAGCCTCGATACGCATTGATTTAACACAACAATAAGAGCTTTTAAGAGAGGCTACGCAGCAAAACAATAGATTTTCCATTTTATTACAACATGAAGAGAAAAAGAACTTATAAAAATAGTTATATAAATTGAATTAGATAGCCAAGAGAGAAAATTATATGTAACAAGAAGAAAAAATATTGCTTCGTTTGTTTTTGAAAGAAGCAGAAGTAAATTTATGGAAATTGCTTCTATTTTCCAGCTCCACTAGCTTTCACAGAAAATTCCATTAAAGAAAGATGAAAACTAAATATATGTTTTGTATAAATGTGTGACTTTTCCAAAGATGAAGAAATTATTGGAAGAACCTCAAGTTAGATATTGCTCTTTTTCTTTTTCTTTTCTTTTCCTTGAGGGAGCTGGAAATTATTCAATTTGAATGTCTGCAACTTTGGTGGGTGAAATATTAGTTTCACCTACCTATTCTTATTTAGAAAAGTCTCTTGAGAAATATAGGCTGTAGTGCCTTTTTGTGGTTACAGTATTTTGGGAAGTATCATTTTCATTCCTTTTTTGAGCCTTTTTTTTCACAGCACCTTGGGCAAAGGCCTTGTTCCACCTTTAGTTTCTACTTTTAGTTTCTCTTAATCAGGTGTTTATTTAAAGCTCCAAAAGATGGGTTTGCGTGAATACACACAGAATAGAGTAACAAAGCAAGCTGCACAATTAATCTACCTGGATTCCTATGCTGGCTCATTGCCCCCTGGCCCGTACATGGCATAGCTGCCTATTAGCCAGATCTTACTTCATGGCTGGAAAGTACTGATGATTTAAAGGTTGGTAGATGGGTGAAGAAGCAGGACCGTGGCTGCTGTGCGCTCCCGTGGGTTGCACAGAATGTAGTCTGCAAATCCTTCCTGCAGTGCAAGGCTTGCAAGATTTGTTGTGCTGCAACACTGCCCTGTAAAATGCTTTTTGGGAAACACAAACACTGAGGTGTTGGTATTGTAAGACACGATATAATAAGGTCATGGTAACAGCTGCAGGTCTGCAGAATTAATCCAGCCATTGGCTGCATTATATTTATAATGGCCAGTCCAAAGGTCTGCTGGAGTAATGCAAGGGCTGTCTTCAGACACAGGATGCTTTGGGTTGGAGTCTTAACGTGTAAGGCATGGTGATGTGAAAGGTTTCAGAATAATTAGAGTTCTATGAAAGTACCCGCCTACCAAAGATCTAGACAGCATTTAATAGCGTGTCAGCCAACTTCCCAGATTTTATGAGAAACGCATTTGTTCCCTATGTAGATTTGTGCTTATCTTGTTTATGTATGATGTACATACGCAGGAGTCGAAAATGTGTATTAGAGCTTGACTCCGTCCACACTTCCACTTTATAAACGCTGTTTCTGGAAGTCACAAACCTAACACGTTAGTGCCCTGGTAGTGTAATAGTTGGACTAACTTATTGTAGAGAACGTTGTCTGGTACTTTTAGAAATGTGTTAAATTATTTAGTTTGGAATACTCTAACTCCTAAAGAACCTTTGCAGAGTTCATAGTTTCTTGAAGTATTAGCTGGAAAGCATGACTTTACTTGTATTAAGCAAGTGATATATCCTAGATTTTAATATCAGTAAAATCTGATGAACATGGGAACAGACCTAATTACATGAACTTACATTTAGTAATTACGTTCTTAATACAAGAAAAAAGGCAAAGTTGGCATCACCTTTGTGTCAACTGCTTTGCCATTCTGGAATGATGTACATTTAATTAATGGGTCAGTATCACTTAGCCCCTCAAAAGAATCTCTATGTCTTCACTTCGGTTAATGACCGTCAAAAAGGTAATTGAAATGGACTCAATTTCTTTGTATCAGTGTGCTTTGTTATACTTCAATTATTTTATTTCTCCTTTCCCTGAGATTACTTGTATGTGCTTAAGCAATTTGAGTATAAAAGAAACAACAGAAATAGACCAATACATATTTAATTTTGACCTATAGCCTCCTTCATGGAATTCAAATCTCTTATGCTTTCAAATTAATGGTAATTTATCTGAATGAAGGATCATGTTAAATATGCCAGGAATGCAGTTATGACTAATCAAAGCAAAATAGTACTTTTGCAAAACTGAGGTTCCTGATTGTGCACTTTTATTTTTATAAAGCTGAAGATGTTTGTGCTCAGATACTTACTTACGCTTCTGCTTACATAATGTATATCTAATTGGATATCCATTGAAAGCAGTAGGGTGACCAGTGCCTATCCATCCCCCTTTTAACTCATCTTTTCTTTTTTTTTTCTTTTAAACAAGCTAGAATCCACAAATAATTCGTACTGAAACAGATCCAAGGATAAGTTTGACGGATGCGAAGCTTTGATGATAAATCAAGCTTTAGAGACACATTCATTAAAACAGAATGGCAGGTCTACAATAATAAAAATCAAGTGTCTCAAGTGTCTCGAATGGAAACATCTACAGATGTCCTTTCCTAGAATATCTATTCACCTTTAGAGTACTCTAGATAGTTTTGCCAATCCTTTTTCCTAAGGTTGCCACACAGGTTGAACTATAAGGGCTGCAATATTTCCTTTCATTATAGTCTCTTAGTTTATAGTGCCTTGGCCTGAACTGAGGTTTGAAGACTGAGGCAAGGGCTGTCTTTTTGTTCTAGCAATGTCCATGAATAGAGCTCCTGATAATGGTTAAATATTACCAACAAAGCATTGAAATGCTGTCCTGCTGGAATTTAAAGTAGTTTTGTGATTGAACTCATTTATTTTAAGACTTGTTACAGGCTAATAGCATATTCCTCTCGTCCAATCAGACAGTCAAGAGTAACTGCTCAAAGGTAATTTATACTTTAATATAGAAAACTCTTCGTGGAAGTAAGGGTTTTCTTCAGTAGATGGGCAGTCTACTGATGGCTGCAAAATTCAGTCTGAAGCTTGAGACGTGTAAGTTTTGCTAAAGTGGAGAGGTACATGCTATGATGGCTTCACATCAGTTGAGAATTTTATCTCAATCTGAAACTCTAACAGTTCTCTAACTAGAAAACATAGCACTGTCACTACAAGGCTGTAAAAGCAAAATAATAATAATAATATTTTGTTCCTCTGTGTACTGTGTTAAGCAGACTTTTCACTTGGTATTTGATTAATTTTCTAGTGCAACATAATAGATTAATATGATTTCTTGTTTTATGCGTCTGATTCTTGTAAACACTATGGTATAAAATAATTATTTAATTTGGTAAAAGCACTATGGAGTTCAGTGTCTAGCAACAACACAAATGATTTAATTTGATGGGGAATGCTATTCTGTTCTGATTAAAATACTGCAACTTTATTAACGATCTAAATTAGAATAAGGAGTTGGAATTTGCTTATTCTATGAAGCAGACAAAGTGCTTGCAATGAGCAAGATGCTTGTACTTCTTACTTAACATTGTGGTAGCTTTTGAGGGTATTATCGGATGAATTGGGCAATATCAGTCTTCCTTGAGATATCACTTGGTTGATAATACTGTCTTTGAGACATGTTATTCCAAATTAAAAAAACAAAAAACCAAAAAAACCCAACTGTATTGATTCTTCCCTCCAGATGATGATGATTGAATTTTTTGTATATCATTGATCAACAACAGTGAAGTTGATGTTATTATTTACATAAATGAGAAATACAAAACATACTTCATTTTGGTTTACTTACAGGTATATAAGCATGTGATTTTGAGCTTTAAAAATCATATTTTCTGAAAAAAAACCCAACAGATAAAAGACACATCTTTTAGTAACATTAAGAAATAAAGATGAATTCAAGTGCTTCAATGCATATCTTATCAGTCCTGCACAAATTCCTTCCACAGAAACAAATGCAGGTCCAGAGAGGCTAGGTCACCTGTGTAGTTGGGTGGAATGGTGGGAGGTGGAATGGAAATGAATTTACACAAAGGAAAAATGAATTATTAGGAAGAAAGAAAAAGAACTTGGGGACAGCTTTAGGGTGATACGTGTTTGCTGGGAGAGTAATCCAGTGTTTTCTTTAGTTCTGGCATGTACAGTCCTAGTTAATAGGTATGTATTGATATGAAATTGGTTTGGGTTTGGGTTTGGGGGTTTTTTTTTTCAGAGGACTTATCTCATTTTTTTCCCCATTTTTCTCCTACTTTGACATTTACAGCATAGCATATAGGTCATCTGATGACTTGAACTAATGAGTATACAAGGCAATATGTTTATGTAAACGTATGAAACCTCTTTATATTTCTTTGCTGTTTATCAATGAAATGTTGTATATTTATTTTCAAGAAATTATGCATTGTTGTTGCCCAGAGTTAGAAAATTGATTCATATGGAAATTGCTCATAGAAATTTGAAAAATATATGCTCTGACAGCATCCATATTGTCCCCAGCATTGTCAAGAATTTGGCTGGCATTTTGGTGCCAGAGGAGTACACCATTCATTATTGATGTAATGTTTTCAGTTCAGTGTTGAAATACAAGATTCCTTTCTGCAAGTGACAAAATTTCACTTTCTGTTCTATAGAAATAGCCGTCTTAATCCTTCTTAAAACTAATTCAATCCTTGTGGAAGATTGTTGCTGCTTTACAGCCTATTAATTGTTGCAAAAACTTTCCTGTAACTAGTTCTTTAATTCTAGTTCGCTAATTTATTTTGACTGTTGTGGAACCTCTTGCACTATTTCTGTTTATTTTCCAGTGACTGAGCATCACTGAAAGTGGTGGGTAGCATAATGTGAACTTTTGGGGTAAATAATCAAATCTTGAATTAACTGCAAATTACCTAAAAATTTAGTATTGGTGATTATATTTAAGCAGTATTAACTCACACATCAAGTAGATTAAGGCCAGAATACTGGAGCAAAGGGGGCTCAGCTCTGGTGACTAATAATAATTTAGCTTTACAGTTGACTTGTCACTTATTATCCTGATGTTAGCTGGAAGAGAGGAGATAAGATTGTGTCATATTAACTACCTCAGTTCCCCTTTTCTTTCAACATGGATGGTGGAAGTAGAAGGGAAATACACAGTCCTTCAACATTTTATTGTTTAGAATAATAGAATGTTTATGCTAGGAATGTTAGAAAATCCCTAGATTTGAGGAGAATATCTTGAAAAAATGACAGTTGGGAAATTGATGAGGCAAAGTAGCTGAAAAGTTCTGAAAGAAAAGTTTCTTCTCTTTGTCTGGTGAAAGAAAAGGTGTTTGGTTTCTCTTAACCTTTTGACACCATGAAGACAGGGAATGAAGTTCATCTCTCCTTCAAGTCTGATTGAATTGAATTGATTTATGCTAGTGGTTATTGAAGAAAACTTCTAACTGGGCCTGGCAGTATCTTAACTCTTTCTTATCAGTATGCAGAGGATGGTCACAAATGGTGCTTGTGCTTTCCGAAACTCCCTTTTCACTAGGGCTTGCTGGAAACGTAAGCGAGTCAGCGCTCAAGTTGGACAGAATCAAGGCAGCCCCCAGACTAGCAGTCCAGAAGCAGCAGAAAGTAATTACCAGTATTGGGCATGTTCAATAGTTGGGTTGTTTTGTCTTTTTTGGTTGTTGTTGTTGTTTGTTTGTTTTTAATCTAGATTGGTATTATTAAAAAAAAAAAAAGGCACCAGAAATGATGACTCCATATCCCTGTTAAGCAAATCTGTATCATATCCTAAAACAAGGACAGCTTGATTCTCAGAGGAGCTAAGAATGTGCAGATCCTTTCTAAGGTAATTTCTGTGGTCAATTTTCATGCAGCGAATGGAGTCAGGACTTAACAGATCTATGGCTTCAAAACATTAATACGTTGTACCTTAAAAACTCGAGACTGCGTTTGCGAATCTGATTTTGCATCAGCTCCGCAAGGTAATGCTTCCATTTCCCAGGAAGATAAATTCCAGCAAACAGAAATGACTTGTCCATAGCTTAAAAAAAAAAATTATTGGAAGGCCCAGTGATAAATTCTGGATCTCCTGATTCTCAGCACTAATACCTCATTTGAGTGCATGCACACAAAACCAAGGAAAAAATCTTGCAAATGCTTCCTGTGTATTTAATCATAGCTTTTATGTCTGTGTAGAATGATCCTTTACATATACCCTTTTGTGAAAGCAAAAAGTTGCAAAGTGTCATAAGAGCTTTGTGTTTTACGTTACCTTGCATATGGATATCTGAAAGCATTTTACAAATATTAGCAAATTGCTTCTCTTCTGCCTACTGTGGACACCTGCCTTACGCAGATGGACAATAAAGGCGCGCACAGTGTTGATAAAATGCTAAAATTCTCGAAGGAGGAGTAGAGGAAAACCAAGGAAGGAAAAGACGTCTGATGCTGTGCTGAGCTATAATCAGAGAACTTTTCTTCCTTTCTGCAGAAGATGAGAAGCTAAAAAAAGTCTGTAGTGTTTTGAGACTTGGTAGATACGTTGAAAGTAATGAATGAGGAAATCCCTAGCTGGCAACCTAAGCCCAATCATTAGTCTGAAGATATTACACAGACACAGTTGATTAGTCTGTTGTGCTGCACTGTCTGGAAGAAGTTAAAGTATAAAATGGCAGTCATTTCTATCCCCTGTGAGAATGCAGCCCCTTCTGCAGCTTTCAGATGATAGACCATTTTTTAATTAATTTTTCTTACTGCTCAATTTTTTTCTTTTTGCTTTAAAATTTTCTATTAACTTTAATTAACTTTGCCAGCCTTGCAAACGTGTTTGTAAATCAGCTAAAGGCATGCTGGTTCAGAGAGCAGGCTTCCTCCAACTTGGATATGCACAGATCAGTAGTTCTGACACAGATTCTTGCTAAGGGCTCTCTCTCTGAAATGTGAATATCCTAGGCTTGCACCAGGAAAAAAAACCCAAACGAAAACAAAACCAAAAAAAGCCTTGAAACCAGTGGTTTTCCAGCCAGCACAAGAAGAAAGTCTGTGGATATGTACATAGCTCCCTGGGTAGTATTAGTGGTGGTCCTGCTTTAGCACTTGAGATCCAAGTATTGAACTTTGGGGAATGGAGGAAGGACATGGAGACTTGAGGAGATCAGAGCCTAAAGAAGTCAGTCTGCCTATTTATTTTGACACGAGAGGAGGAGGAAGGCTTGTTGTTGGTTTGGGGTTTGGTTTGGTTTGGTGTTTCTTTTTCTCAGCGGTAAAAAATTCATGGTCATCTCGAGCACGTTATGTTTGTGAATAAGAACAGGAGCTCGGTATCACTGAGGTACGCCTTCAGGGAACAGCTTTCACCCACTAGCAGCTGCAGCGAGAGTTGGGACCAGCTACATGTAGGAGCATCATCACCATTTTGGGAGCCATGGGTATGGTACTGCACAAATGCCAAGCAATTCCACATCCTATTTACTGAGACTGGATTCACAGTGTGTGCAAAGCAGAGTTGCCCTGCAAGGTTCAGATCGGTTGTCCGCGAGAGATCCTTCTGCCCTGGAGGCTGCAGCCCGGAGTCCTGCCCCAGTCATCACTGCAGCAACAGGATCTTCTGGCTGTGGTCCATGTGCCATATAGACACAACTTTTGTACTTCTACCAGTTGAAGCAGCTTGGGGCGGAGGGGGCATTCATTTTCTGCAGACCCAGCAGTACCCCAGGCTTCCTCCTGGTGTAAACAGAAGTGTAAATTGGGCAAAGGTGACTTAACTCTCAGGCTGCGGGCTCTTCGGAGCAAGACTGGGATGTGCAGACTCTGGCACAAGGGCACTTTGGCCTGCTTGGAGCCTGGGCACAGTCACAGATACAAATGTGTGTTAAAACCTCTATGAAGTTTTCAAAAGTTCATCACTGCCACTGGAGCTTCGTGTTGATGAGGCAGACCTGGGTACACATTGATTTCCAGCAGGAAAATTGAAGCGTTTTACTGTAACTTTTGCTAGTCTCTTACGTTTTCCCACGACAAATTGCCAAGAACTGTTCAAATTACCACTTTGTTACATGCGTGGTGAATACTTCTCCAGGAAACAAAGTAGCATGATGCACCCTTCCCTTGACAAACTTACAAGTCTGTGGTTTGGCTGAGCTGTGTTGATATGAATCTAATTTTCAATTTGCAACAGTTTACTGTCCTTGGGCTGATGGTTTCAGGGCAGATCACACTCCAGAAAAATCCTAACTGAGGGCAATTTAAGCAGCCATTTAAAAAAAGCTAAGCAGCAGTAAGTAAAACAGAAACTACACTGGCTTTTCAGGAACTTTTGTTTTGTTTGTTGTTTTTGTTTGTTTGTTTGTTTTTTACTTGAGCACTTTGTCTGTTTTGAGATAAAAGTTGACTCTTACAGACAAATAGCAAAATGTAAATATGGGTCTCTAGGACGAAACTTTGAATAATTGGTACAGCGTTACAACAGCTTTTTTATTAACCACTACTCATATGACTTGCAATATTATTTACTCTATAGGTTGTGTGTTTCATAAAAAGCTGTGCAGCTGTGTATGGCACATGAAAGGATGATGATATGCATACAATACTTAGTGGCAGAAAAGAAAAACAATATACATATTTCCTTTGTACTCCTAGTGGAGCACTTTTTTTTACAAAGCATCAGGGAGCATATATTCACAATGTGTATTACAGAAGCTACATTTCCCATTAATTATTTTGTAACCGAGGTTTTTTTCAACATCAGACATAAAAGTGAAGGGCTTTTTGTTTTTGCATTAATTGGTGTCTTTGTGATAAAGCACTTTTTGCTCCTGTGGCTGATAAAATAATCAGCATTAGTGTATGTATTCGAATATTCCCTCAGGGTTCACTTCAAAGACTATAAATGAGGCAGATTTTCATACGCATGAAGAATTGGTTTAGAACTGTATGACATGTTTTTTGATAAACACTTCTGAGGCGTACCTTATAGTATGCAATGTACAAACAAAGTAGTATGTCCTTTTACATTAGAATTATTTTTTTAATCAGAAAAGCATTTTACCATCCGTACATCACAGTGGAAGATTATTACAGCCTAGACATTTCAGAGCTTCTGCAGGTTGGTATATTCTGTTTATTTTCAGAATGCAAAGATGTGATTTTAAATTTTTTCTAAACTCAGAGGTGTGGATTGTAGATCACATAAGTATACTCCTCCTTATACCCAGGGGAGCTTCATTGTGGATTGAGATCAGAATGGAGCTAAACCTGGCATTCTTAGCCAAAGCTCCCTATGACATATAATCTCAGAAATATTTGTCTGTCATCATTGTTTTGAAAATGAGTATTCATGCTTTTAAAATGTGCCTTTGTGTTTATGATTTTGGTAATAAGCCTAAACTTTGCATACAGAAGACCATTAATAAAAAATATTTGGGCTTTCAATACATGGACAAATGTGACTTGGGTTGTTTGGAGATAGATTGAAACTTTCACTGATGCTCTTAATCACCTAGTACAAAGTTAAGTGTTGATAGATGTTGCTAGTGCAGTAACATGTAGCAATTGTAGTTACACTGAAACAAAAATCACATGGGATAATGTTAATCAGAAAAAGGATTAACTATCAGCAATCCTTTGCCCTTACAGCATTTGCAGAACCTTTGGTAAGATCGTTGGGGAATTTGTAGAAAAAACCCAACTGAGATTATCTACTGCATCTAAAGCCTTACACTTTGCTCCTTAGAAGCCCATTTTATTATGGAAATAATGCAGAGCTCGAGGTGGAAAGGAGTGTAAACGGACACTAAGAAAAGCTACCTGCTTGCAGCGTGGACTTTTTTATCTGCTACATAGTGACAAGAATTCGGCATTTTTAAATTTTTTTAAAATATATGATTTTTTTTTTAAGGAGAGAAGACACGACCAAATCATGATGCTATTCCTGAGCGCACCAGTGGAACATACGACTACTTCTAGGTTAGGACTTCTGTTTGTGTACCTACAACTTTGCATGTACAAGTTCCTCCTTGTTCACTACAGCAAAGGGATTTTTTTATGGTAGGATTACTACCTGCTGACCATTTAAGTAGTTTAATCTTGTTGAATTCCTATATATGGTATGTGTTGATTGCTTTTCTCAGCTTGAGCATGGCAGGAAGAAGGAAACCAAATTCTGAGTATCTGGCCAAGACTTGGGTTCATGTTTGTGCTCTTCCACATTCTTCTTTTACAATCTTGATCAAATAATTTCTTTACTTTGTATCTCACTCTAAATTTAGAGTGCTCGTCAGAATGAAAATCCAGCAGGGGATTTTTGTTTCTGTACTACCTAGAGAGATAGTACATCAGTTAAAGTGTACTTTTATTATAGTGTCTGTAGTATCAGTTATCATGCGTGTCTCTCTCTCATGAGAGTGCTTTGATTTCTGCAGATCTTGGTATAGTGTTTGTAATTGATAGGGGTTTTCTTCAATCAAACTTGATGTCTCCTCTTTTGAAGACATGACCAAAGTAACTTGTTTGGTATATACTGATTGACATTTCGCATGAAAATTTGTAGATTGTGTTCTTGTTTCATTAGGCTTTTGTAGTTTTGTTCTCTGCTCTTGCCGTGTAACGTAATGTCAGTGCGGATGAGTTTGATTCTTGTCATTTCTGTTAGTAGTACATGTACTGATCTGTGAAACAGTTTTGGTTCTAAAGAGTATCTAATCTTGAAGGGATGTTTTTTCAAATAATGCTAAAATAGTTCATTTGGTGTTTTGCTGGTATTTAGAATAAATTGCAAGTATGTGATGTGCACTGGTGACAGAAAGCCTATACGTGACAGAATTTGAGGCTGATAGGTTTTCGTGTTCCGTTACTGCTTCTTTGTTTGAACCTGGGGTTCTGCGAATATGTGAAGTGCCTGGGTGTTTTCTTTTACAGTCTAATTGCTGAGCTAATCCATCCTGATAATCCTTCCATCTTTTTAACACTGCTGAACTGTGCCGTACTGTGGAGTTCTTTATCTGCCTTAGACCTTCTTGTTAATCTTGAGAGCATGATCCCCAGTACATCTCAATCATACGGTATTTACACTCTATATAATATCCCAGAAGACATGCTATGCATTCAAACATGTCAAAGCAGACTATTCTAGTCTCTCCCTCCCTAATTTTCTGTGCTGTGACATATCCTGTGATAAACTCCAGTGATATTAGGACTTTTTTATCAATTTAACAAGCTTTTAATTCCAGATATTTTTTTTTGTTGCAATATTTTACTACTTAGAAAAAGATAAATATATATTGACATTTTGAGCTTTGTGCCAGAATTTGACATTTAATTTCTCTCTTTCACTAAAGAGTGTAGGGGGAAGATACACAGTGAGGCTTCTTATGGCTCTCTTTCTCACAGCTTTTTCTGTAAGGTTAAGTAGCTGCACCTTATCAGTGCTGGCCTTGAGCATAGGCAGCAAAACTCTTAATAAGGGGCCTGACAGTGAGGGTGCAGTTTGCCTCATCTCCAGGTCATTGATAAAGCTGTTACACAGGATAGGTCCCAAGGTGGACCCCTGAGGAACCCAACTTCTAGGTACAGCATGAACCATTAATCACTACTCTTTGTTGATTTCAGTGGGAATCCTGTGTGAATGATTTCACATTTAGCAGGGAGAAGGCTTCAAAGTCTGGATAAAAGAAATTTCCCTTACATTTGAAGAAAATTTTTGTGGCAAAATGGAGTCTATAAAAAGGAAGAGCTTTTCATCATCTTTTCACCTGGAATTACTTTCGCTCTACTTTTTACAATATATTGCAATCCTTTCAATAAATGCTCAGCAATTAGACTCTTAACATTGCTGTCTGGTGTTCTGCATGCACCTTATAAATAAAGGGTTCATCTAAATGAAAAGGCAGTTTAAGGCAGAATTAGGGTACTCTAAGTGTTTTGGGCTCAGTTGAAATTACTTAAGCTACTTTGCGCAGCCTCCAGCCATTGCAGTACATGTAAGAAAAAAATATGCTCTCTCAGTACTATATGATGAACACTTAAGCCTAAGAGACTATGATTGTCCACCTATGAAAGTGTTTTCTTTCTGTTTCAAAGGATTGATGTGATTATTTACACAAATTTGTATTTCTGCTTGTTGGTGTATTCAAAATTTCTTTCTCAAATGCTGTGTTTATTATATCTTCTTTACTACATTCAGCTCAGGAGTCCTTTGCTAGTGATGGAGTAGAGTTGGTCTGGAGGCACAGTAATATACGGCACGAGTGGCTGGTCATCTTTGTTTGCAAGAACGGGGACTGGTGAACACAGCTATAAATGATGCTTTACTGGCATTACTGAATGGAACAGGGCCAGTGCACCTGGGACTTGCTGTAATTCATTGGTGAATTACTTCGGTTCCCCTGACCAGAATACGTTGTCTTGCAGCTTCTAAGTTCCTTTATGCAATAGGGCTGATTACATTAGGGCATTAGAGGGACAGAAAATGGTTCTGTTTTTATAAAGTACTCTTTGTTCCAAGATGTGAATTTATGACAGAATATAAATGTAAAAATTTGATTGCAAGTTCAACACAAAATTTCTTGACATCTCTAGTTCTCAGTCTCAAATGTAGATGGAAAGGACGCTGATAATTGCTGATGCTATTTAAGCAACTCAAACAGGATTGGAGTCAATGAGAGGATTGGGTAATGTGAGTTATGCTGATGCCCTTGGACTTTGACCACTACGCTGTGGTCTGTCTGCAAGGTCTAACCCAAACGTTACTCCTGCAGTACTGCCTGATAGCTCTAGACCTTGTGCAGTTCATCTAGCGGAAGCATTGCATCCCTTCTGTTTGGAGTGTCCTGGAACTCTGCCACCGGGTGGGAGGGAACTGTAACAAGCACACAGATCATCTCGGCACCTGTCCCCTTCTGTTCACCACTGAGAGGGCCATCTTCTGTCTTTTCTTGACCTGGCACTTTTGTTTTCTTTTCTGGTATTGCCTTTTGTATAGGAGAGAGCTCCATGGAAAAATGTGGGGTCACCAGGAAACCATCTTACCTTCCTTCAGCTGCTACCTCAAGATTATCTTTTCCCAAGATGTTCCTAATAAATTGAAACCTGATAATGGTTAGGCAAACGGAAGAGAGTAGTCTCTGGTTTTGGCACGTGAGGGTTCTGTACACCCCATGCTTTTTTTTGCCATACATCATCTCGTTTGCTTTTCTTCTTTGCCTCTCATTTCATGTTTTCTATTCAACATCAACAGAACAAAGTCTTTGGGAGAAGTCTGTTCCAGTGAGAAGGAACTAACCTGGTTAAGGTCACTGGATGCTTAAAAAAAAGATGTGTAAACAATAGGAATGTTAACAATGATAATAATACTTATGGTGTAGAAGAATAGCAGAGCATCTGTCTGGGAGCACTGGTAGAGAAATTATGCCAGTTTTCTCTGTAAGGACTATGTAATACTGTTCTCCCCAGGGAAAGGTTCTGCCTAAAAAAAATGCTCAAACACTTCAATATATAATTTATTCTGCAGTTCAGGTGCCACTGTTAATTTTACTTGCTGGCAGTCCTTTTCGTAGCAATTACTATAGCTATAGCAGATTTCTCTATATCGCTTTTATCTGTTCTTGATACTGAAGCTTTGAAAGTGAGTGCGAATAATGTTACATACGAAGTCTGATACGAGCTTTCCTCCCTCTCGGAGCTCTGTTCTCATTCTTGGTAAGTGCAGATACTGAAGTTTCTTGTATGTTCTTCTTTATTCCATCACTTTCCCTCAGTAATCTAAATTTCTCTCACGTTCCTTATGCTCGCTTCTCCCTTTAATTTTGCTCTTTTTGGCTCTCCTCTTTTACTGTAAAAGTCTACTTTGTTGCTCTTGTTTCACGCACAAAGCAGCAAACACCGGCCTTTAAAAACAACAGCACTTTCCTCTATCCCAGTTAACTCTCTAGCTATATCCCCAGCATCCCACATTTCTCCCTTTTGTAGTTAAGCTGAATTAACGTATGTGCTCTGAAGTGCCTTTCCTCAGACTTTATCCCTGGCCCTCCCTATTCAGTGATTTCCTGAGATTAAGTTTTGCTAAAGTAATCTTTAACTCCTTCCAAACCAAGAGTGGTCCTCCATGACCTGTCAGTCACTTTGAGCACAACTGATTGTTCTTTCTTTTTTCCCAAATCTTTTTTCTTCTGGTTCTCTGCTACACTGGTAGCCAGTCGTGATAGATCCTTTGGAGGACAAGGAAATTCCCTTTAATGTCCTTTCCAGCTTTCTGTGGCACTCTCATTAGCGCATCTGTTTTCCGTCTTCATTTCTCCACTCTTTTTTCCTCTTGGGGTAATTTTATTCACAAACACAAATTAAAGGAAGATCTATTTTTCTTCTGTCCAAATAGTATTAGTCTGTCCCTGACACCTCTAGCTGGAGATCTCTTATCCTTGACCTTACTGTGTTTCAGGGAGGGATTCTACTTCTGTTTGCCTCATGAACCTTTTTTACTGTTTCTGATCGTAGTCATGTGAACATCGGCAATGCTTCTGTGAATCTGATTTCCTTGTTGACTCAGACATGTCTCAGAAGCCTTGGGTTTCCCAGACTATGGCTAAATTTTGCAGGCAGTTTCCACATAGTGTGTGCAAATTAGTGTAATGCTTACTCCTTGAAACTAAACTCCAGACTGGGCTCTTACCTAACATCTTGATTGTTATCATGGTCACTTCCCTGAATTTGACTATTTGACTTCACTGTGATCGCTCTAGGATGTTGCTTCAAAGAATGTTGATTGTTTTGGTTATCTACTTATTCTGTATATCTCTCCACTGATTATCTTCTTCCATCTTTGATCAGCAGTTTGATATTTTCAGTGCCCTTCAGGGACCATCCCCAGTCTGTCATGTATCAATGATCTCTCTCTCTGTCTCCCTCCCCCACCCCCCCTTTCACCCATAAAACCGACTTTCATAACTCTTAGTATTTTCGGTTGTGAATATTCGTGTTTCTTCTTTGCTTTAGAAAGACCTCTTCATGGATTTTCAGAACAAACCTGTTGTAGTCCTTCAAATCCTACCACTAAATTCCTATTTTTGTTGGCAAAACAGGTTGCTGATCCTCTGTGAATGTGGATGGATGTTTTTTCATAGTTTGCTCATAGCTCCCTAAAAGTTTTCTTCATTTGAAATGCCAGAATTTTTGTGTGTAGAGGGTGGCTTTATTTTTTTTTTTTTTTTTTTTTTTTGGTAACACCACCATTTTTTGACATGATTTTGAAATGCTTTATAGAATGGTTGCTATTAAAACTTGTACAGCCCACGTACAAATGGAATAACAGTTAATGTACAATTGTTTTCTAACAACATATCAAATGCATCACATAATCATTAATTTATAAAAGAAAATTTCTGTTAGCCATTTATTATTATTATTAATAAGCTATTTAGAATTGCTGCTTTATTTTAAAGTGTTCTTCATTCCTCTGTGCCACTCTAGTCTGCTGTACTATTTCAGATAAGAAAAGCCATTACAAAAAATGCAGCAGCTTTTCTTAGTAAAGGCACGTATTTCACCTTCGGTTTTCAACAAAGACATCATTTTAAAATGTCCTACATAATTTTAACACCTGCACACTTTATATAAGCTTTGGAACACAACATATGGAATTAAGTAAAAGATGCTCAAACATCCTTGGTTTCTTTGTTTTTGTTTATAGCTTTGCATATACTTCCTCGACATTGCATTATTAAATATAGTTATAAAATTAATTCATGTTACAAAATTCATCTCTTCAGCAGAAGGACCACTTGTTGGGACTAGATAACGCATACCCTTTGGCAAAGCGGGGAGGGTTATCTTGCTGTGCTTAGCTTTGATAATACACACATCTTCACCAACAGTAAGGACTTGTTGGTACAAGATTTGCAAATACACCTGTAATACGGTGTGGTTCTGAAGTTTTGTGTTCTTCCTTTTTATCGCAGTTAATCCTCCTTGTTCTTTTGCTCCTCAACTTGTCCATTGGCTACTTCTGATGTTTGATTGCATAGTACTTAATAAAAAGGGGGCAGGAGAGGAAAAAAGCATTGTTTCTCACTTTTTCGGTTGGTTTATTTGGTACTTCTGAATCTTTGTTTTCCAGTCACTGACAAGTGGAATTTCTTGTTACCTTTGAGAGAGACAAGTGTCTGTTGCTTATAGTTTGGTGCTTAGTCAGAACCTTCCCAAACCCCAGCACGTTTATTCTGAACCTATACATGCAAAAAAGTGCCTTAAGATACTTTTATCAGCTTATCTGTTTGAATGCTTGTCATGGTCTAACCCCAGCCAGCAACGAAGCCCCACACAGCTGCTTCCTCCCTCCCCCCCGGTGGGATGGGGCAGAGAATTGGAAGGGTGAGGGGGAGAAAAGTCGTGGGTTGAAATAAAGACAGTTTAGTAGCTGAAGCAAAAGCTGCGCACACAAGCAAAGCAAAACAAGGAATTCACTCACCACTTCCCACGGGCAGGCAGGTGTTCAGCCATCTCCAGGAGAGCAGGGCTCCGTCACAGTGACTTGGGAAGACTAATGCCATCACTCCAAACATGTCCCCCCTTCCTTCTTCTTCCCACCCAGGTTTATATGCTGAGCATGGTGTCATACGGTCTGGAATATCCCTTGGGCCAGTTGGGGTCAGCTGTCCCAGCTGTGTCCCCCCCCAACTCCTTGTGCCCCCCCGGCCGACTGGCTGGTGGGGTGGGGTGAGGAGCAGAAAAGCCCTTGGCTCTGGGTGAGCACTGCTCAGCAATAGCTAAAACATTGGTGTGCTATCAACACTGTTTTGGTCACAAATCCAACACATAGCACCATACCAGTTACTATGAAGAAAATTAACTCTATCCCAGCCAAAACCAGCACAATTGTGTATAATTATTTGTGTATAAATCTGACTGCATATGTAAAGGAAAGACCAATCCATATAAAATCATATTCTCAAATTCGTTTTCTATGTATTCCCTACATGACGCTAAGGACAAGCTGAAAGTTTTAAAGCTAGTAAGATGCTAGTGTGATAACTGTGTACTATAGTGTATATATATATATGATAAGGCATAGTGATCAGTTTGATGATAGTCTAAGCATCTAAGAGGCAAAAGTAACATGACTACTGGCTGTTGTGTTACTTTGCAGGGAAAGCGGAACCAGGTGTCAAATGAACTCAAACATCTTTCAGAGGAAAGTAGAGAGATGGGCAATTCTTAGATTTCATTTTAAAGAGTTTGGTATCTTTTTCTTGACAAGCAAGATGGTGTTATCATTCGTGTTTTCATCAACATTGCCATATAACACTGCAAGACTTCAACAGCATCCTCTGCGGGCACCCCTTACAGGAGCTTTACGACCAGACATGCTCCCCAAGTATTCCCAGCAGGGAGGGTCTCTTCAAGCTGGTTGTCAGGTCAGGCCCAAAGAGAGAGACAAAACCTTAGGATTCAAAGGCTATAGCAGCCCATCGCTCAAAGAGGATGAGCTCTGCTTGCTAACCAGTTTTATTAGCTCTCTTGATTAACACAAGGGCAGCCAAAGACATTCACAAAACATCACCTCCGTTGAAGGGATGCCCATGTAACCTTGACAAACATCAGCTGCTAGTGTATGTTGGCACTAATATACTGAAAAAAAGTAGGAAATGAGAACGCGCCCTTGAGATTCACATGAATGCAGCTGATAGCAAATGAGGCAGAGGCATAACTAGTAAACAGCAACCAAAGAAACACTTGAGTTGTGTGAAATAACCCTCAACAAGCAGGACATGAGGGGTTTTTCCCACTCTTTCTAAATGCTAGCAAATGCCCTGGGAGAAATCTAGACTAAGAGACCTGGGCTTTGGGTAGGTGTTGATAATGCGTTCTTCTTCCTTCTTTGCAACACTGCTTCCAATTTTGTAGTAACCTGCCTAACATTATATTTTAATGAAATAAACAAGAATGATTTTTTTTTTGCATAAATATTTCTAGTCAGTTATATTGGTCTTGATTTGATTTGATGAGATGTGGGCTTGGGAGTGGTAGGTCTATTTCCAGTGCCACATACCCAAGAGACACTTAGGATTTTCAAGAGCAGGCATAATGTTTTAGCCCCCACCTGATAGGGTCAATTTTATGATGTAATGCATTAAATCAGAGGGAAAAATAATGTCCTCTGTCAAATAAAAAACCTGCAATTCTTTGTAGAAAGAGAAGACGGCTTATCACTTCTGATATATTTGGAAATTTTGATGTGATTTTTTTTTTTAAATATTCACTCAAAGATGAGAAAAAAATAATTTAAGTAGGATACAATGACACTGAGCAAAATGGGGTAATTGTTTCAAATCTTGTACTGAATTTCTCTGGTATACCTCTAAAAAAGTATAATAGTTATTCATGGTCATTATATTCCCTGAAGTTAGACATTGGCTAAATATAGGATTTTAAAATGTTCTTGTGAGTTAAAGTGAGAAGAGAGTACTCTGGTGATGAAAGAAAATATGTCATTATCTAATTTTTTTTTTTAATTAGACTACCAGTGTCAATTCACCTAACTTACATACAAAATCTGTTAGGTCCCTTTCTTGCAAATATCTCTACAAATAAGTCCAATGACGCCTCAGTGATTTTTATACATGAAGGCAAGGCCACAAAGAACAACATCAGACTTCCTCAGATTCAAAACAAATGACTGTAATATACATGTGTTAAGATGCTGTTATTATTGTCCTGTAAATGGACAAATAACTAAAGAAAAATAAGCATTGTTAGTGTTCTTTGGACCTTTGATATGCATATATTACAGGATTGTGACTGTACCTTAAAGGAGGGAAAACATCTGAAAAAAATAGGTGTGAGTAGAATCCATTATAGTAAAAACATTTCAAAAAAGGACGATATAAAATAGTTTCTCAATTTGAAATTACTAAGATAGTGACACAGTATTACAAGCTTCAGTCAATCACTTTTGCAGAAGACAACAGCATACTTAATGTATAAATCATACATATAAATTCGTGTTAGTTTTATTAATAGAGACAGAGATATAAGAAGTATGTGAAATATATTTTTCTTCATAAGTTTCAAAGATCTGTTTCTTTGAGCAGTGTTTCCTTCTACAACAAAGCAATTACACTAAACAATGCCTTTCATTGTTAATTTAGGCCATAATTATTCTAAGTGATAAGAAGTTCAACTTTGCATATTTTCCTAACTACTTTTTTTCAGACAGTTATGAAAACCTGTGGCTCATTATGCTGTACAGATTGATTTAAAACTGAAGCAGCAATTAATTCTATAATAACAAAAAAGGAGTATTAATTACCTGCAAGAGTCTAAACTCTGCTAAATTATTATTTCCACCATAATTATCAGGGTATACAGGCCACTGATTATCGTCAAAAGCAATTAAGGACATCCCAAGATACCACAGAATCAAGGGATCATGATAAATCTTTCAGATGATTTCAACAAGGCTGTGACCTACCCAAAAGCCTACTAGAGTTAGTGAAGAGATATGGAGGGTGTCATACCTGAGCTTGAACGCATATTTGAGAACGCAGGATAGCTCATACTCTAAAACTGAAACACTCTGTGTCCAGATTCTAAATTTAATTTTGGTATTCAAGATGACACGGAAAAATGAAAGCAGCTTTCATGTTTCAAAAAATTCTTTCAGAAAACATAATACAATAACGGTTCTCTTACTTGAGAGAAACAGTTCTGTTTGAACAGTTTTCAGCACTTACCACACAATTTAACACATGCAGCTTACTTAAGTCTTATATAATCAAGGATTTTGGAATCTACTTTTAGAATGACCATACCACTCAGTTGGGTAAAGAACATATAAAACTATTTTATGAAACAGATATAGGTAAATGAAGTAAGAAAATAAAAATCAGAACAATGGAAGTCTTAAAAACACTTCTCACTGTGGTATCATGGAGAAATGTGCCCTGAAAGAAATTAGATGAAATCTACACAAAAGTCAAAATTATATCAGTCGCTGTTACGCTTACTATAAGGTTCCTTGTTAGTTTCACAACACTGAATTTCCACTCCAGTCCTCCAAACTATCCAGCCAAGTATCCCTGCAGCTAACATGCAGATCCCATCTTTGCTTTCCTCCACTTCAGAGCAGCCCAGTTACCTGAACCCTGACCCTGCTGCTACAGGCATCACTGGTTAGCCTCCCATTAGGGATAATCAAAGACATCTTTTTCACTTCAAGGCGTGCAAGTGAAACCAGGCAGAATACCATTTTTAACAAACATGTGCCTCAAAATATAACAAGACTGCCTTGAACAAAAAAAGGGAATATTTCAACCCTTTGCGTTAGAAACCACTTCATTCATTTATGCTTCCTGTCTGAAAAGGAGCCGTGAGCAATTATTCTTGTGAAAAGACTAGCACCTTTCCAAGCCTATTCGAACATACACTAATGAAAAGGTGAATGACTAATGAGCATGGGTTTTTGATGAAGGACTTCTCTCCCTCAAACAGAAGTCCATATACTGGGACCTGACATCACCTCTCCCTCTACAAAGCATACTCAATACTCTGTTGTCAAGTCACCTCTACAACTGGAAACAGGTGGTTTTCAGAAGAAATGTAAAAATACCTCTGAGCCATAGGTACAGAGTTTAATTCACAGAAAAGAGATTGCATTATTTTCCTGAAACATGTTTTGTGTGTAAACAGTAACACGATATTCATCTGTATTCACTTAAGTATTCTAACCTTATTGGCCTCATTATAACATTAGCACTTATCCTAACATGTTTCATCTAAGACTATGTATGTACAGGTTTGCTAAAAACTTGCATTACTGGGAATCAGCCATACAGAGAAGAAAAAGACAGTATCATGCAGGTACATGACAGAAGCCTGCATATCAAAGAAAAGTTCAAGATGTGGCTTCTGTTCCTCTGCCTCAGCTGGAAGGCCAGTTTTCTCAATGTCCTGATGTTCCCTTTCCCAAGATTCATCATCAGTCTTTGGTATTCTACAATCCATGTATGTTATTTCTATAACTGAATCCACCAATTAAAGCTCTGACTCTCGAAGAACAAAATCTCTACATACACACTAGCAAACGAGTACTTCATTCAGTTTCTACTGACATGAGCAGACAAGGAGGTTCCACGCTAATGTCTCAGCACTCCCTCTGGCTTCAAAATGAACATTCAAATTATCAGCGTTCAACCCAAAAAATCTAGCTACCAGATCTGAATCTATCACCAGTAAGCGGCATTGCTTATATGATAATTTCTTTCATTTAAATATTGCGTTTTTCCTCATGAAAAATCCCTGAGAATTAGTAAATACTTTTGGAGATAAAATAAACCAGCTATTACATGATAAATGAAGCAGGTTCTTATAAATATGATAAAAGTTTAAAAATCATAAAGGGCTCTCTACAGGTGCTAATTTTCCTACTTGAATGAAATTAATAAGACTCTCCATAAAACAGCAGGAGATCCTTAGATTACATGAGTAATCAGCAAGAAAATTTATTGTAGATACATGAAGCACAAAATGTTTGTGTAATGTATGCAAAAGTGGTACTTTATTCTCTGCAGTGAACAATTCTAAGTCCTTATAACAGAAAAATATTTAATAGTATGAAAACTCTTGTGGCATAGTTTTAAAAAGTTGTTCAACTGTGATTAATTCAACTCACGACTAACTAGTAATGAAAGAAGGACCACCTTATTTTAATATTCAGTGGGATCCATTATTAAAATAACTATTTAAGGTTAAACAATGGATATAGAGACAACTGAGAATCCAGCCTGATGTCTGGAGAAGTAAGATTTAGGGGAGTGAGATTCACAAATTGGGTAGTACATTAATCTGAAAAGCTAAACTACTTTTCATTATCTGATATCCTGAAACAGCATAGAGGCAAGTGATAAGTTTAACATTCAAATACAAAAAATATTAAAAGACATCTTCTGTTGCATGTAATTGTAGCCATTCTTATTCTTTAAGGAGTGTTTTCTTTTAGGGTACTGTGCAATTAGAATGCACTGCTTACATGGCATATTGAGCTCAATAGCTATCAACGGACTTTTACCTCACACCATTTCTTGGCTGCTGTCTGCATAATGTATTTATTTACATAAGTACTTATTACTGTAAACCTCATGTATGTTTTATGAACCATTTCAGATGAAGAAGTTCTAGTAGTAGTCCCAAAGAGGAAATTCTATCCCATTTGTGCTATTAAATGCTCAGCAAATTATGCCCTCTGAGAAATATCGTATAGCCCAGCTTTTACCTTTTTTCAGAAATCTTTTATTACAACATACCATGGAACCATGAGTTTGCATTCAATACTTTACATTTAATATTTATTGATTGCTGCAATTAATTGCTTTTTTTTGTACTTTTGGGTTTAAGTGGACTAAAAGTGTTGATACACTGCAGCTGTTCAACTGACTCTCAAATGAAACTAAACAATACTTTACCATGACTAGTTATTAATGTTCTGTCAATGAAACAAGCAAGGGGACTGTATGGAATTAGTAATAATAACAGAATACAGAGCCTTTATTTTTTAGATTAACTGCCTAGCAGAGATTAACAGTAGCTAAAATGATTGTAATCTGATGATGCTGACTTACTTACGTCGCATGTGTTATGTGAAGTGAGATTACTGGTAAGAGTTTCGTTTCTGGCATCCACACCTTGAAAGCCATCACTAAGTGGCATCTTTTGCTAAGCACACTTACATAGTACAGTGCTTAAAGACATCGCCTGGTTTTGCTCACATCCAGAGCAGAGGTGAGCAAACTCTGCCTAACTTTGGAACTGACTGAAAGCCACGTGGCTGTGTCAGTACAGTGATAAACCAAAGCAAACATCCTACAGACAGGCCACAAATATTAGCTGGAGCTTGTGAGCATGAAAATACGCTCACGTGGCTTTTGAGTTGAATCTGTGTCATATTCTATAGGACTATAATGTGGGCAACAGCAATATACGGTGTGGATATATCCATTGACAGTTCAGTAAAGAGTTGTTGGATCAAGTAATTTGGGGACTAATCTGCACTGTGACCTTTGTAACTGTTCACCCCATTGCAGGACTCTAACCCAGTAACGTGAATAGACTCATTACCACAGATTATGCTGCACTTGTCAAGTAGAAAAAAAGGAAGATCTCTTTTTCCAGAGCTTTTGCACTTCTCAAGAATATTATTATTAAAGCACATGCAAAGAAAGAGGGTACATTTGTTGAGGTAAATTGGTACATCTTTGACAGCAACATAACTTTGAAGAAGTGAGAAAACCTAGCCCAGAATACAAATTAATATCCAGTTTCCCTGCTTAAAATGAGTTGCGCATTAACAGATGTTATCAATTCTAACTTACTAATTTCCTATATCTATTCTATGCAGCTTCTTCTAGAGTCATCATTTGAACATCATCTGGACACGTATTGTTTCTAGTATCTAAGTGGTTAATTTATCCTAAACCATGGATGCTCACAAATTGTTCATCACTACCCAGCAGGCTTAAAGTGAAACTTCATTTGTCAGTATTGCAGGTTATCCATGACATTGCTGCCAATCTTTTGGGGCATCAATATGCTAGCAGGCCATCCTTTCCTAGGCTTTCAATGTTTTCCCTTTCCTACATGCAAGGCAATTTGTCATTTATCAGCTTCCTTTCAACCTTCCAAGCCTCTCCCCTTATCAAAAGACAGCATTCAGCTACATATGTTCCTAAGCCACCTAATTTTGAAAAAGCAGGCTGACCTGGCTCTCAAAGTATCACAATTTTCTCAGAACTTTAGAAATCTTCCTTTTTACCAGGGATTAGTGTTTTCATGCCTTTTCTTTCCAAATACCTTATCATGCTGAATCTCCTTTTAAAATTACTGCAGCCATTTATTTCCCTCCCTCCACACACACACACACTCCTACATATGTAGATGTATGTTTATACATAAATAGGTTTACTGGGCCTTATCTGATGCAGCTTTCCTTATAATGCTTTCAGCCATTTTCTCCCTCACTGGAGGCAAATCGCTCTCACTAATATTTCAGTTTACTGTTTAAGGACACATATTAATCTTGTGTTCCAGGCAAATAAAATCAGATCACCTTCAGTAATAAAGCATTATGCTTGCATTATACAACATCTTGTATTGGGTCTGGCTGAGATAGAGGTAATTTTCCCCATAGCAGCCATCATAGTGCTGTGCTTTGTATTGGTAGCTAGAAAGGTGTTGGTAACACACCAGTATTTTGGCTACTGCTGAGCAGCGCTCACACAGCATCAAGGCTGTCTCTCCAACATTCTCCACCTCACTAGTAGGCTGGGGATGGGCAACATCTTGCAAGGGGACACAGCCAGGACAGCTGACCCCAACTGACCAAAGGAACGTTCCATACCATATGATGTCTGCTCAGCAATAAAAGCTAAGAGAAAGGAAGAGGAAGGGGGGGGTGGGGGGGTGGCATTCATTATTTACAACATTTTTCTTCCAGAGCAACTTCTACACGTACTGAAGACCTGCTTCCCAGGAAGTGGCCAGGCATTGCCTGCTGATGGGAAGTACAGAATAAAATCTTTTGTCTTCATTTCCTTTTGCTTTATTAAACTGCCTTTTTCTTGAGCCATGAGGGGTTTTTTCCATCTTATTTTCTCTCCTCCTGTCCTGCTGAGAAGGGGAGTGGTAAAGCAGCCTTGGTGGGTACCTGGCATCTAGCCAAGGTCAACCCATCACACATCTATAACAAGATGGGTTACACTGAAAGATAAAATTCAATACTTTGTAAAATATCTATATTGTGGAAGAATATTTATGTTTTTCATATTTTCTGTGAATACAAATGCAAGACACGAATCATGCCCTTTAACATATTTCCATGGGTTTTCTGAGACTACATCAGATGGAATATTTCATCAGAATCCTTGAAATCATGCAAACAACAAACATGAGCATCTGCATTTTAAGCATTAACTGCTAAAGCACCATGAAAACCTCAGCACTGGCAGATTTGCACTGACTCCTCTGCCAGAGGGTGGGCTTCATATTCTTTACCCTGAAAGCATTCCACACAAGAGATGAATGTGAAATTTAGCTTTCATAGCTGAGGCACATATCCCAAAAAGCCTTACCATCGTTAAATTTAATCCTGATAAAGAACAGTCATTTCTATGCTACATTATTTATATATGAATTAAAGAGAATATTCAGTAGCCCAAAATGCAAATAATTATATCCACTCTTCCAAACAGATATCTTTGAATCCTATTAATTTTAGTTCAGCATCTGCAGAAGTGACGTTACGTACAAACTCACACAAACTCTGCATCATGATGGGTTACTTCCATCCTTTAATGGCCTGTTGCTCTGTGACTGATCTTTATCATTTAACTTCTTTGGTCACATCTTTATCCAGGAATTTATTAAAAAAACAACAGGCTATTCCTTAATAAATAATCCCATTTAATAACAAATTCTAATATCTGTATGTTAAAGGCATGGCCAGCTGTCTACCTTTATCTACTTCACAGGCTACTCTCAAGTTTTCAGCGATGTCTACACTGGGCAATGTAGAACAAGTGCAAGGATTCCTGCGTTTTAAGTTCAGCGGGCTGGTAAATCTGGAAATGGTATTCACACAATGCTGTGCCCAAAGCGCTCTCTCTGAAAAAACGCCTGGGAAGATGACAAAAAGAGACAGCCAAATGGTGTGCACAGTGCCCCTGAGAAAGATCAAGACTTTAAAAGCAACAATAACCACAGAAGCATGCAGACAAAATCTGAACAGTGCACATAAGGTAAGAATTGGAATACAATTTATATCTTGGCAGACTTGCAACTTCAGTTTCTCCCTTTCCTGCCCCCTTCTACCATGTATCAAGACTTTTGTGTGTATGATGTGGTCAAATTAAAAACTATACAAGCCCTTTGAAGAAAAGAAAATAGGCCTAAGGACTGAGGATTTTACAAGCAGCCTGAGATTCCAGCCTCTCAAATCCCCAGAGCCACTTTGAAAATCTCAACCTAAATGTTTAGCTAAGTTGCTATCTGCTTTTCTTTCAAACTGCAAATCCCAGTTGTTCTCAGAATTTCCTAATGCATAACATGCTTATCCATGAAACATAAGCTGTGGTTAGGATGAAACCTTTTGCTCTGCATTCTCTCCGTAGATACAAACTGTCTGTCAATATACTATAGTACTGCTACCATTCAGCTCACATGACATTTAGGAACCCCTGTATTTTAAGATTTAGGAGGCTTCAGAAACCAGCTTTTTAAAGCATTTTCAGCAAACTTTAATGTAAAAAGCATTGTTAGTCTATTTCAGTTATTTTAATATGATGTAAAAGAATGTGAGGTAGTTAAAAATACAAAGCGCTGTGGAAAGGAAGCAGGCATTCTAGATAAAGGTACTTAAGATTAATTTAACATGCACAGGATTTCCCAATTAAAACTTTCACATTAGCACTGCATTTTAAACAGTTAATCTCCTAATGAGACATCCCCAGCAATGAGAAGTGAATTGCAGGACTGAATATGGCCCTGAGGCCTGCATCTGGAAAAGGCTGTACTTTGTAAACGCTGGATTTATGCTGCCTGCTCAAATTCTGCAAAGAAAGAGCTGCACTGCCACCTACTGTCAAGACGTTTTTTCCCATCAGGAGCTAACCGCCACTAAAAGTGAGAAATCCTACCTGCCCCCGCAAAAAAATGTTGAATGCCGTTGACCAAAGCACACTCAAAAAAAAAAATGGTGTAACTTAATTCTTCATGCATACAAATTTTAGATTTTTTTTTTTTTCTACTCTAGTAGCTGGAAAGGCCGAGTGACTCTTTTTCTCTGACTTTTCTTCATAATACAATAAAAGCAAAAGAATGCTGTGCTGAACGATGTGGGAGAGCCTATGCCAAAGTCTGGTTTTTCTCTTTCTCTTATTCCCATATCTCCACTGTCATACCTTTGAATCTTGGCTGACCTGCAGTCATCTCAGCTAATGATACTCCAACTGACTCATCCAAAAGAGCTATGTTACGGTTGACTTCTTCCCTTCCCTTAGGGACCAAAAGCATCACCTCTGTGATGTGCCTGATCTCCAAGAGTCTAGATGTGAAGGAGTCTTGCATAACAGCCCACGGCACCGCTGTGGAGATAGTAGCTTAATTGAAAACAAAGTTTTACTGTAGTTTCCTCTCAGGGTCTTTTTTGACAGCTAAATTTGCAAATCAATTAACATATCGAGAACAGCTACTCCCTTTCATAGCAGACATACGCACTACCAATTGCTCAAGAAATAAATTTTCATAAGTAGCAGAAAAAAGGGGGAAATAATATTTCAGAATGCAAAGAAAGAAACTTACCTAATAGTGAAATAGGGAAGACAGAACACCAGGATAAATGAATATGTGTCAGCTCTGCTCTGTAAATTCTAGCCAACTTAAACAACCATTTACCTAGGATTTAAGATACAGTAGCAAATAACTGGGTGTTTTTTCTGTTCTTTGCTTTAGCTGTATATGCAAATAGCATATAGATATATAGGTGAGAGGATCCCTATCCTCACATTTATAGTTGTTTGGTAACATTAAAGCACAGACCAATTCCAGCCGCTGCCAGGAAAACCACAGAGTTATGTATCATCTGCAAGCACCCTGTGGAGGGGGGAATATCTTCAATTCACTCCGTGTCAAAGGTGTCTCAAAAGAGTGAAGTTGTGAGCACATGCTCAAAGAAACATATGCCCTTCCAACATTACCATCAAAATAAGTCCAAACAAGCAAGATAGCTTAATTGCATTGCATTTTCTAAAGACTAGACTTTTTTTTTTTTTTTTTTTAGTTTGTGACAGACGGGAGCTCCTGCATCTACAGAATTGGTGAGATTCACTTGTTTAATAACTGGGGAAAAAAAAAATAAAAATTGAGACATCCTGACACTGTCTTTCTTCTCTGCCTTCGAGCCTAGCAGTACTCCACATTTCAAGTACAATACAAGACAGCTACTAAATTTGTGTGTCTCCATTCTGTGTCTTTTTAGATACATAATATGGTCACGGTACCAAAGGGTTTATGTGTTTGGACCCTAGAAGAAAGCTGTTTCTTTTTAAAAGCGTAAATATAGTACAATAATCCTTAAGAAAACATAAATTTCCATACATTTGCACATGAAAAGTCTCCTTTCACTTCTCATTTATCAAGAGAATAGTTCTGAAGAATTAATTCTGTTAGAAATTCTATTCTATCTGTTGACCTAAAATTAAAATCTTGTATTTATCTGTTCATCGTCTTACATGCTGTAGGGCTTCTACAGCAAATAAATTCAGAATTTTTGTCTCCATTACAAAGCAGTGGCAACAGAGGTAATAAAAAGCAAACAATTTTTTTGTTCTGTCTTTATACAAATGCTACCTTTTCTTCCCACTGGAAATTCTTAAAACATCTCCCTTCCGGCAACAAGCCCACATGATAATTTTTATGTGGCATATTATGTAGCATTAACAAAAGAAAGTTGTACTTTACCTATTCCTTATATCCACTGTGTTTAAATTCGTCTAATGGAGCTGTTTCCATCAGGAATAGTAGATTTTTAAGCCATCTCTACAAAAGCCCTTCAGGCAACAGACTGAGTCTAATTAATTATATGTTTTCATCTTGTCTTTACACAAAATCATCTGACAAGACAAATACATAGCAAGAGAAGACCAGAAGCAAATTTTAGGAAGACTAATCTGCCCCTCTACACTTTTTGTAGCTGCTGTATTGGGTTTCATCCTCAGTTGGCCATACCATCACCATACTTGGCCAAAGTCAGTTCTAAATTTTACCTATGTTAGCAGAAGCTTTGTCCAGGAGACACATCTAAGCAGAAGTGCAAAAGCTTAATGTTCTATAATGCAACAAGTATTTAAGCAGTACTTAATCCAAAAGCATTTTAGATTGCTATATTGTGAACAAAATATATTGAATTTCTTTCTGTATTTAATTTCATAGCACTGTTTCTTTTTCTCTGCTCTTTTCTATTTCCTCTCCCCCTAACTGACTGTTTTGGTATCCTTTCTCTTTACACAAAAAAACGTACAAGAGTATTCGAGCGGAACCTTCAAGCCTACAATGTTCGGTTGCGCCCATGGTAGGAAAAATAGGCTGTCCATTTTCAAAAGAAACTATGGTGAATATGACAATGGTGGGCTGAAAAAAAAAATCTATAGGAAAATCATGAAGATTGTTTTGACAAATGAGCAATTTTTAACAAAAACAATATGTATTTCCTTTTGTTATTATTGTTTGTGAAGGACCTATCCTGCAATGCATTCTGTTTTGCAATTTAGTACTGCAAAAGCAAAGGCAAAGGCCAGAACCTCAGATTCTGTAAATGTTGTGACTCGATGGCACATAATAGCACTGTTCTAATAGCAAGCAAGAATAAGCGAAATCCTGATGTGCTGCAATGCAAAACCAGGACTTCTACTGTTTGGAGGGAACTTGAGAATTCACTTAATGAGCAAGCTTCAATACCATTCAACAGATATGTTGTTATACAGGCTAACAGAATAAACCCCTGGCTCTCAAGCAGAGACACAACCTTTCAGAGCCCCAGTGCCACTTTCTGACAAAGACTGAGTGAACTACTGCCCAGCTTCCTGCTGATGAATGACAGGGTGTCCAAATGACAACATGGCAACTTAACTGAGCAAAATAAAGACACAACCCTCCGAATAACAATGGTTAACCACATACAGAGAAACATCCAGGCTAACAAGAATGCCATGTTACAAGGTTTTAGCTGTAATTTTTTCCAATATTGGTTCACTATTAGTAACCTGATCCCTGCTACGATGGTGAACACCATTAAGTGTTACGACTGAATATGCTGGCTAACCTGCAAAGCTCTTTCATGTCTTTCTCTGCTCACAAACTGTATTACTGGTACTCTAAGACAAAACCTCGAGAAATATCTGCAAGATCTACATACATAGTTAGATCTCTGCTAACTAAGAATTTAAAGTTCTCTTTTATAAATACCTAGTGGCAAGCCCAGGTCATTTTAAGGCATATCTTCCTGGAAGAAATAGCATAGCCAGCCAAAGTATGGAAAGAAATGAAAACAGGTCACTTCTTACACAGCATCTCTCAGTTTACTTGGAGATTCAGGCTGGCGTAAGGCAGGTAGACTTTTACAGATCCTCCAGTTCTGCCCACCTCTAAGGCAGCTATCTTACCTCCAGCTTGGTCCTGTGGATACAAGAAGGATTGCAGCAGCGTTTCTTACTGAGGGTCTGATAAATGTTGAGGGATTTAATTTTAATGTTTCCTGGTTATTTAGACTTCAGCTGATTAAGTAAATTAAATAGATATCCTAGTAAGTTAGAAACTAGTGGTAGATTTAGTACAGAATACTGTCCCTCATTTTCTACCACATTCTTTCTATTTCGCACATTCATATTCTTGATAAGGGTCCTCAAGGGAGGCCGGGGCGGGGGGGGAAGAGTATGCTTTCAACTTGAATTATCAGTTTAAAAATGCAGTTCTGTATCCTGAATGCTTTATGAACAGGCTTCTTTGGTTTCTGATCTCTGTAATGGTTAGGAAAAAAAATAAACACGTTCAGGAACTGGAAAATATTCCTGATATACAATCTATTTTTAAAAGGAAGAACACAGCTCAGTCCTAGACATATTTTTGCTAAGTAATGTCTTTAAGTGAAGTTGGTTAAGCTTAAACCGTCACAGTTTAAAGAAAAACAGTTTTTCTTTTTTTTGGTTTTTTTTCCCTGTGCTGTGCACAGGGAGTTGCAAAGGTACCAATGGATTGTTCTTGACATTAAAGAGAAGATTATCAGTAAAATGTTCATGGTGTTGAGATGCTAGCAATAACAGTGCAAAGCAATATGCTGTACATATTAACATTACCTTTGTGAATACTTGACAAATGTGGAGCATACTTGAAATGAAGGCAGTCTCTGCCCCAGGGTTCCTCCAATCACAAAGAAAACAGAAGTTGAGACACAGAAACAAAAATTCAAACTGAAACCCTGCAGTTCGGAGAGATGGGATACTGTTGAGCTGAGTAATACCTTTGAAGTGAGACAAAGTTAAAAGGGTATTACTTATCCACATACAACAATTTTATATACTGATTATGCCTTCAAAGTACTTGTGCCTGGTTTTCAACAGTTCTTACACAGTCATCTATGAAGCACTGCTGCTGAATGTAAGTGACCCTCAGAGATCCATCTAATCATCAACTACATGAAAGAACATGTTAGGTTTGAGTTTAATAAATCTTCTCTATTGTACATGGTCAACAGCCAGACTTAATGTTTTAAGATTTACAACTATATTTACGTGTAACAAAGTTTATTTGCCTCTTACTTGGTTAAGCATTGGTGAAGGGTGTGCTGGTTAGACACAGAACACTCATTTGTTTCCGAGTTAAATACTTTCAGATTTGATATCAAGCAAGCCACTTCATTTCTGAGTTGCTTTCTCCCACAGCTCTATAAAGCTGCATGCGACAATTAGGTTGGCATTCTGTTAAGTCTTTGCAATTGATGGCACAGGAGTCATAGCTACGGCAGAATGCTTTACCAAGCATTTTCTCCATGAAGGGAAGGTATCACTCTGTTTACTTGCCAGCTGAATTATTAAGCTCCTGGCTGGTGTTTCAGTCAACTGAAGAGGAATTTTAAGAATGATGCAAACTAAAAGTGCTTAAAAAAGCAAGCTACAGTGTTAAAACAAGAAAAGGAAGGGAATCATTAGCTCTGGAGAGATCTTTCTCACCCTCTAAAACAAAACTAAATATTTCTGAACCCACAACACAATGTTGTTAAATAAGGTGGGAGCCTTCCTGCTCGTGTTTAAGAATCATGCATGTTAAGGTTATTGCTTTTAATGAACCAGCCTAGGATGACCCATCTTTCATTTTAAGTGCATTAATGCAAGCCCTTCTACCCTAGGAGATGAACCATGGCCAGGACTGACAGAGTACCTGTCATTGTAGGCTAAGCTCTTTATGTCTCACTCTTCCACCTTAAAAATGTTCTATTATTCTTGAAGGAAAAAGGTGAATGTCAAGAAAGCTTGCCAGAACTTCTTCTAGGTAAATCAGTCACTTTCTTTATTCTTATGGCTAGAAAAAGACCACAGATACTTTCTGCTGTGCCATATCTATGAATAAAAATTAAAGGTGACAAGCCACATTCATAGATTACCCAAAGTACATGCTTTGCAAGAGTTCCAAGTGCTGTGTTCTGGCTCTAATACACAACAGGAAATTAAAGCAGAAATTCCCACCAAAAATAAGACAGTGCTAAGAAATGTACTGGCACTCTCAAGACAAAAAACCTTGAAACATGCACCTGCTATTTCGTATTTGACAATAGCAAACTGAGAGCTCAAGGTGAGGTGAAAAGCCTCATACTGACAAAAATATATTCCCTTCAGCCTTTGCATTAAAATGCTCTTCAAGTTTTACTGAGCTAAACAAAATTGAGGAAACAGTACATTACTTCAATAGCATCAATCTTACAAGAGGCTGCTGCAGTAGGCGGAGTGAACCCAAAGGCTTCTTATGCCAGAGGGCACAGCAGCAGCCAGAGGAATTCAGTGCTACTAGGGCAGAAAGGAACAATATATGTTGGAGAACTCATAGACAGACCTGCCTCTAGAAAGCCTGGGAACAAACGACGCTTCTTGCTCTGCTGGCAGGAGCTTCTGGAAGAGGTGGTCAGGGTACCACAAAGCCCTCTGCTGGGGGGAATCCCCATCCCGCAGCCCATGGAGGACCTCAGCCAGGCATCCGACCCTGCCCCTCGCACCTCACTTCCTTAATTTAACCCACAGTTTTCACAGTCTTCCCATACACAAAATTTCTTTTAGTGTCTGCTTGCTGTTCACAGGTTATAATTATTTTTATAGGTGTGAGTGTATGTATATCCAGGTTAGTAGCTGTCACAAGCAAGAAAGCATATTCTGTGCTGGAAGAGCAATGGAATGTTTGTCATCCAGCAAGACAAATAGACAGGCTGTGCTCTAAATAATCCATGTGTTCATCATGCTATCATATGATCGCAGTTTCTAAGTAATCATATAGAAAAATTGTTAAGCATAATCGAATATAGTTTTAATTCCATCAGATCCTCATTTTTAAAAACACTAGATTAAGCACAGTTAGTGAAAAGGCATTAATTAGCTCCATTTCATTTTATGAAGCTCTACAATGCAGCATTTTGCAAAAATGAGATACAATGAATGATGTTGAAATGCACGAATTGATATATTAAAGATATTCCCATTGCTACCAACGCACTTTTAACCAAAACTCACTGCAATCCTAAACCAGAAGTAGCCATCAGGAATGAAAGTTCAGTGACATTTTACCAAACTACCCACATAAATTTTTGTTCTTTTCCTCCTTCCTTCCCTCACACATATACTTATTTACCTTCCAAAATCACAGAAACAGAAGTATCTTATCCTAAGTCAGATAGATTTAAGAAGTACTAAGAAGCACTTAAGAGACAATCTGTCCCAAATCTGCATGTTCAGAAAGCTCGGTAAGAATGTGGACATCTGAATCCTATGATAAGTGTTGTGTTGTCATTATTAATTATTAATATTATATATGAATTTGTTATTAATGTGGCACTATAGTGCTGAAGTCTGCCTGAGGCCTCCTTTGCACCAACAGGGTTTGCCAACAGCAGTACATAAACAAACACTCCTAATAGAGAGACAGTATTTTCTACCAAACCAGCTACTTTGCTGGTATAGCTTTAAAAAAGTACCTAATTTTTATGGGCACAGCTATGTCAGGTGGCAGAAGGTAAAATGTGATCTCTTTGTAATAGAGTGCAAGAAAAAGCCATTAGTGCATAGACAGTTGCACTGTGTATCTGCATCAACAAAGTGGCCTTTGCTGGTCTAACCTACGTGAGTCTACATAACATAGGGAACTTCACAGGGAATTAGCGGAGACTGGAATCAATCCGTGTTTAGGATATGGTAGGAGAACACAGGCTCTTAGTAGGAAGTAGCTGACAAACTGCATTTGGTACTTTGTCCCACTGCATTATATACAGGGTAAATTGTTTTCATATCCTTGTCTTAAGTCTTCTTTTGGAAGGGATAAAATCTTTCCCCACTATACTGTATGCACATAGCAATATGAGAAAAGAAAACCATAATGCTCCACATCAAACATAATTAATGCACATTTAATATGGAAGTTATTATGTAGTAACAATCAATTATTAAAAAAACACATTAATTGCTGCCCCTTTCTACATGTTAATTAAATAACATCCTTTTAGAATTTGTGTTTCTATTAATGCTTCTCAGTTTGAAAATCAGAACCAGTCTTGCAAACATGCTAACCTCTGCAATGGTTTTCAGATGGTCATCTCCTGAGAGGTAGGAGATGATGGATGCTAATGCATGGTGCTTTTTTGTTGTCTCATCTTAACTTATTCACTTGCATGCATTTATGTGTTCTGAATCATCATGTAGTGGCATTACAATTAGGAAGGACTAAAATTCCACTGAATATAGGCTCCTGTTAATTAGTTTCCTTTTTTGTACAATTTCTGTGTTAACTTTGCAGAAAGCTTTAAAATATCATAGTCTTATTGGTTTCTATAGAATTGAGGAAAAAAAATTATAAACACTCCATTATTTTCATGTTCCTTGTGGCAGTGTTAAAGGTGTACATAGAAACCATTTCTTAATATAGGATCACAAATTAAACCGCACTAGCACCGCTAAGCAGTAGCAAAAGCATTTACAAATATACATTCAGTTACAAATGCATCATGATGCATTTGTGACTTATTTCAGTCACTTTCCATAAACATTCAAATGAACACATTTATCATCACACAAATATGCACTGAAAAAAACAAAAAGTGATGTGAGTAATGATATGGCCATGCAGCTGCCTAAGTCCTTATGTTGGATGTGTTTGTGTGCATTTTGAAAGCTTTTTTTGTGGGGTTATGGTTCATCTGATCACAGTAGAAAAAAAAAATAGTATGTAACTTGCTATTCAATACATTATTGAAATTCAGACAGCCCAAAGATAACTGATTTGTTTTAAAGCCAATAGAACACAAAAAAAAGTAGACTGAAAGTGGTAGTAGAGAGGTACTCTATTACTCAAATTCAGTTGTAGTGGACATTTTAGATAGGCAAACTATAATTTGCTAAGTCAATTTGCATTGTGGTCAGGATACTAGGGTACTGCAGCTAATAATGACTTCTGACATTTCTTTCAATAATGCCTGAATTTATTTCATTTACAAGCTTGTCTTTTTATGTCATACTATCCACATGTGTTTCAGATATGACCATTCTATTTAAAATGGCTTAATAAATATATTTAATATATTTCATAGAAATTACAGACAACTATTAGCTGTTAGTACTCCTTTAAAATGTCTATACTTCTCTTATATTTTCAGGTTGATAAATTTAAAATTAACAAGACATGCATTTCCTATCAAAACTATTTAATGACAATTTTATGAGTTGTTCAGATTAATTAATCCTGTTAAACCTTTCATTAATAGTATAGTAAATGTGTGCTGTATAATGGATTCATTTAATTTAATTCCATTTTGCTCTGTTTTTTTTAAACTAATCCAGTATCATGTAACATGAAGTTGACAATATTTTTGTCCAATAAGTCAATGAAAATAAAATAAGATGCAAGCTTAGACCTTCAAGCAACAAAATATGTCAACATACATTTGATTTAAGCATGCAGGGGTTTTTTCTGTTAAAGTCATTATGGATGCTCACATGATTAAATCTAGGCAGGTGACTGAGTGGTAGACTGGATTGGGGCCCAAAGATTTAAAGAAAAAAATCAATCCTTTGAAAGCCACCAAGAAATCCAAGTAGGGAAAGCCAGGGCTTTCGCCTACCAAGATTTAGGAGAACAGTCAAAAATGATTAACGGGAATCAATTTGCACACATTGTATGTGCCATATTTAGATCACACAAATTACTTCATATTAGCAAATCGATACTTACATTCATTGCAAGCTCTAAAACTGATTATCCCTTGCATCTCTGAAAAGACTATAGAGCATTTTTATGCATTAACAATTCATATAAGGATAAAGGCCTTCTCTAGGCATATAGATTAAAACAGATACCTATAAGTATACCTTTGATTAATGTAAAAACTAAACTAGAGAGCATTCACTACGATGTTTTGCAAACAGCCAAAGAAAAATTGCAATATTGTATTTGCAGAATCCGATTCTTTTACTGAGCAGTGTGTCGTTTAGTACTTTTCCCCATAGCAATCCCATCCCATTGTAAGTAATGATTACTACAAATAAACAAGGTGAGCAATATTTATTTATTTGGAAGTAACCACCTGATCTACATAAAATATTTTAAAACAAAAAGACCTGGGGTTTAGGCAAATATCCATTTGGAATAAATTGGCAACAATACCTGGCAAAAATCCATCCAAATGGGGTGTGCAATATAGTGATGAGTTGGCTGGAATGAGAATTGGGAAATACAGGTTCTAAACTGGGTGCTGTCAGTGAGAACATGGCCATTAGTAATAAAATAGATAGGTGCAAACTCATTCTGTTTGCTGACAGAATCATCCTCAGCTGAAAACTGTGAGATTGTATTACCAGAGAGCTGAGCTAACAAGCCTGCTGAGAGCTAAAGCAAATTTCTGCAAGTTCAGGTCTCTGCTTATGTGGTTATTCAGCTTTCAGACCAGACCCCTCTCATCTCTCACCTCCTAAGTGAATTGGTTCTCAGTCTTCAGCAAGTCACTTCATCTTTTTGTTTCTCCTCCCACTTTCCATACCCTACCCACTCAGAGTGAAAGCTCTGCAGAGCAATGCAGGCATGAGCTCAGCTGGGCCTTCTAGATGCTTCTGTAATATGAACACTAGCAATAAATCAGGAGAGGATAATGGAAGTGTCAACTGAGTCCTAAGTGTAGCAGCAGAGCTGTAATGTACTGTACTATACCCTACATGTAACACTATTCTTCAAGAAGGTCTTTGCACAGCATGGTTTATTCCACTACAATAATAAATGTATTCATGATGCATCTCCAAGTATTACCCAGCACTAAAAATGAATCACAGTAATGTTACCTTCACTTCCCTCCAACAAGAAGATAATACTTTTTGGATGTGATACCATTCTGTATAGTTTTTGACAAACTGGAAATACTTTAATGAAGTAATAAGACTGTACCAGGAGCATATGATTCATCTTGAGGCAGTAGTATATAAAGAGAGAGAGCTGGAATAAGTGAGGCAATTCAATTTATATCTGTTTAGCTGTGCTTGTTTATATTGTCATTCCTAACTGTTCTAGATTCCAGCAGATACCTCCTTTGCAGCTCCTCCCATTCACCACGATCAATAGTTTCTTAGAGGTTCATGAGATGCTACAAGATATGCAGGAAATGTCAGCCAGTGTATGCATCATTAGCACATAGACAAATCAGACAGCAAATAATGTGTAATTTTTAATTCTCCATTAAGGCAATGATGCTTTTTCAAAATCTGAGATATTGCCGCTGATCCTTTATCATTTCTCTCACAAACCAGTAAACATGGTTACCGGTAATCGCATGAATGTAACTGTAAAGAGCATAAGCGAATCGCACCATTTTCTACTCATGCTGTTCTTTATTACTGCATGCTTGCTCAGCCCACACTACTCTTCATTCTATTTCAACAGCTTTGGGTGATATAACGTTTCATGATTTTGTAAATCCATCTAAGTATCAAATGTTTTCCTAAAACCTCAATAAATTCTGCCATGTAGCTGTTTAACTGTTATCTACTAATTTAGTAATGTTCAAATGAAACACATTTATCAGTCTCAGTGTCCTCTTTATGAATCGATGCCAACGGACCTCTTGGTGATTGACACGTTTTCTGTCTGAATATCCTGTAGTTTGCCAGTATTTTCTACATCTTCCCAAGAAAATTTAGTGCATACCCTTAGCTCCCACTACTCTACAAAAACATCTTTCTCTCCTCTACTACTGATCACATCTATTAGCCCTCTTGGCAGAAGCCCTTCCTTTTTCTATTGCTAATAATTTTTGAATCCTAATATATGATTCTTCTGAGCCTGATTCTTTGTCAGCTTTTGATCGTTCTAATTGCCTTATTATCATCTGCTCTCATACAGTGATAAAGACTTTTAAGGTTTCATGTGATAGGAACGAAAGGGAAAAAACGTGAGCAAAATCTCTCTTTGTTCCTGGAATATTACCACCTCCACAGTTCATAATCATTAGGGTGAAGAATTCATTTTGGCCCTCTGTTATGTCAAAGTTTCGTCCTTTCAGTGGCCCTGCTGTCTCTTTGCTATTTTGTTCTCTTCAGCAGCAAAATGAATTGATCATTGCTGCTCCTTTTGCCACCTACTTTTTCATATGCTACTTTAATATACCAGAATAATGATTTGTACTCATGTCTTTAATTTTTCTATGAACTGTATGTCTCATGCATTTTTTTAATATAGCTTCTCATATCTATGTATAATAAAAAAAAAAGCGTATCATCATTACATTTGCCCAGGGCCTGAATTTTATAAACTCAGTTTTAACGTCCTTTTCTTTGTTACAAGAACATGCTTTACAAAGTGGAGATTTAAAAATATGACTGAACTTCTGCAGATTTGCCCACCGTTCTGAGTTCTGTCCTTTGAGAAGTTAGAAATGGCTCTAAATAATAGTCTCTACCACCCTCCAAGATACACTGCCTTTGAATTTCAGAATTCAGAGCATTTACCGGAAGCTTACACCAAGTACCACCAAAATCCTATTAAAAAACTTTCCAGATTATCTTCCAATGATTTTGTAGCCCAGTTAATTCAAAAGCAAATAAACTTATCTTGCAAAATGAGATTTTTTTTTCCAGTCAAGCAAAACTGCTCATAGAAACATGCTGCCTTCAGCTAATATTTTCTCCAGAAGAACTCCTCAGGTCCACAGCGGAATTAGTGCTCAAAACAAAAGGCACAATCAGAAAAAACAGGAAGAAAGAAACACTTCTGCCCAGGTATAGCCCAAATCCACCCGTCCCCAGGAGATTATCCTAACCACAAATTAGAGAAATAGTCTGACCATTGTCCAGTGAATATTTGTTTATAATTACTAACTCCAACAGTAGGAGGAAGAAAAGATAACAGGACTGCCTTTACAGTACTGCAGCAAGAGTGTTCACTGCTTGGCAGGAAAACTGGGCTCCTATTTGTGCGCAGTCTAGAGCACAATTTAGAAGAAAATTGGGATCGTTCTTCACTGTCTGCTGTTGAAGTTTTACAAGTCTGAAGAAGGGACATGACTCCAGGTCTTTCATATCCCAGGATATGGAAGATATCTTCTGGATATTAGCCTCTGTCACCCCTTTGTCAAGCTCCCATTTGGATATTGTTCCACTGTATAGAAGTAAATGTGCCATTTGGACAAGAGACACCCAAATGCTACACAGTCTGGTGGCTATGGCATCCACCAAGAAGACCTGTATTCAAGTATCTGTTTCAGAAAAAAGGGCAATCAGGAATGGTTAGAAACCTTTCTTCCATATTTCTGGTGGAGCAATTGTCTAAGAGAAGTAGCAAGCTACTGAGTACAACAGTATAACAAGGCTATGATTTACTGGGGGAAAGGAAGCATGGGAGAGGGAAGATTTCCAATACATACTCATACAGGAAATGGATTAAATGTGAATTTTACAATTCTTTGTCATATAGGTAAAATATTTTATATCCACAATCTAGATATCGATAGTTAACTATACTAACAAGGTCTACTTTCAATACAGGTAATCTTGCATCTTTTCTTGTACAACAAAACTGATGTACACACTTGAAACCCTTGTGTTCTATACCAGCTGGTACTATTCACTCCATAAAGTGAATAGGACAAGAGGAAATGGCCTCAAGTTGCACCGGGGAGGTTTAGGTTGGATATTAGGAAAAATTTCTTCACCAAAAGGATTATCAAGCACCGGAACAGGCTGCATAGGGAAGGGGTTGAGTCACCATCCCTGGAGGTATTTCAAAGACATGTATATGTGGGGATGTGGTTCAGTGGTGGTCTTGGCAGTGTCAGGTTTATGGCTGGACTCGATGATCTTAAAGGACTTTTTCAACCTAAATGCTTCCATGTTTCTGTGAAGAGTCAGTGAAATGCAAACCACTCGTTAGAGGGCTGTCCATTACAGAAGTAGAATTTCTACAGGTACTGTTATTCACACTGCATCAAACTGTGGCTATTTGCTTCCAATTAAGAACAAAGTATACCTTCACCAATGAGAAATTACCTGAGAGATAATTATTATACCATCCAATGCCTCCAACACTAGCCTCCGAAATGTCATTGCTATACAACTTCATGTGAATGAATTAGGTAATCGCTGTTGATCCACTGTGAACAGCCTATCCATTCTAAAAACATACAAAAACTTGCATAATTCACAGTTTGCATACTTTTTCCCTCATTTTTCTACCCCAAAAATTTTACAGTTCACAGACCTGATTCTCAAAAGAGACCTACAACTCACATTCAAAGAGAAGCCTCGAAACTGAAATTCATGACTCAACAGGACATTTGGTATCACAAACTGAATCAGGATACAGAATTCCCTCGCCTTTGCATCTGCAAGCACATCCCCTTCAGTGAAAACTTCCCCATAGGTCTGGGAGTAAACTCTAGGTCAGACTGCTTCAAAGAATGGGTTTCAAGGGGAGAACCAGCACAACCTTGCATGCCAGCTGCTGACATTTACTTTATGAAGTGACCCACTGCACTAAATTACACCCATCAAAAAGGATTCCAAGTAACTACTTACCAAGGTAGAAAACTAAGCCAGGAGTGCTTAGAGGTACTAATTCCTGTGGATGGCCTGAAAGATAGTACGAGTTTAGCAGACACAACCTTAAACAATAAAGAAGGAATAAGGAAGAAAATTCTTTCTTGTGGATTAAGGAAGAAGAGTTGTGGCTTTAAAGTATGCAGCCTATTCTTTTTACTGTACATGTGTGTTTCTCTTGGTTACCTAGTGTATTTTAGAGTTAAACTATCACGTAATGGAGATTTAGGGTTGTGCTCGCTTTATGATCCTGATATGTTAGTCTGACCACCAAGAAACATTTAGGTGGTTAGAGGGGGTTTTTTAATGGACACTGCAAATGATTGATTGTGTGACTTGCACACACTGAAACACTTACAGATTAGTAGCAAAAGGGTTAAACATTAGAAATTGTTCAGGTACAGAGGGTAAGACAACAAACATTTTCAAATTCCAATGACAAAAAGAAATCTTTGATGTTAAAAGCCAAAAGAAAGTAAACGCACATGACACTTGACAGTTACTTTCAGCAAGTCTAAACACAAAAATTGCATTGTTCTCACTAAAATTATTTTGCAGGTCCGCTTAATTAAATAGTACAGACCCATGTGAACACTTTTAAACTGGTCTGCAAGAGGTTTCTTGTGATTTAGCTTAAGTCAGTAAGAAATCTACTTCAGGTAAATCAATACAAGCCTTTTGTGAAACAATTTAGGAGTAGCTATATGAGGGCTTCAGGATTGTAACTAAATTGATTTATTTAAATGTGAGTTCAATTAAACTGGTGCTGCTTTTGTATGTGGACAAGGCCTAAAGGTGTGACATATTGTCTTGTCTGCACTGGCTCCATACCTACTTTTAACGTTTATTAGATTTTTAATCTTGTTAATGTTATGGCCTTTTTCCAAAAGGGCAAAATGCCAACCTTATTTATACATACTGTGATCTATCCCTTGCTCAAGAAACTATTACCTGTTGGTAATCTCTTAAATACCTCCAATCAAATCCCCAAATAAACTTTACTGATTAAAGTAGCAACAAAACTCCTTAGTCCTCTTACCCATTAGGATAATGAGTACCATATTGTTCAAAGGATGGATTTCTTCAAGATTAGAAGTAGAAAACACACACCCTGACTATTACTAGTAGGCCAGCTGACAGCTTTGAATACCACTAGTCTCTTACAGAGAATCACGCCTGTTGGATTCTGCAGGACACAGTGTGAAAATTAACGTGTAAATGACACTGTTTTAAGATATCGTGGTATAATCAGAATAGTGATGGACATCAGGTGGTCCAGACAATTTTCTCCCAAAATGCAACAATGTGTAACAGGCTGCTTAATATACCTAATTACACTTTCAGTTAGTGTTCAGCCCCAGCAAAACCAGGGAAGAGTGTGTTATGACCTACCTACTAATTAATAGAAGCATGATGTTCTTCTGTTGCCAAAGACTGGCCCACAGACATAGTAATCTCTAATTTTCCTTACTGGATCTTTCCCTAGCTGACTGCTTCTAAAGACAACGGGGAATCACTCTTTGGGAATGTCACAAGATGCAAGGTACCACTCTAAATGTTTACAAAATAACAACCTCCACAAAGAAAGCCTAGCTACTACTGCATTTCCGGCAAGTTTCCTGCCCTTGGTTCTCATGAATATGTGAAGTGTTTTAGGATTTATACTAAAAGTAATAAAAAAATCAGACTGACGTGGCAACAGTCCTGTGTTTTACTTTTGATCATGAAACTGTGAATTTTGAACCCCCTAGACCTCAAATCCGTGGAACTGTCTCTAACAAAGTTTAGCCAAAATGAACTGAACACTACCAGGTACATTTGCTTGAAATTAAATGACAGTGTCTTGCCATACAAGCAGATTTATTGAAAGATTGCTGTTATGTTTCCAGGTATACCATCATTATCATCACATTATTCTATGCAACAGCATAGAATAATGCGTAGGAATAAACATTCTTCTAACACTAGGTTAAATTCAGAGGATAAATATAAGGATATATTTCTACTGGGGCAGCCGTGGTTTTGTAAGAAAACTAAAATGTTCCTCTCTTACATCTTTAATAATAGATAGCCATGGAGCCAGTTATGCAGCCAGTGGGAAAAAAAAATGAAAAGAAAAAAGACAATAATAATCCATAACTATGCCGTATATTGTAAATTAACAAGTATCATCATATTTTAAAGAATATATTCTAAGTAATAACCATTTATACAGTACTGTAAATGTATGCAATACATTACAAAAATCTAAAGACTTGTTCCTTTGTCCAGATTGCTTACAAGCTACCAGTTATAAATATTCTAATCAGGCTTTTATACCTCTCCTGTCAGTGTGGTACCGGAGTGCCTTTCTATTAGTGCATTAAGCTACATGACTAGCATTTTTCTGTCTTTCTGTCCCCAGGTGGAAAATTGCATGTATTTAAAAATAATTAATATTTTATTTTTTATCTATGATGTGCATGCACTTTCAGTAGCAAATGCAGACAGAACAATATATATCACGTTTTACTGTGTTGAATTTAAAGTACTAGACAAGCCTGTTGTATTAAAATAAGTATATTTATATGCTGAACTGGTGGAGAACAACAGCTAGAAATGTCTTGAGGAATATGTTTTATACCCTCAGCAGCAAATATTTTTCATTATCCACATTCCAGAGTAACCACTGATGAACACTTTGGATGGATTTTCAGATATGCTCAGTATTAGCCTAACTTAGCTTCAACTGGAAGTTTTATCACGTAGCGTAATGGGAGCAGAGTTGGGCCACTGCTCAGTGCATCCGCAAACTCCAGACTCTGAAGACAGTGTGAAAGCGTAAGCGCACCGGAGAGCTCAGGAGTCCCTGACTGGCTGCTCAGGGACCTAATTAATCTGCCCCAGTTCCCTTCCAATCCAATGTAGTTCTTTGTTCACCTCCATATGTATGAATTGCAAACTTTCTTCCTGCTACATCAACTGTAGGCACCAATAAAAGTTTGCCATTTCTCATAGACAGTTACAGTTAACTTTACCGCAGTAATCCTTACCACTTTCCAGTTTAGAATAGGATGGAAAACAGAAAATTTGAAATACTAAAATATTACACTAAAATTGTCAGTTTTAGAGAAGAGAAAATTTACATCACCTCCCAACACAAGGTTGCACCAGAACAACATCTCTGAGTTACCCAGAGAAATTCTGTCTGTATTATATTGTGCTATTTTACGTATTACACTGACTATTCATGCCACTACTTTATTATTACAATCCCTTACTTCTCCTTTCATTTCCAAGACATAGCCATCCAGAGATTTCAAATGTCAATCAATTGTAGAAAACATATTTTAATCAGGTTTAATAGGAAAATCATGATACACCACCAAAAAGCTTTTTCTACTGGGGACATGACATAAAGGGTGTTTTACTAAAGAAGCTAGTAACTTAAATTTGGAATGAATCTGTACAACTTTTTTGACACTGCGAGGAAAGCATGGATATGCATATCCATTTTTGAAAGATATAGGAGTCAGATCAGTTGTCAAAAACAATGGGTTCTTCTCCTTAATCAGTATGCTTCTGGCATTTGCTCAGGAGCCAGAATCCCAAGAACAGACTATACAAACTCAGAGGCCAGGGAGACATTATACTATCACATAAGAAAAAACTTCTACTCAGCTATCCTACCTAGATTTCAATAAATGGTAAATACAAAATTTATTTCTGCTTCATTTTTTATGTAGAGATCTTCTTTTTCACTTTCAAAAAAAAAAAAAATTAAAAAGTGCTTTATAGCAAAGTATCACAAACCTTGCAGCAGAAAGATGTGAAGAGCTCCATTAACAAGAAAGAGTTTTTAAAAGAGTGGTCTGAATTATGCAGCAGCCTGACATTCAGAGTGCATCACTGTACCAGCATACACCTTCTCACGGGCCCATCCCCAAAACCCAGCAGTCATTTCAAAATAATCTCTCTTGAGGCTAATTTCACTAATTTTTCTTAGAAACACTAATTGTTTCTATAGTCTAAAATGACAAAGTTTTGAACTGCATTCCTCCTTCACACACCAAAGACCTGTTCACAGAATTATACTTTTCATTTTTACTATCAAGAAGTGTGTCATTATCATTCAAAAAAGTTTTATTGTTACAATACTATTACGATTAGCATTTGCAGAGAACTTCAGAGCTCAGAAAGATGACACAGATTTTCCTATGGATGTGTATCTTCTTCTCCCACTATATCTATACTGCCATAAGGTCATCACCTGTCTCATCTCTTCCCTTACTGCACTGTGCTCCACACCATCTTTCTAAGCATCCCTTTAACTTTTCCACTGGTCAATAGGCAGCATATGAAATCACTAGAAAGTTATTTTCATGCTGACTGACCCACTGCCTGTGACCAAACAGAGTGTATAACAGCTGAGTTGTTCCTGCCTTTCCCTTGGAGCACAGGAAGGACAAACGTTTAGTTTTTCTCTCTTCTACCCAGCTTTGGGTTTTCATAAAACTTGCAAATTCACGATTCCTATCTTCCTTCAAATTTAGATGAAGCTGAACAGCTGAATCCCCTGAACTGGGGAGGGATTAGCAGTCAAGCAATCAGACAGCTTTCACCCCTGCCCTCAAAAAAAGGAGAAAAATCAGGACTGCTCAAAAGTTCACCAACAAGTAAAGGCAGCAATCGTGCAGCACCTTTCTAGCAGAGAAAACGGGAAGAATTTCACTGTTATTCTTAATGAGGCCAGAATTTTGTCAGGGTAACATGAGTACACTCAGAATTACCTGAGATCACCTGGCCCTGTCATTTTCCCAATACTTAATATCGCAACTATGTAACAGCAGAGAACTAGGACAGCACACTCTTCAGTGTTAAACTATTATCTTTTCAAACCAGCTATAGTTGTGAGTTTTAAATGTGCATGTGTTAAATATGGATCTCAGTCTGTTAGGACATCTATTCTTGATTACAGAGTAATGAAGAAGTGAAAGAGCATATCCAAACACAGTCCTATGTTTTATTTCTAATCTCAGAAATGGATTTAAGTCTAAACACGGCTTGTTTATGTATTCAACTGAGCCAGCCAGCATATGAAAAAAATCACATATCTGATATCAAGATTAGGTCCAGAGCAACAGTGGGAATGACACTGTGGTTAAGGGGACTGACCTAAGATGCAGGGATAGCCAAGCTCACTGGGGGTTTTCTGCAAATTTCTCTCATGGCCCTGAAGTTAAATCACTGTGGCACAGGGCCACTGAGATATTTACACATGTAAACTCTGTTCATCCAAGAAAGCTTGGGAGATAAACAAACAGTACTTGAATAAAAGTACACTCTAAATGTCTTTGTTGACCCAGCCTTTAAATGGTTTTTTGCCTCCCTGAAGTGTAGAAAATACTGTTTGCCTGCCATGTACAGGTTTTGAGAAGAAAAATAGACTCAAAAAATCTACATATGCAAAGCATAATCATATTTTGGCAAAATCCTCAACCAGTAAGAATAAAAGTAATTAACTCCTCAAGAGCATGTTTTAGGTTGTTTGTAGGGTACAAAGATCTTCTAACCGTGTTGACATCACTGGACCTGATCCAAATCCTGATGAAGAAAAAGGACATTTTTAACTGACCTCAAGTAAATTTGAACCTGAGCGATCCTCAGTGTTGGCTGGTTAACCGCGTGTACGTCTCTAGTCCTGCTGCTTTAACAGGGGTGTACAGATCAACTTTGTACTGAATGTGCAGACCACACCTGCTGAAATGCATCGAGCCCCAGACCTCCTTAGTGTGAGCTGCAGGGCCTTTCCAGCTAGAGGCTTAGGGCCAATCCTCTGCAAGCCTGTTCTCTTCACTCTAGCCAGTACTCGCTGAACTGCCTGTAAAGTATTATTAATCATCTTACATTTGACAGCTTACTGTCAAAGACTGCTGTAGAAAAAAACCAACCTTATAGAGTCTGTAGTACATATTATTTTACAGATATACATAAAACAATTTTAAAATAAAATAACCCAATGTTGTTTAATCCTCTTCATAATCAACTTCATAATCATCAATATTATTTGCTTTCATATTCTGACCATACTCAATTATAAGACCAATCTGATCAGATACTTTAACCATACAACATGAGAAAATTAAACTGACATTTGGTTAAAGATATGTTTTAATTCCAAAGTTATATTAAATCTGGTGGCAAATTCAGATGATATTCTAGAAACTAAATGGTCATACAGATGTGTGAAGACAATACATTTGATTGTACTTCAGAGAAAATATTTAATATGGGACTTTAGATTTTTACTTATATTCACTAACCCAATAAGTCCAAGACAATAAAAGTAGTAAGAAAAAAAAAAATCTTCAATGGCTACAATAAGATTCCTTTGGTGATCGGTTTGGTGACCACATAGCTACAATACTCAAAATATTTTTCCTATTTTGCCAACATGGTCTAAATACGAACACAAAGATACATAAGAAATTTAAAAATCCATGTTAATAAGGAGTCTTGTGGACTCCTGTTCAGTAAACAGTTCCTATTACACTTTTAAACACAATAGATTATTTAAAGCATGTTGGGACTGGAATACTTCTATTTTAAAAGATAAAGCAGATTTTTCAACCTCAGTTCAATTCATTAGTGTATTTTTTTGAATTAGACTCCAAAAGCTACAATAATTAAAACCATATGTCGAGCAGAAATGTCTCATTTTTTATGTTATATTACTTCTTCAGCATTATTATAAGCTCAGCCTGCCTGATGTGAGTCTAATTTTCTACTCAATCTTAGGCTGAGTCCCACTGGGAAAGTGAGATATTGTGATTATTAAGAAAAGCAGAGAAAGAAGAGATTAAAGACTCCCTGCTAATGAGTAGAAGAGAAAAGAAAGAGATGTGCCAATCTACAGTGTAGTACCTCTAAATTGAACTGCCAAACAATAAACAACAACAGGAAATAAACAATTCTTCCTTACAGAGACATTTTTAGATGTTCATAGATAGTAAGTGCAGAATGAACAAAAACACTGATAAAAAGAGAAAACAACAAAGCAGTCATATACAAATTGGCATTTATAATGTTTGACTACTTTTCTTACAGCCTTTGACACAACAAATACAATACAGACATCTGGTATATTCATAAAATATTTGAAAAGACAGATGAAGGTCCAGTAAGATATTGCCAGTTTTATTAATTTTATATCTACTTATCTTAGCTGATTAAAATAAGGAACAGAATTCAGCCTCACCAAGAAGGAATGCAGTTTTGCTGTGGAGTGGTACCCAACAACAAAAGCACTGAACTCATCAAAAAGATCAGCAATTGTACGGACAAAATATTTAGAAATGACAGTTCTCCAAAGTTGTTTGATGTACTCACTGGGGGTTTTAACCTCCAGAAGCTCTCATTTACACACCCCGTACTCCCAGAATCCTAATTCCACATAATCTAGAAAAAGCACTATTATTACAAAGCAAAATGCATTTGAAGGTTGTCTACAATCCAAATTCTTTAACGACTGGTACTACAGCCTCGGGTAAAATATTTCTGTTTGCAATATTGTTGAACAAAGACCGTCTTTTCATCAGGAGACCTCAACACATTTTACAAAGGAGGAAAGTTTTTGGATGGAGAAAATGAGGGAGAAAAATCAAATGGAATGCCTAAAATTACCCAGTATGTTAATACTGCAGTGGTACAAGTAGTAAATATTTTTTTAAAATTCACTTTTACAATGCAATATTTGTAAGTTACCAACAGGAACTTGATGCTACTTGACAGAATTACCACAAAGATTGGTGGAGCTGTAGACCTACCTGCATCTGTTGATGCATGATGATGTTGATGTTGAAGACTGCAAAATATCCTTAAAGTACTTCTGAGAACCTGGAAAAGAAAGAGCATTCTGTCCTTGCCTCACACAAATACAGAATTATGTGTGATTCAAGGAAGGCGGAATAAGCAAAAAAAGTCCAAATTCTTTTCTACGCAAACTGAATCTAGCATAGGGTGACAACATCTGCTCATGTAAAATTAGTCAGGGCAAGTGCATCACAGACATCCATTGTCTCTTACAGTAGTCGAGACTTGTTCCAACTATCGACTCAGCAGCATAATTAAACACGCAAGACTTAATTCTTAGTAGTAAGAGAGTAGAAACAAGAATATCCATGTCCAATAGTAACACCAGACTGTAAGATGAAAGGAAACTTTTGTGGTCACCTAGAACTAGTATTCCAAAAATAATGGAACCTATGAACACCAAGATAAAAGTAGATGCTCCCACTCAGAGCTCCTGTTTAAGCCCGTAAGGACTATACAAGTCATATTGTCCGTCATATGTTAGAAGCCAATCATTTCACCTTCATACTTTGTGAAGTCTGTTATGCTATAAGCATTCTCCCACGTCTTTGTTCCCTATCCAAATGTGGTTTTCTCAGTTACACCCTGTTTACCAACAATCTGTATTGCTCTGAGTATCAGCGACCTAAGCTCTTTATGTTCAGGTCTCTCAGTCTTTGCAACACCTCCACATTGTGTCACTAATAATGTTGTTTATTCCAGGCCACTGACAAGCCCTTAAACACTGTGTGGCCATCCCTGATTAAGACCACGAGACCTGTGTCTGCTTGATGATTACTCATCACTTTTTTAGCCACTCTTCATTCATGCGGCATGTACTGGGATGACTTTGTATTGTTCTAGCTGCTTAATCAAAATTCTTTGCCCTCCCAAGTCCCCCTTTGCCATAAAAAACCCTCCCTACATCAACAGCTTTCTTATATCTATCAACCCAAACTGTAATCTCATCAAAAGGGTATCATATCAGCTTTACAATGTCTGTGCTCCACAAGTCTAACAATTATTATTACCCTTATTTCATTCTTTATAATTGAGTCCTATATCAGCCATGCCATTATTTTGCCTAAGATGGATGTCAGTCTGACAGGCCTGTAATTACCATTGCAACCTCCCTCACCCTTTCAAAATATTGTCTCAACTATAGATTTCTTCTCATTTTCTGGAATTTTCCAGTTCCAGTTTTGTTGAAAAGCAATGGCAATAGTCCACCGAGATCCTCAGACAGTTTTTCTATAACATTTGGACACCTACTATAAAGAAATGCTGATTCTAAAAGGTCCTAGGTTAGCAGCCTGTCCCTGTTTTCATCCTTATTAATTGCTGAAACAAGGTACTTCAGCTTCAGCATCATCATATGGCTACCTCCCTGTTTCTTTTCCACAGAGAACCAGGAGAAGCATTGTGGATCACCATTAACTTCGAATTTTACACATCAACCCATAACAAGCCCCACTTGGGAAAGGCAGCAAGTGAGACAATAAGGGAGAAAGAGATGGGACTCCTGCTCAGGGAATAAAAAGGGTTGCAGGAGAAGAATATCAGTCTTAAAGAACCCAGAAAAGGCAAAGGAGTTTGTTTCCCAGGGTGAGGACTATTAAGAAATCCTATGAATTTGAAAGGACAGTAGCTATTTGGCAGCATAAGGAGAAAAGTCTGTAAGCACAAATGAAAATCTGTTCAAAATGAATCCTCGGAAATCCAAAATCTTCACCTAAGTATTTTTTTTTTTCTCGTCTCATCTCTAATTATTTACCCCCTTACAACTCCTCTGCCGCTGCTAACCCCTAACTACTTCTGCTTAATCAACAATTTCCCTGGTAGCACTCTCTTCTGTGCCTCCTAAATCCACCCAGATGAGATCACTGAATACCCTTTAGCTGGGAAACTAGTTATCTTAGCTAAAAAAGGTGGACAGGTTAGCACAGAACTCAGAAAAGTAGTTGGTTAAATACGTAACATAAATGTTTATTGACTACCTCTGTTTTTCCTGCATTATTACCCACATTTCTGCCTTTTCCACATAGTAACAAGCTAATACCATCATTAGGATTTTTTTTCTTTAAAAAACTTTCTGAAGTCCTTAATTCCAGTCACCATAGGTTTCTCCTTCTGTCCTTCTGCTTCCTTTACAAATGTTTCAATTCCTAACTTCTCATTTATATTCATTTATTCATTGCTATCAACTTCCCTTTTTTTTCCATTTGTTTCATTATATATTACAGCTGCTTTCTCTTCCCCTGCAAGCCAGGATAGTTTTTAACTGTTGGAAAATTTTCATTGAAAAATGCCAATGAACTGACCCTGAAACATTTCACTCAAGGCATCCCTAGTTTGATAAAACTTTTGTAAAAAACAGCAGAGGACTCAGAAAGAACTCAGATACGATGCCTTGGAACTGCTACAGGGCCACCCACCCTGGCTGGGTTCCTGGCTCTGGGGAAGATCCACCAAGTGCAATGACAAAACCCCACTTTCTAGTTACCAAAACAGAAAAATAAAAACAAGACAAAAAGAAAAAAACTACAACAACAACAACCACCAACCCAAACCACACCACACTTTAAATTCTCAGTGCTTAAAACCAAAATAATTTCTTTCAAAACAGAGACATCTGAGCAGGGACTGCAAAAATACAAAATCTCAGAACAAGCTGTCTAGGTCTTAGAATATGCTTGTCTACATTACCGTGCTTGCTTAGTTACCCATGGCTCACTTAATTCCAGCATTTTGTATTTTTAAATTTGTTCATCTAACTCACTGAATGTCTCAGGAAGTGATGGGTGTCTCTCTAGCTGAGAGTGACTGACAGGTGCTGTGCAGGCACGTGTGTAATGAATGTCACAGACAACACGGAGGCCTCCTTAGAGAATGCCACTGGGAGAGACAGCTTGTCTTCTGGAAGTTTGTAAATAGAAATCCAGTGGGAGTTACATGGATTTGAGTTACCAGTCACTTTATTCCTGCCTGCTCTCTACCAGAATCAGGAGAATAAACAAGTACTTTTCATTGTGGCACTTCCCATCCACAGTGGAAGACAGCATCTATTCAGAACAGATCGTTACAAAGGATAATCCCTCTTTTGTTTTATCAACATCCCAATTGTGTCGTTACGACTGCAGTTACAGCCAAATAGTTATCACAGACCTAGATTTCCAGAAAATGCATTTTTGTGATGTGCCTGTTCTCTCCTCTTTCAAACAGAGCACACATGCCATGCACAAATGGTGGATAGGATCCTGAAAGCAAAGTCCTTCAGAGAAGCAATAACATGACGATGACTTCTACTGCTTATTTTACTTAGTGACACCTGGACACTAAGCAGATAGATAGTTTGCCAAGAGATCTCTTACATATTGGTGCAGGGAACATGCTTTCAATATATACTCTGCCTATTCAGAATAATGAACTCCACTGTATATTTTTCTTCCTTTTTTTTTTTTTTTGTTTTTCTTACTGCACCTTCCTATCAAGAGAATAGAAGTGAGCAACAATACCTAGAGTTTTATTCAGTGAAACGTAGGATACCAGGAAAGCCTTGGAATGCATACACAGTTGTTGTCTTTTGGTCTGCATCTCCCTAAGACAGCTGACAGGCACGAGAGAATTGTATTCTCTAAGGCTATATTCATGAACTGGCACCTGACACAACAGTATATACACCTTCAGAAAAACGTCCGCGTTATCTGTGAATGGCTAAGAGGCAAAAAGCCAGCAGGTGGCACTCAAAAACATGTGCTGGTGCCTGGATGAGAGCGTGATCTTGTGCACTACACATGGCAGTCCTTTCTCAGCAGTATCTTGTCTACACGACCGGACAGAAATGAACAAACATGAAAATTAAATTGCTGTTAAGTCTGATTTTTAACCAATTTTCAGAGAAACATCTATGAAGTCTTAGTCCCAGGCGAAATACTGTGTCAATGACATCTCAAAAGTCTCATTCACACAACCCAATCAGGAAAATTCACGTACTCTCTGTTCCATTTTCTTCTCTTTACACCAGTGTAATTTGCCTGGGCAAAGGAGATTTCCATGTGTGATTACACTCCTCAAGTCTCAAGAGGGAACAAACTGTTCCTTCTGGGACAGGAACCTGCTGGTATGGGATTGGTATCTTTTTTTACTGCCTTTAGTGGTGAAGTATCTGAACATCTGCAGGCAATTGTACCTATTCACTGAAGATGATGATTAGTTTACTTAATGTTTTGCTTTCCCCCCACCCCCCCTTTCTTTCAACATGTAGCCATTTGCTCAAATTAGCATGTGCCCAAGCACAAAACAAGCTATTATCTTGCATTGGTAGACATTTAGCACTGCTTTATTAATGATTAAACCAAGGTTGCTTCAGTTTGTGAAAAAGCATCACTAACGGTCAACAGCCTCCTCTGTCAATAAATAACAAGAAGTCAGTGCTGTCTGTCATTCCTTGAAAGTCACTGAATCCAAGTCTGCCACTTTAAGCACAGCTCTCATTATTTATTCTCTTTCTTCTACACAGCCCGTTATCAAAATAGACTTCCTTTCATATTTCACAGTTTTTAAAAGTTTAAAACTTGACATTTATGAGTTGGGGGTTTTTCTCCCCTAATCAGACTTCCTGAAAAAAAGCTCTAAAAAAGTTTGCAAGGTTGGATCATATTGCTAAAATTTTAGTTCCTACATTTTTACAGTTCCTTCCCAAGGCCACAATTTACAGAGGACCCTACATAGGGGCCATTAAGAACAAAGCCCATACTCAATACTCTTTCTAAAAGGCTACAACTGATTCCTAGATCAAGCAGACTCTCTAAAGTGGCAAGATAGACAAGACATTCAGAGAAGCCGTAACAGCGATAAAGTAAAAAAATGCTTACAACTCTTTTTTGTTGTTTTTTGTTGGTGGTTGTTTTTTAGGTGGGTGTTTTTGGTGTGGTTTTTTGTTGTTGTTTGGTTGGTTGGGTATTTTTGTATGAACCTTATTGTTCATCCAGTACCAGGGCATACTCAGCACAAAAAGCACAAAATAAGCATATACCTTCCCACCACCAAGAAATCCAATAAGAACAAAACTCTTCATTCAGATATACATAGTACATAGCTTGTGAGATGAAACTATAACCTCAGAAGTACTTCAAGACATAATAAAAATTCATGTGATGTGATGTGATACAAACCTGTATTTTGTTCCCTCTAAATGACCAGATGGGATATTTCAGAGGTATTTCTTCTTTTCCTCCCCACAAGAGGGATAAATATAGCATACATTGCTAAATTGGTTCTGTTCTGTTGCTTTTATTAAAATAATTATGCTGTGTTTACATTCAGATAGGACTAGGGGATTTTTTTTAATTTTTATTATTAATTCCAGTTCAACACTCAAATGAATAAGTAAATAAATTTAATTCTAGTTAAGGAATTTGTTAGCTGGCTTTACAAAGTGCAGACTATTTTTGGGCAAGCCAGACCCAAATTTTACAGTCCTGATTAAATTACTCTCAACCGTGAGGAGATCATTTTCTTCATCATTGAGTCAGAGTTCTGGCATAACACTCAGATTTCAAAGGCAATGCTCAGAAATTGTCAGTCTGCATGGAATTCTCACATATTTCAGACTTTATGTTTTGTGAGTTTCAACTTAAAGAATATTACTGCCCCAATTACTCTGCTGCTCTTGTCTCACATAAAATTTTAATTTAGTTAAAGGTGAAACAAATAAGATATTGAAATATTTATTTTTATTATAAAAAAGAACAAAGCAACCTTTATGTTTGTACTTCCTCTTTCTCATAATTTTAAGGAGGCAGATTCTTTCATGGAAAAATCACTCATGTTACCACTAGATTACATACTTTGCTTATAGCTATAAATTAAATATCAAGTACAAGTGAACTGCATTTTAAATATTAATTAGAAATTACATACCTACTGTACAGTGGATGGCAGGAAGGGCTCTACGTTGATCTGACTGTTTTAATTCATTCTGGCTGACTTAATTACACAACTTAAATTTTTGTTTTCTTTTTTTGCGACCGGATGGTAAATCTTCAAAAACTCTGCCTGTTTCATAAGATTAAGAAACATCACCATACATTAGTGACTTCAGAACAGCACAGTATTAATGATTAACAAAGAACACTTTGTAGTTAGTTAATATCTTTTCAATTGGTAATAAAGCCATTTCTGTAAAAAAAACCAAACAAACCAGACCCTCCCCCAAAAAACACCAAACAAAAAAACCCAAACAGAATCAATTTCATTGTCCTTTTCTGGACTCCAGCATTTAAAGAAAATTCAAATTTCAAAAATCTTAATATTTAAGACCATTTAAAATGCAAATATAGGCAATGACTAATATAAATATCTATATTTATTTGTACATTAAACACATTTGTACATGAAAATAAAGTTATCAGTTTGCACTCATCCTTGTGGGAGGATCCACATCCCCTTTCTAACTGTCGTACTGGGTTAAGTGTCCAGGATTTGTCCATGGGTCCACAAAGAAAAAAACTTTGAACAGACACTTACTTAAGCATGTGGACATATTCAGACTTTAATAAGCAACAAGTTTTCGCTACTGCCAATGACAGTAGCTTGAAGTCTGGCTCCCTCTTTATCCCAGTGATAATTTCTAGTTATAAGTGAAGGTATCACAGTTTTTATGATAATTGTCTTAATTTGAGAAGTAGAAAACCAACATAATCAAAACCTTAGCATAGTAAATTTTATTAGAAGGTTGGGATGCATAACAAGGGAGATTTTTTTTCTCAATAGGAAATGGTTACATGTGCATGATATATAGGCTTATAGAATTCCAAAATGGAAAGCATTTTTAAAAGTTATAGAAGGTATAAGGCAGTTCCTCTTTATCTAAGGGGTTTTTTGTATTTTTTCTACAGAAATTTTTGCAAGTCGTAGACAGACTCAGTAAATGACATGGGTGTCAGAATATTTTTGCACATGCTGTAACTGTACAAAAAATGTTGACATTTGGAAAAATATTGTTTCTTTTAATCAGATTTTTATCAAAGAAGTAAAGTCCTTCATTCTAAGATGAGTGACTATAATTAGGTGGTTCCCTAACCAAATCCTCCTACTCTTCCAGCTTTTGATACAACTATAAGTTATTTACTCATAGAATAAGCCCTGCACCAAGTTAATGAGAGGCACAATAAATGCATCATTAATTTATGCTAGATACTATTCTGTTCCCTTCATATCTATTGTCATTATCCTCCCACAGCACTCAAGCTAATTCTAATTGATGGTTTCCATCAGCAAATTAAAAAACAATATACTCCAGACTATAGTGATGAAAAACATACCGAGTAAAACAATATGTTCTAAGAGAACACCACACTTTGTTATCTTTATGGTGCAGAATGAAAGACAAATTAGTTAAAGAATGCTGTGCAAGTATTTTTATTGCTTTTACGATAATAAGAAGATAGTCCTTATTTGTTTTGATTGGATGGTACAAATTCACTGTCCTGTTACAAATTATTGATTTGGTTGAAAATCAGTAGTTGCGTGATTTAATACTTACAGGTGTTTCCTTCTGATAGTTTACATTTGCAATTTAAATTGCATTCAGAAAGCTTAAATGACTAATCCTCTACTTGTAGGCACGCTCCTCTATGGAAAATATAAATCCAGTGTCAAACACCTTTTTTTGTTAACTACGTTATTGGTGAAAAATGTGTTACTTGTCCTGCTAAACAGAAGGAGAATCAGAAAGTTTTGGTAGGGGCAGTAGAAGTTGAGGGGGAGAATGGAGGTATTTATAAGTTGCTTTAGTAAGTGCTCGACAGCAGCTCCAAGCCTAATTGCATTTTGATTGGTCTACATACAGAATTAATTTTATGCTTTTACAGGAAGGGCAGGAAAGGAGCCGCAGTTTATTTGGGGCTAATCTGTGGCACTGCAAGCTGGCAGAGGACAGAGCAAGCCCAGACATGGTGGTACTCACGCCAGTGCCGATATTCTGTCAGGAAATATTTATGAACGTACGAACAGAGAGTGAGGCTCCTCGTTGCTAAAGAGCAGAGGTAAGCGAGGACGACAGCGCGAGGGGCCACCAAACCCACAACCGCGCCTCTTGAACCGCTCAGGCTGTTTCCTCCCTCCCCTCCCCACCATCCAAAATGGCCTCCAGCCCTCACCTGTACCCATGGGCTTTCCTACCCGCTCCCTTCCCCACCCCTAAGGATGAAATCGGAGGGATCTGTGTCCCTGTGCAGGCCCTCGCTACTGCCAGGGTCCTGAGGGCACCAACAGGACTTCACGGTGGGCCTCAGCAGCCTCACCCGGGGCCTCCTCTCCACCCCTGCTCTCCGGGCGCCATTTCACTTCAGCCCCACTGTAGCCACCTCTCCAGCTCGGCCAGGGCCTGCCTGGCCACGGCCAGCCTCTGGGCCACCGCCACAGGGCTCACCGGGCTGCTGGGCAGGGGTGGCGGGAGGGCCCTGGCTGTAACAGTATACCATTCATATAACGGTGTAACATGTCTTACTCCTAGTGCGGGTTTATTTTAGCCTCTATTGAAAAGGCAGTTACCTTTTAGAGGAAGTGATTTACCACCTCTCTGCATAAATGCTATCACTTCAGCTGACGTCACCCGGCTCTAGGGAAAGATTTAGAAAATCTTTCACAGGAGCCCTTCTGTCCTCCCGCTTCTGCCGCCCGCCTGCGCCCCGTCGCTCTGAAACTAGGCTACAACAGCAGCGCAAATTCGTCTTCCCTGCTTTACAAGTAAGTTTTCCGATGCCTTCTTCAAATGACAGACCTCCCTGTGCTGAGGCTTCCTTCCATCTACTCAAGGCCCCTTCTACGCCGCCAAATCAGGCAGCCTGGACAGCTGGCACCACTCAGGCTGCGTACTCAACACGTGCAGCGGCATGTTCGCTACACTGAGGTAGCTGTTTGCCCTCTCACAGCTCCATTTCATCCTAAAACTGTAACAGTAGTAGTACTACTTCCATACAACGATTTGAGAGGGCTAATGCTAGAAATCAGCTCACAGCCCAAGGATCTATCATTATTTTCACAGCTTACAGCCCAAGGATCTATCATTATTTTCAACTGTTTCTCAGTTGACAAAGAGAAGACTAACTATATTAATGTTTTTCATTTTGAGGGGGGTTTTTTTGGTGGGGGTTTTTTTTTAGTTACTTGTCACACTTCTCCATGGACAGATATTATTTTTACCCCAATCTAATAGCAGCAATCCAGTTTGTAATTTTTTTTTTTAATTTTTTTTTCATTTAATGGTCTTCCATTTAATTTTTTCCTATGGACCATACACTTACAAGACAATTTTAAAGTTCTTCCTCCTGTTCTGTCATGACTTGCCAATAATAACCAGTTCTCTTACTGAGGCTTCCATTCCACATCTATGTTTAAGTTCCCCAACCTCAAATACATATGAGTAAAAGATGAACAACATAGCTTTATGACTGTCATGCTTTAACCCCAGCCAGCAACTGAACACCACACAGCTGCTCGCTCACTCCCCCACAATGGGATGGGGAAGAGAATCGGAAAAGTGACAGTTTAATAGGGAAAGCAAAAGCCACGCACACAAGCAAAGCAAAACAAAGAATTCATTCACCACTTCCCATGGGCAGGCAGGTGTTCAGCCATCTTTAGGATATCAGGGCTCCATCATATGTAACAGTTCCTTGGGAAGACAAACTCCATTGCTTCAAACGGGGGGGGGGGGGGGGGGGGGGGGGGGGGG
>JAVJGG010000007.1:16132219-16159133 GCA_035590195.1 Aviceda cuculoides
TGGCTGGTGGGGTGGGGTGAGGAGCAGAGAAGCCCTTGGCTCTGGGTGAGCACTGCTCAGCAGGAACCAAAACATCCTGGGTTATCAACACTGTTTCCAGCACAAATCCAAAACACAGCCCCATACCAGCTGCTGCAAAAAAATTAACTCTATCCCAGCCAAAACCAGCACAATACTGCAAGTATAATGCCAGAAATCTGCTTTTGGATATCAAGCCTTTTATCATGGTAGTTGAAAATAAGGTTCACAGAGGAACTTGGTTGTTTTTGGGGGGGAATGGCGTTCAGTTTGGAAGGGTATTTGGATGATAGAAGTTAATCATTTGGGACATAAAGGGCTAAAAGCATCCGAGGATGACACATTTTAACTTAATAAGTGTCATCCGAGGATGACACATTAACTTAATGTGTCAGTCTTCTAGTTTTGGTTTGGGAAAGAATATTATTGACGGTCAGAGGGTGTTCTCCAATCTTATTTAGACCCTAGCATCGTCTGTGGAAGCTGTTGTTTTCTGGTAGATGCACTCACATATACCTGCCTGCATGGGAAGGATTGATGATTCAGTCTTGCTTCATATGTCGTAGATCATCAGCATCCGCTAAACGTTGGCTGCAGAAGGAGCAGGATTAAACTGTTTGAATGTTGAATGTTCACAGACACTTGGTTCTCAAGGTCATTGTTGCATACGGTTGCCTTCAAATAATTCATAGTGGTTACTTGCTCATTTGCTGTACATGGATTTTTTTTTTTTCCCACCAAAGAAAGCTCTTTTGAGAGAACTTTTATCAGCAAAGTAGGAAATTATCTGGTGAATATTAATAAGCATGTCTAGTGCCTGATGCTTGAAAGTAAAGCTTTAAGTGTTTGATCCTTAGCTGCACTGCAGTCAGCTTGAGCCACTCAAGTAGATATCATGAGTGAAACAGAGAAAGAGAAGGAAAAGCAAGAAAGGGGTTATTCAGGATCATTACTCGAAACAAGTGGCTTCGCATGCTGGAAGCAAAATGTTTAGTTCTCTGTTAGTGAATGATTGAAGATGCAACCTGTTTATTCCTTAGAGTACAATGTGTCTGCCACAAGGTAAGATGCAACCCTGAGACGAGGGTCTTGACTCCTGACTTTTCATGCCACATAGCCAAACCGGCTACATGACTGAGAGTCCTCCTGACAGGAGGAGGGAGAGGCCTCCATTTCCATGATTATGATGATCCTGTGTTTCTGACCATATAGGGGAAGGTGAAAAAAAAATTGCAGGCTTTCTACCAGCTTATGAATAGAATCGGAATGAGAGGGTCTTTGCAGCAACTCTTTATCCTGCGCGCAGCTGGGGCGGCTGGCTCCCGTTCCCAGAATGCCTACTGGGGGCACTGCACTCGATCCTCAGCATGGTGCGGGGATGGGTGAATTTCACCTTCAAAGCTGTAAGGTTAGTATCTGGCATCTGTGATTACATTTGCAATTCAAGTTAGTCTATTTTCTGCTTTTTAGCTTTTATTCAACTGAATTTAGTGCTTGTGAAAGATGTTGGGTTGTTATTTCTGGAGACTGAAATCTTTCATTTATCCATGTAACAGATACACCTTAAGTAGTGGCAGTGTAATCCTCCCCCTGTCCAACACTACCCCTTCCCATGTTCCTGATGCTGAAGAAATACCTCTTAGGAGTGAGAATAATGTTCAGTTTTCATGTAGCTGTAGCAGTATTAATGACTAGCTTTGTATGGATGAATTTAAGACAAATCTGGACCTGTCCATATTATGGACTGCTAGCAAATAAATGATGGTCACCATCACCTGGTAGAATCAATACCGATTTAAAGTGTTCTGTATTACATCTGTGATAATACAAATTGGTGGGGTACAGAATACCTACGTCTAAACTTGACTGTGAATATCTCAGAAGCTAAGTAGTGTATCTCAAGGTATTGAAAAAAAATAGTACATTAGCATGGGTGTTTCTTGGGTTTTCACAGACACATACTCCTAGCATATAATGCAGTACCATCCAGATTAAAAAAAAAAAAATTAGTGGAACAGTAAATCTATTATAAGAATCATTTAAAGATCATTACTATAGTAAAGTCAGATTCATATGTTGAGAAACAGAAAGTCTGTTTGTAATATGGGAATAACAGAATATGATGACATTGTCTAAGAAAGGGGCTTTATTCACAGGGCTGAAGTACGGAGGTGGTCAGTGATGTGATACCTCAGCTAAGCGTCTGCCAACTTGAAGCTGAAATTCATGGTTCACATTAGGAGTTATGTTAAAATAAGGACAGACAGTTGAATGCTAACTATGCACAATTCTTGTGCAAAAAGTTTCCGAAGACCCCCATCTGAAGTACAAAGTGCTGTGTACATTTTAAGTCATTCCAGCTGCTTTAGATTTCGATGAATTGTTCAGTGATATCAGGAGAATATTCTCTGTTCTCAGGTTTCTAGGATGGAGCATGGTATAATGGCAGATTCATTGGGCTAGAGAGACAGGGAACATAACCATGAATCTCTAAATTAGGAAACACAGCTGAAAGCTGAGTCTTGGGTATCTCTTTCTAATACAAGAAATTATGAACAAGGTAGCCTATAAAGTATCTCAGAGTCCTTGGAGTAGGAATAAGTTAAGAATCATGTTCACTTGCTGATCCTTAAGAAATAAAAACATCAGGTACCAAATGGAATGTTTCCTAGAGGTGTTTCTAGAGCACTGCTTCATCTCCCTCTATAATTCATATACTATTTATACTAGTATATATACACACTGAAGGTTAACCCATACACTGAAAGTAAGTACACTTTTCTGAGTGTTTCTACAGGTGTATTTGAATCCGTTCTTCAAAGAGAGGGGATTAAGTCTATATGTCTCACATCTTTGGTGGGTTAACTGGTCTATAAATAAAAAGGGGATACCATTTTCTCCAGCCATATTTGTAAGGAGTCAGAATTCCACTGCGTTTCAGCTGTATTTGTTGTACAGGATGCATAGAGGGCTTAGTTTTTTGACCTTGCTGGGAGGTAAGCATGAAATAAATGTCTACTTCCTCAGCTGTGTTAAGTCCCAAGGCACCATTAGTCTTCACCAGAATTTTGGGAATCATAAGGAACCTGAGTTTTGAAAGCTGATAGGCCTATGAAGTTTAGATCTTTCTAGGTTAATGTAAGTGTATGGAGATCACAATTTTAAATTTGCGAGCCATCTGTAAATCTCACTTTCAGACTTAATGTATGGATTTGGATTTTAAACTGCCTATCTTAGTCAAATGAATGTGAACTTCACTAAAACCTGGAAGCTAAAAGTGTGAAAGACGATATAAGCTCAGAATAGGAAGGCTGAGTTACTTTGCTGTTCAATATTACTGAGCGGAGTGCTAGACTACTGTTTTTCAAATTCTCTTTTCAGCCCAGAATTTTGAAAGACTTGTGGAAAAGTTGAGAAATATTTCAGGAAAAAAAAAGCTACAAGAATGAATCTTTCTAGAAAGAAAAAGTTTCATGCAGTAAGAAAACTTTGAAGCTAAGTTACTGAAATTAAGGTATAGGGATGATTTGAGTACTGTTTACAAGTGTGTTTATGGGGATGAGAGATCCAGCAGCAAGTTATTCTTCATGGCACAGGAAAAATAACAGAAGATCCAGCTTGGAAGTTGAAGCAAGGTAAATTAAAATTAGAATTAAATGCATGTTTTTAACTTAAAGTACTTCAGCTATTGAAAGCTTTTTTGAGGATGTGGTAAAGTCTCTAGGTTTAATTTATTATTTGAAGTCTGTAAATTTAAGACTGGATGTCTTTCCAAAGGTGAGTTGTAGATCAAATAGAATTTTATAGGCTGGATATAAAGGTTACCATAGGCTCTTTGGTTTGTCATGCAGTAAATAGTTCTAAATTCAGCTAACTGCAAGCTATTGCAGGCAAAACTATTGGTAAACTACTACTTGACACTTTACATTTAGTGAGCTATTAAAGATGATGCTGGAAAATGCTAATTCCCTTTCTTCCAGTATCAGCATACTAGGTGTGTATGTGTAAGCAGCTCTGCTGTGGTGCGTGTGAGATGCTAATTATTCTCTCATGGGAACCCAATTCCCCCTTATTTTTAACTCCCTAGTGTGGCGTTTTACTCATGGAAGAGATAAGCCCTCAAACTCTGGTGAGATGAGTAGGGAGCCCTTACTAACTTGATTATACACCGCAGGAAAAAAAAAAAAAAAATCGTCACTTAGTGATCCCTGGCTTTTGCATTGTCTATAGTACTAAGCCAGAGAGAAGAAAAGCTGCTTTTCCCCAGCTATCTCTGAACACTGAAATTATTTCAGCTAAGCTATCCAGGCAGCTGTGAGAGTTGAGACAGCCTTTTCCAGGTTCAACTAATCTATGGCATATAGACTTCCACTTAAAAGCTGTTGATTGGTACTGTTTTGGTAGAATGGTAGTTTATTAGTTATGTATTTAATTTTACATAAATATTTTCTCCTCTATCTATTCATACCATATGCTTAGTTTAATGTGTTTTTGTTTTGTAGCAGAACAAAGCAATTCCATGAGATTTAAGCAATCCAGAAATACTCATGAACAGTAACTGCTCATTTCAACCCACAGACAGAAAATTGCTGAGTTGTGTTATGAGAGTAATAGATACACTCAACAGAAATCAGGATTGCTCTGTGAACAAATACCAGAAAGAATAAATTTGCATTGATTACAATTAGTGTCAAACTGATATCCTAGAAAACGTAATCTTAATTATAGTGCCAGTTTAGGAAATACTTAAGCACATGCTTAAGTATAATTAAGCATATGCTTAGTCCTTCATTGATTTGGGGCCTCTTCGCTGAAATATATGCACAAGGCTGGCAGCCTCACTGGTAAATTCTGCAAAGTACATGACTGCTGGGCTCAGAATCTGATTTGGTTTAGTTTTAGAAGAGAAACTGTAATTCATTATGCATTTACTTAGTCAAAGGTTGCAGTTCCTGCTGGCAGTGACTGTGTCTAAAACACGAACATAAGGACATTATGAATTACCTTAAGTTTAAAAAAAAATAAAATTAAAAAATTCTCTGAATATTTAAATAGCTCGACACTAATTTTCTTCTGTAGAGGGCAGGGTCCTAATTCAAGTCAGGGAAAAATATCCGGGAGGCCTTCCCTTTGCAATTGTCACAATTTATGTAGTGCTGTGATACAATACTATTTCAGTGTTTTACTAATCTTGTACATTTCTGTTTTATATCCTTATTTCATATTTCTAATGTGCATGATAAGAATTCTGAATTAACGTATATTTATTTTTAAAGCATTGTTCATAAAATCTGGGATAGTATGGATACATATGTCACAAGGAAGCAAATAACCATCCTCTGTTTAAAAGAAAAAAAGAAATATTGAGCACTGGGATCTTATTCCTAATGGTCACTTTATATTACAACTTTACTGGGTGTCTTCACTTGACTTCTTAAAGCAAAATGCTAATTTAAATATACACTTTCATTTATTTACATCTTTGAGATTGGATTTTCAAGGCAATTTCTTGTTAATTTCAGCATATAACTGAAAAGCCTCTGAATGAAGTTAAGATTAGAGGCCATCTCTATGTATTTAGTTTTCTACCGATGCCCTGTAGTTTTTGTTATTTTATGTCTTGGGGTTTCTTTAACATTCTCTGGCATGATACCTTTCCTGATAACAATTTTTCATCCTCAACAAATGACGTCTGTTGATGACCCTGGCCTCTTGTGAATATGGAATTAATGAGTGCATTTACTTTCATTCATACCTCTGCTGTCAGCACATTACTTTTGCCATCTCTCTGAATCTGATCTGTCTTCTTCACAAGGTTTTTAATGTACATGGGGAAAAATCTTATCTCAGCTTCTTGTACAGTTTATGTCCATTTTCCATATTTGACTTCTCTTCCCTTTCCTCATTTCAACTTCTACCTGTTTTATATTGTATCTGATCTATAATGCCTTCTTATTCTTGATTGCATTATGCAGGTCTGATTTCATCCAGGCTGGGATTCTGTTTCCTTTCCCACATATTCAGCCAAATGAAATGCAGAAAGACTGAGCATATTATGCAGATATACCCTATGAACAAACATTTCTTCTTTGCTTTCACAAATGCTTCACCTTCTTCAAACTTGTTATTTCAAACTTTTCTCCTTGGGTTGGTTTGTTTGATGGTGGGTTTTTGTTGGTTTCTTTTTTTTTTCATTTTCTGTTTTAAAAGTTCAAGTTTTACAAAACTCAGCCCCTTTTGATGCTTTATGTCTTTTGGGTGCGTGTTGTTATTTGTGTCTCCTACGTTACTTATTGTGTAGAATAAGCCAATAATTTGATTCCCACCCCACTTTCTCAATTGGGAAACTGCTTTCTATCTTCTCTTAAAACTAGGAACAGTGTGATTTCTAATAACCCTTTATTGTGCATTGATTTATATTGCGGTAACTAAAAACTAGCTAATGATACAAAGGAAACTTTTCCTTTCATAAAGCTCTCTCACCAACAGAGCAGGCTGTATGTGGCATGCAAATGATCAGCTTGCTTGTTTTGTTATTTAATGTATAACAGGCATTAATCAGTGTTTAAGGAAGGTTGCTTTAGTTGATATGATCAATGAGATGACTTTTCTCTGTTTTACTTTTGTGCTACTGTAACACCACTGATTTCTAAAGCATAATTGTATGCATACATTGATCTAAGTCTGATGGAAATGTCCAGGCGAGAGACAGAATTTTACAGGTAACTTGAAAAATACATTTGGGAGTCAGATGACATTGAGAAGTAGGTTTTTGGCTGGATGAAGGATGTGAAAGAATCTCGCTATTAAGAGTGAGCTTTACTTAGCTCATCTATGAATATCCCTTTGTATCCTCAATGATTTGATTATGCCTCAGATGAGCAATGTGACATTCTATTGCTGATCAGAACCCAAGTGGGGTTGGTTCAGTGTAGCTACACATGTAATCAGTACTGTTTTGTCTGCAACTAGATCTTTGACTCCAAAAATAGCAATATATGGCGCTCAGTGGAATACATGCAGATTTTGCTTTTGCTTCGTGTCTGCATTTCGGGTACATCTCTGATGGTGCCTGGATTTCTCTGGGAATCTGAAGGGAGGTGCTTTTATCAATAGAGAATAGACTGATGCTGCTTTGTACATCAGTAATGTGTTCAGACTGCGCAGGAGAAAAAGAACAAAAAACCCACCCCCAAACCAGGAGATTCTATCTAGACAGTAGTTTTCTGGTGATACTAACAGGCCTTAACATTGCAATCTAATCAAGTAAGTTCAAGTTTTAAAATCTCATCAGCATCAGCTGAGTCAGCATCATTAAAGATCAACCTCATGAGTAAACCCAACTTAATTATAATAGCTGATATTTATAAGCTTGGAGTGTGGGGGGGAAACAGAACAGTGAAATTTGTTAATCTGCTAATTCTGAACCATAAATCATTAATTTTTCCTCTTGAGTACACTGCATTTTATCATTTACAAGTTAGCATCTTTCTAGTTCTCTTTCAAAATCTCAGTGCAAGCAAATTAGGTCTCAAATATAACTGTATAGGACTGTAAAACTGAGAAAAGTATTGCTGATAGAAGTGTGCAGAAACATGTCCAGAGATGTTGGGATTGGGGCAAGACAAAACATTTTTTCTGCTTCTTCCAAACCCATAATTCTGTTTTACTTGGCATTTAACTTGAAATGACTGAGAAGTTTTTAAAGCATTTCTATTCAGTTGTGTCTAGTGAGTGTATATTTGAAGTTGTGGGTCCCTTGTGATGCCGTGTTTCCTCAGTTGTATCGCAGCATGAGAGAAAAATTACAAAATTACATTTGGCTGATAACCTGAAAGCTCTTGAAGAGAGTGGAAAATTGACTTTGAGGTACAGTTATCAGTTGTGCTATTTTCAGGAGAATATTAATTTGATAAATTTCACTTCCAAGATTAGTGAATAAATGGTATCCCATCTTCTGCTCATTGTAATATACTTTGAAAGTGACTTTTCTTTGTAATTGGAATGATGGGTGATGGTTTTCTCCTTGTGTGTTTGTATGTCTATCTGGCTAAACATGTGGCTTTTACTGTTGTGAAGACTACTAGTAAATATATGATAATTTAAGATGTAGCACTTAAGTTTTGGTTTGAAAGAGTTTAAAAAAAACAGCTGACAGGCTAGGCAAAAATGGTACTGTATAAAGTGTCAATTTGCTCTCAGAGACTACTCTGAATATAATATTTAATGTTAACCTTTTGATCGGTCTCTTTTTTTAAGCACTTGAGAAGAACTGGTAACTGTTATCTGTCTTAACCTATCTATGTTTCTTATCTCTGCTAGTGAAAAAAGTGGTTCCCACTGTAGTAGTACATATTTTCTGACACACCATAATTACCATGATACGTGTTGCAAATACAGGCACTGACTAAAAATACCATCCTTTATCATAGTGTGTAAAGGGACTTCTCAAAAGTGGGTGTTACTTTAAGCTTTTTTAAAACTTTGAAAATACCCGTTCAGCTGTAAGACTTCCTTCCAAGGGCACACTTGAGGAAGGATCTTCACTTATGGAAGAGGATATTTAAGAATATTCTTACAATTATGTTATCCCTGATGCCATAGTCTTGCCCACAGATGATAATAAAACAACTGTGTTAGATTCTGCTGAATGATGTGGGTGCTAGGGGTTGTTGCAAACCCTTAGAAAATTCTTCAGGCAAGCATCAAAAATATAACAAAGTGGAATCTGTACTGTAAAATTCTGGCTGAAAACTTTAAAGTAACCAAGAAGAATATTAATATTTGAAAGAAGTTTTGCTGGCTGAGATTGAAAAGTGAGCATACTCCTCTATAAATTACCATTTGGTACAAGTGAATTTTTGCGTAAGATTGTCTGCTATGATCAAGACATATCTCTGAAATTAAATGTTAAAAACTGAAACAGAATAGCAGGTAAAGAAAAAAATATGCTTTGACACACAAAACTAAAATGTAAATGATTATACTTCTGATGAAACACCCTACAATGTAAAATGCGTGTTTGCTTCAGTTTCATTTCACATCAGTTAAATAAAGCTGCAAGGTTCACACTTTCTTTAGATCATTTTGTGCTGATGTATCAGTTCTGTAAAGAGCTGTACTCCAGTGGGTAAAGGAAATGTTGTACTCAGTCAAAGCTAATAATTGTTCATCCTGACATGGCATTAATGAAACAGATTCTATTCCAATTAAAAATATATTTGAAAAATAGTGTGGCACTGAAGCTCTCAAAACAAAAAAGGTGGGGTGAATTTTGGATAGCAGTTGAAGTTTTACATCGCAGGTTTATTTTGCTTATTGCATTGACCAGTTTAATTGTTTGGAAAGTAAATATACTTCACTTAATTCATTACTGGAATGATAGCTGTTAAATGGGTTAGAAGGTCTTTGAGTAATGCTTTTAAGTGATAGCAGAATGTGCTAGCTTTGATCAGGGGTTTTTTTGACCAATTAGTTATTGAGGAAAATAGGAAACGAGCAAAACTTAAGAGCAATTTCACACAATTTGATTGAAAAGTTAGTTTTCGTGTTCTTTGGTGCTCTTGCTGTTTCTTAAGAACTTCCCTTGCGTTTTACTGCCCGTGAAGTTGATTCTTAGGAACAGAGTATGAGCTTGCTTGGGAGCAAGGAATCCTTGAAGACAGTAAAAGATCACCGAAAGGGATGGGAATCTTTCTAATCAAGGTCAGAGTGCAGAATTGCTGGTGGAGCCGCGCTCTGCAGATTTGACAGCGGTAGTTTGAGTTGAAAGAGATTGCCAAAGCGTATACCAGGTAGTAGCAGCAGAGGAGAACGGCGCGGGGGGGCTGTAGCTACTGCAGGTTACAGACTGCCACGATGTCTGATGTAAACGAAACGGAACCAGTCTTCTCAGCGGGTCTGGAAAAAAAAAAACCAGCCAGTGCAGACCGCATGACAAAAATCAAAGCAGTCACGCGAAGGCACAAATTGTCAGATGCCGTATACATTAAAACAGAACAGAACAGACTGATGTAAGAAGCACGTTGCGTTGTTGGGTAAAACAGAAAGATCCTTGACCTTACAGAATTATAAAGGGATGTGGTTAATGACAGTTGATACTTCTTAGTGATTCTTAGTTTATCACCATGAGAAATACATTTTTCAAGTAATGAAATGTCAATTTTATGTTGAATTTAATTTCAACAATTTTCAGGGCTCTGATCGCATGATAATGACTTAAAAAAGCTTAAGAGCGCAATTTCAGTTAAAGATGTGCAGGTGGTAAGAAATCTGCATATTTAAATAACAAAAGATTCTTAAAAAATATATTATTTTGAACTTCAGACAGTATTTTCAGTTTTCTCATTGTCGTGAGGTGTTTGTCCTTTATTCATCTTTCCTATGTGGTTTTGTAGCTTCATATAGAAAGTGTTTTATTGTACGTTATATAAGGGAAATTGGTGGTGTAGAACCTGTTTCTAAACAGGTGAAAAAAAAACCCTGTAGGAAGCCTTATTTATGGTGAATAAGCATGCTTGGGTTAAATTCATCTGACTTGTTTTCCATTCTACTTGCTAATAGCCTCTGTGGTATTGCAGATAAAACAGCATAAGTGCTTTGTTTTGAAGGAATACAATAGCTGGCTAGCAAATTTTATATACATATAAAAAAAAAAAAGGAAAGAAAATTTTCTAGTGGTGCAAAAAAACCCCCACAAAATTCCTTTGGACATCAACCTGTCCTTCCCTGGGAGGAATGGTATTATTAAAGAGTTTGTTATAGCTGAAGGGAACCTGCTCCTTAGAAACACACAGCAGGATGGGGCTCACTAAAATATTTGCATTTGTTGAGCAGAAAGCTGATTTTCCACAAGTAAAAGAGATAGCATGATACCGAAATCGGATTTTTCCAAAAAGAAGAGATGCAGACAGAACTGGTAACCTACTCCTCTAGTGACTGGAAATTTTCTCACAGTGCAGGAGCCACTGGAGCAGTGTAATTAAATATTGAGGTCCCAGTTGTGAAGTCTAGATCAAAAATAACATGTAGGTACAGACTTTTCTTTCTCTATGTGACTGCAATCCTAAAAGTGAATGGGATTCAGACAGATGCCTGCAAAGAGGCTGGCTGCTGTCAGTTCCAAACATGGGCACTGGGACTGTTGCTTTCCAGAAGCTATAGAAGGAGCCAAATCTGGCAGCCATGGATTGTAGGAAGCCTGAACTACCTTCTCGGGAGTCTTGAGCCTGGACGCCGTAGTATGTACCCAGGCGCTTGTCAGGGCATAGGAGGACTGCCAAGTATTATATAATGGGCAGCACTTTTACGTCGTTAATGTAGCAAGGATCAGGTAAAGGTGCCAAAAAAGAGTTAAGTAGAACAATAAATTGGTATAATTAACAATAAAAAGAATGGAGTCGTATAATGGAACATGAAAGAAGAAGTGCTTAAAACAATGGAACATTTCCCACGTTTAACCAGCATGACTGTTGCCAAAGAGAAATGCTGAAATCTGAACCCAGAGCAGGAAAGACAATCTTAAAAGTGATTTTATTATCTCTTTTCTGGTGTTTTAGAAGGGTTCCTGAGTGTCTACCCAAATGTCCCTATGGGAGAAGTGCTCGTGAAAGCAGCATCAAAATAGAAAAAAGTGTAGCGTTATAACTGATAAATTACATAGACCTAATTCTTGACTGACTTGTTTGAAGTCTGATGGTGCCTAACAACCGGCTGGTGCTGGCACCGGTAGTCTGCTTGTCTCACAGGTTCTCTGGAGTTTTGCAACTTTAACAGTAAGTTAGGGGTGGTTTAGGCTTAAGTTACTTCTCTATTCTTATAACTAGGTTATAAGAGTTAACCCTTATCCCACAGAGTTAATTCAAGTTTTTTGCCATGTGTTAACGCTAATTGTCAGCTAGGCTAACGTAAGTTAAATTCTACAGTTGGTAATATATGATACTCAAGGTGCAAACACAGTTGAGGTTGGAAGGGACCTCTGGAGGTCGTCTTGTCCAGGCCCCCTACTCAAGCATTGTAGAACTCACTTGTTGATGGACTGAGCAGTACTGAAGTGGGAGTCCAGTTCTTATTTCTAGTTCAGTCATGTTCTGTTTACAGAATCATAAGTATTTCCACCTGGACAGTGTGTGCTTTTCATTTTTTTGTTGGGTTTCATATTTTAGTTGGATTTTTTTTTTTAGCTTTGTTTTAAAAATAGGAAGAAACCATTTTCTTTAGAGAAAATCATCACAGTCCTGTAGGTAAGTCCTGTTTAACTAGATCTTTAGCTTTTCCTGTGGACTTCACTTTTACACAACTTAGGTGATATAAAAGGACAGTGTTTATCTATATTTAGAAACTAATGTGGTTGTTATTCCAATTTATGAACTAATTTTAAGTTGGTTTGTTCTACACATTACTCATTTTCATGTATTTCTTTATGCAAATTATAGACCCACTGTGCAATGCTTGCCACACAGTGGAACTCCACAAATTGTATTCTCTTGGCTCGAAACTGAGTCCAAACTTCGCTTGAAAGAGATGAATAAAACGCTTTAGAGTGAATTAGCTGTGTTAATGCTGTATTAGAAGAAACTACGAAAAGTCAAGGTGAAGGACAGAAAGGAAACTTCTCAAGCTTAACAAAGGAATACAAGTATTCAGCAGGCAAGCAGAGCAAAGACCAGCAGTACTCAATGGTGGAGGAGTGTCATGATAACTAGAAAGGGGAGTACAGGCAGAGATTTTAAAATATCAGCTTCCAGATCCTGCATGGTCTGGAGCAGGTTCAAGATCAAAATATAAGCTGAGCAATATCTAGATGCAGTGGGCAATTCTGTAACATTGTGATGCAGTCTGTGCTAGGGTTAGTCTGAAGTGACACAGACGTCTCTTAAACAGCCACTCTGACTTTGCTGAGGAATTCCTCATTTTTTCTCAGGGATCAGAACTCTACCAAATTTTAAACTTCCTTATCCTGTGCCTTTTCCCTACTTTCAAGTAGTAAGAATTTAGACTGGTCTCTTAAAAACACGCTCATATACATGAAAGGTTGCAAATGAATAAGAGTAATTGTCCTTTTGTCTTTCACACACTGTCATGCTAACACAAATACATTGGAATTTTAGCAGCTCTTGTTTTGAGAAGATACTGTCAGGCTCTTAGAGAAAATCAGAATCCTAAAATTGCTAGATTGCATATCTAATTACAGCTGCCTTTCTTGTCCTAAAAATTTTGACATAGTGATTTCAAAATGACAGATAGCTCTTATATTTTCTGTACAAAATAAAGTTTAACATAGTTAAACTAGAGATGTAGTATGGGCATTAATTCAAATTGCATCATTAACCTCACCCACATTATCCAGTATACTTTGGTTGTCATGGATATGTTCACCAAAACCTGAAGTGTATAGGGAATAAATTTGGTGGTGAAGTTTACATACCATGTAGTGGTGTTCCTGTAGACTGTGGGTGTCATGGAGGGAAAAAACAACCAAAACCCAGGTCAAAAACAAATCACAACTTTCAGTCAAGTCAAAGTAGTTAGATAGTAGAGCAGGGAATTTATACACAAATGCTAAGAAAACAGTAGCTTAAGCATGTGGAAAATATTTCAAGAGCTAGTAAAGACTTTTCATTACATTTTTAGATCAGACTTGTTTCAGATAACTAGGATGTAGAGTGCAAAAAGCTGAACGCTACCACTTACGTTCTATGAGTTTTATAATGTTCATGGTAGACTGAGGATAAGAAGTGTTAAACCCCTTTTGAGGTTGATTAAACACAGAAGCAAAGCTGAGGAGTTGATGACTGCAAAACCCATTTATTGCAAGTATATACTATTGCAACCATTAGGTTACTAGATAAAAAAACAAAAATAAATTCTGATCTGTATCTGGGCTGCTAAAGCATTTGTTTTTCTTTGCTACTTATTTTCCATTTGTAATACTATGGATTAAGGAGTTAAAGATAAATATTTTAAGAAGGGTAAGTGAACATGCTGGGTCCAACTTGAACTTTTCAAATTGAACTCAAGCATTAGATAGTCCGTATGCCATATTTTTAAAAGGGGAATGAAGTAGTGATTCAAAACTGTAAGTCCTCCAAAATCAAGAGACTTCTCCTGGATAGATCTGAAGCAATGTGATTAGACTTGTTTGGTCCAGTACCTTCTCTCTCATATATGCTGAAGAGGAAGAGAATACAGGGAAATAGCATCACTTTTTAGCTTCAGTATCACATTTATATTTCTAGTATATATTTACTTGATTGCTAGGTAGATAAATGGAAATTAACATTTAGACCCAGAGTTCCAGTTCACACTGTCCCTATCAAAGAAAAATAGTCAGGCAGCAAGCAACTAGAGGTGTCTAAAGGAATTTCTGTAAAAAACGCCAAGGGCAGAGATAAAGGTACTCTGAAGGACAGTGGTAGAATTGGTTTTATACTGAAAATCTGATGGGTAGGATGGGTAGGAATAAAAATAGCCTTTAGTTGTGGAAATACTTCTGCAAAATATTCAGTAAGGAATAATCTGCCTTCTCTCTCTTAGCGCTGTGTGAACAACAAAAACTTCCTACACTACTATGTAGTACTCGCCAAATTATGTTATGTTCTGCTAACGTTTCCTTTAGGTTATGTAAGCTTTTGATAAATACAGAACACTAGGATTTATATGAAAATTCCTGCTTACAAGGGGGTGTTTTTGTACCCTGCTGAGAACTTTTCTGAAAAGTGTTATTTTTTAGCAAACCTAATCTGAACAGTAAGTGCTGCCATTCTTAACTGGTGGCAAACTAGATATTTGCAAGGAGTGGATAATTTAGACCAGTGCATACGTACAGCAAGAAAACTCGTTCCTCATGACATTTTGTACCTGATTTTTTTTTTGAAGTGCACATTATATGCTGATCATGCCCTGATACCTAGGATGCCTTCATTTGGCCATTATCCACTTGAATTCTTGCCTTGACCTTAAACTATTGTGGCATCAGGATATTTTGATTGAAATAAAGCTGACAAGGTTGTGACCTAGGTATAAAAAGTTATCATATGATAAATTGCTAATATTCTTTCAGCCTGCCTTGTATGAGCACTTATTTCAACCACCATCTCTAAAACACAGCCTGTTAGAAAAAGAAAGTGAGATTTGAAACTGCATTTTGTCTTAAATCTGTTCATAGTGGTCATAGAGTCTTGGCTTGAGGGTTTGGGCTCCATGAAGGATGTTGGAGGTGGTACCTTGTTGGATAGCCATGTCCCTTTTCTGGTTCCCCTAATGTGACAGACTGTATGTACTCCGTTTGTAGGTTTTTGGTTTGTTTTTAGGCAGCAGAAACATAATTCACAAAACTATGGTGTAAACATACTGTTTAGTTAGTATGGAAATCATAGGTTTTAGCTGAGTGCAGTCTGAATATAAAATGTGACCCATGTGTCATTGCAATTTACAGTCCAATTTCTTCAGATTACTATGGCAAAGGAAATATATATAGCATCTAAATGGACAGGTAGATATTCCTGCTGGGGCAGATTAAGATGGTAAAGTGAAATCTGCAGAAGGGGCTTCTGCTGAAATTGATAAACAGGTTATGTTTACCAAATCTTTGTTATTCCAGTATTTACTTACTAAACAAAATACTTATGTTCCTGATTCTCTTAATCTTACTCTTTAAAGGAATAATAACTCTACTAAGATGAAAGTGTGCTGCAAGGCCATTGCAACACAGCTCTTCTTTGGTGAGAGCAATATGATCTGTTGACAAGAGAAGCCTGCTTGTTAGTTTGCGTCGACCTTCCTTGTGAGGTATTTGGAACTTCGGTTCCCTCTTCTCTGTTTTGTCTTAACTCCGATATTTTAGCACGATGAAACTGCAGGTGCATTGCTCCTGTTCCGCCATACCCTGGGAATGGCAATGTTAAAGGTGTTCAGGGCATTCCTCTCCTGAATGCACATTCACATGACGTGCCTCCGCACACAGTTTGGCCGCTGTCTTTAGACTGCCTCATGTTAATAACTTCCATGGTATTGCAAATGATCATTTTTCTAGCTCAGTCTTAAGTGCTCCGTGCTTTATCACTGTAATATCATTCTGGATAAGCTGTTGCAAGATTTGCTGTATTAGGCTTTGTTGTGAAGGTCTACAGTATCCACGAGAGGTAAAATAATTGCACGCACCAGGAGAGTTATAACTAAACACTAAGGAAACTAAACATTTTACAGTACAATCTCATGACACTTAGAAAGACGGTGTCCTTAGGCACAGCTGCTGTTGATATCATTAAAGTGGAGCAGCTACTGACTACCAAGCTAAGCAAGGAGCTCAGAAATAACCTGAATAGCAATAGTGCATCTGATTTGCTGTCTTGAGAATAGTTTGTGTCTGTAATTGTTCAAACGTGCCCATGAATGGTTGTACACATGAACAAGTTCAGGTTTCTACACATTTTTTTAAAAAAACCCTAATTTTGTCTCAAATACAAAGGCTTGCGACAACTGTAGTTCTAGCTTAGGTATTCGTTATGCCAGTATCTGGAAAACTCTGCGGTTCTCGTGTGCGCGCTGCTGAGGCTTGTCAGGCTAGTGCCTCTGTCTGTAGGGGCCTTCAGCTGCTTTCCCACCTAACTTGGACGGGAGAATTGCTGTCATGGTACTCGGTTTTGTGATCTAACCCAGACCATAAAAAGAAAAGGAGTTTTTTAATACTATTTTCCACCTATAAATAGAACTAAATATTCATTAACAGGATTGAAGTATTACCAAATCCTGTTTTGTTTCTGGATTGGCTTGTATTTCATGTCAGCTGTCAAGGCAAACTTTTCCTGCTGCTCTGCTCTGTGCGGTGTTTTGCCTTGCAAATTGGAATGTATAACAAAAAGATATTCCGTAAATCTGTCACCAACATAGCTAAAGTACCCATGCTTTGTACTGGTTCTGTTTGTATTGTTTCCTATAAATTACCTCTTGTGGCCTGAAAAACGCAATCTGTCCTCTGTGTAGTATCTTACAGAAAAGTTCAAACCGTTTATGTAAAGCATTTCAACATAGTTTACAAGGAACCTTCCAGAGGTCTTCCGTTTCATCTTCCAGTCAAGCTGTTCATACTTCTTCTGCAAAATGGTACCAAAAAATGTCTGGGTTTTTTCCCACTGAAAAAGTAAAAAAAGAGATTATTTTAATTATTCAAGCTTATGTTACCTGTTTCTTTTCTTTCCTGAAATGGAGCTGCAGAAGTAGTAAAAAATGTTAGACTGTCTTTGAGACAAACCCTCTGAATAAACAAAAGACATTATAGGGATGATTGCAGGTAATCAGAGGAATAGGTTTATGAATGGTTTTCATAAGTAAATACATATACACACATGTAGGTATACATTCACATATACTACGTATATAGTGCTCCAGTTAAAAGTGGACCAGGAGTGAAGGAAGGCAGTACAAATGACAGAATGTAGTGTTGCTGTATTTAGAAGAGCATTGTGAAAATGGAAATCTGAACAAAATAAGGAGCGTCTTCCATAATTTAGCAACTCTTTACCATTAACCAAGGTAGTCAGTTATTAAATCTCCCAATAATCGAAAAAATGAGAGCAGCTTAATGTTTCTTTTATTCATTCTTGTCAAAGAAACATTTATATTCTATACCTTTTTGGAAAGGTAATTAGATGTAATAATCTGTCATTCAAATGTGTATTTATTGTCTTGTATCAAGTTACATGGTGTTCTGTCAGTGCCTCCTACGAATCTAAGAGTAATACTGGGCTTTTAGCAGTCTTAATATCTATTGCGTGAGGTATAGTTCATGTTCTTCCCTGAATTTTGGGGTATGAAGAAGATTCTTGTTTACAATAATGAGGTGAACTGTTTTTTAACACATAGATTGCCTTGCGATTTGAAGTGTCTTTGGTTGGCAGCGGTGACGAGATTTGCAGGTAGTTTTCCACTGGCTCAACTGATGTATCATGTTTATTGACCACCTGCGTATGCTGTCTGTGAGCTGGAAATTACGACTTCAGCTTCTGAAAGAATCCTGGATCCCTTATTGCTTGAGTTAAAAGACTTTATTTTGTAGGCTCAATTTATAATTTTATGTTTTGCAGGCAGTAAAAGACTCATAAAAGCCTTCTGTGGTCTAACCACAAGAGGACAAAAAGCCGCAGTGGTATCCATGTGGGTTACAGAGGAATTGGGGTTTAGTTCGAGGACTTGTGATTATGGTTTTTGAAGAGTAATTACTTGAGCTAGCCTATTTGATTATGCTGATGAATTTGTGCTTTGATAATATCCTTTAGCTCTCTATGGAAGTGACCTAAAATAATTCTGGTCCCTTTTAATGACTATGACTTCATCAAGCTATTGTGTTCCCTAGAAATTACAACTATCAACCTCAAAGGGACAACTCTGAAAAGAGTGCTTTTTCCTGCAACCAGTCATGGGTTTTGGTGCCAAGAACATGAGAATAGGCATAGCTATCACTGTTTTTAGACTGAAGTGCAATATACCTGATATGATTCATCTTTCCTGCAGTTAACAAAGGATAGGAGAGAAAAGGGGAAAAAAAATAGAGAAACAAAAAACTAAATTATAATCTGTGCATGGAGGAAGTGATTTGCTTTCTTTTTATTTTCAAAGCATTATCACAGTCACAGTCTCTACTCTTTGAACTGAGATAAAATAACAAAATGCAGAACCTATTTAGTTAACTTAAATGGATTTTAATTTTCATATCCAATCTCAGTAGTAGAGATGAAAATTTTATCAAAATACCTTTTATAAGGAGATTAATCCTACACTTCAATTCCAGTAGGCCTAACCGATGTACTGAGATTTTAAAATCTCATCCTTCTTTACTCTGGGCAAAACAATGTCCACTACCTACTATTTAAACGCCTGCTTATTCCGTAAAAAGTTCTTTATGTTAGTTGACTCGGTGCTGAACTTACATCATCACTATAAAAGTGGATGTACTGTTAACATGTAAATATTCTTTCAAGGTATCAACGGAGATAATGCAAGTGCACTCCAGCAGGTCATGCAGATTTTCCCCTCTGGGTTATGAAAGCCTGATGCAGAGCAGCTTGCACAAACTATACAGAGCGTGTCAGAACTGCAGGAAGGCATTAATAAAAGGCTGCAAAAATTCTAAGGTGCCACTGTACCAAAACTTAGCGCTGACTTCTGAATCCACTTAGCAGATGATGAATTGGAGGAAAAACCCAACAGCTCTGCACTGTGGCTGGCAACTTACCCCTTCATTTTGTTGGGCTATCTGGTTTCTCTGAAAGCTTCTTTTATAAGCAAAGTATACAGATCTTGCTCTGAAAATCTGAACTGGCTTGCTCAATGTATATTTTTCCCAGCCTCGGTTGTCGTTGAAGTTGTGCTTAAAATGAGTAGGGGGGGGAGAGTTTGCTCTGCATTTGAGGGTAGGGTGTTTGCTCTTGTTCCTTTGCCAGGTTGGCAGGGCTCACTCAACTGCGGTACAGACAAGAGGAGGAGAACAAGTACGTGTTTTGTAGCCAACGTCCGTGCTGAGCTGAATTTGCTGTTCCCTCTAGTCGTGTCTCTTTTTTCAATGTTCTCATGGCATCAGTATATTTGTATTCACTTATTGCATTTTAAATTACCACGAACACAAACTTGACGGCTTTTATGTTGTACTGTGGAGCTGACTGAGGTTTACCCCAAGATTTCTATTATCCTACTAATATAATTGTCAATTTGTATCTTTTGCATTCTTCATTCATTGTAAAGACAAGCTAGGAGAGTGTATTAAGCAAGCTAGGCTTGCAGAGAATACAGTGGCAGTGATAGAATGGTTCTAAACTGCCAGTACAAAAGGCAAAAAGTAAGAAATATTTAGAAGGTTGGATGTCAACAAGGGCAAATCCAGTGACAAAAGGAATGCAATTTGAAGATAAATAAGGTAAATACAGACTTTTAGTTTTATTATTATGCTATATAATCTTCTATCATACCTCTTGGTGGTTGCATGATTAATGAATGGGAGAGAGGCAGTTTTCATATTAAGATATCAGTTATGCACAAATATTTTTCAGTACTTTTTTGTTGTTGTTCTCAGAGGGCAGAGGTGGCCCATCTCAGGATATGTTTACTAGATAAGCATTCCCTTCAAGGTATTTAAAACAATGAAAAAAAAAAAAAAAACTTTGAAACATTTTCCCATGTATAATTATCTGATACAGATAATTTGTATGTAAGATATATGTATAACATTTTTGCAACACAATTTAATTTTTGAAGAACTATTATTTGTGATGTTGCTCTGGATTGCTAAGGATGTATGTTTAATTTAAAACAACAACAACAAAAAAAGTCAAGCTTCTCAATATGAAGATCAAATTCTGAAACATTTTCCTGATGAAAAATGTTTTAATTCCACTCTAATCGCTTTCAAGTTAATAGGTTTACTCACACAGTGAAATGCAGTTGAAGGTGAGTAAGGGTATGAAAATCTACTCCTCCTTGCTGTGAGGTGTAGATCTATTCAACATGAAGCCTTCATGGGCTCCATCGACCTTCCTAAAATAAAAAAAAATTCTGTGCTATTTTGCATTATTTTTAAATGTAGTGTCTTTAAAAACAAAACCACCCCCACCAGGAAAAAAGAAACCGAAAACATAACACAAAAAAATCTCCAGGAGATCAGCATTTAACTTCTGAGAAGGTACATTTGAGATCCAAATGTGCCATCTGCCAGTGTAAATGAATGTGTATAACACTTGGGAAATGCTGCGAGACAGCCTTTCTTTCAGTGGCACCCACTTAAAGATGGTGCCTTAAGGCTATCATTGCTTATTTAATACTACTCTGACTTCTGTGGTCTGGAAATTAAGCTAGGATTCTTGTTAAGGACAGATTTCATTGTGAAGACTCTTCTGGTTTTGCTTTGCTAGAATAACACCACCTCTTGTAGGATTTTTATAGTGCTTTCCAGTGCTTCCTTTGTAATAGTGTGGTGAAGCAGTAAGCGATGTTTACTTTGTTACAGACGTTAAAATAGGTCAATCAGCCTTTTAAAGTCATAGTTTTTAAAGTCATGTTTAATCTTTATGTAATGGAATCGGTGACAAATCTTAAATGAAATGTTAGGAATCCTAAACTGAAGGACTTCAAGTTTCATTGAAACTCCTCCATACTGTCCAGGCCCAAAATATATACTGCTTGCTTGCTTGCGTTGAGAGGTCGGATACTAAACAAAGAGAGTAGACATTGGAAGAGATTGGTAATAATCACAGCTTCTTACTCGTGTAGCTGAAAGCTATTAATCGGGCTGTAACAAAGTAAATTTGTAAAAATCTTTAACAGAAAAAGGCTAAATTCATCAACTGACACATTCTTGCACACTATTGATAATGACCTCTTGTCATCATATTTCAGTTTTCACATCATCTCTGTTTAAATACAGACATATACACGTATTAAAAAAAAAAAAAAAAACCAAACCACAAGACATATGTGTATGTAAAACTGTACGTTAGTCTTGCAAATCTGCCTGTGTTGAAGAAATGAATCTGAAGCACCAACGCAAATTGTCACAAGCTCATGTGAGTGGTTGTATCTTCTGGCCTCCAGGAAGTTTTCCTGCTCATTTCAGCGGAAAGGAGATGTGCCATGTTTGTACGTAGCGTGAGGACAGCAGGATTTGCACATCAGTGCCTGCACGGGAGACAGTGGAATATTGCTTTGTATTCCCTACATGGATAAACTGCAAAGTGTTAGCATTTTCTTAAGTTAGTAAAGGCTTGTTTGCTGTAATAGACAGCAAAACAACTGCTTTGTTCTTAATTCAGTTCCAAACACTTGTGTATGAAAGTAAGAGCTTGAAAGTGTCTTAACCAGGTTTTAAGTAGCTCTGTGTTCATTGAGCTATTTGGAAGAACCCTCGTCAAAAAACACAGCCAAAGACAACAAGAATGGTCAGAGCTGTGATAAAGCTGACATACGAGGAAAGACTGAACAGTTTAGGAATTCTGAGTTTGGAAAGGATGTGGTTAAGAAGCAATGTGATAGAGGTATGTTACACTACAAATGCCATGGAGATGATGACTAGGAAGACATAGATTGCTGTTTTTTAGCATTTTAGAAAATAACTGTTTTACCCAGTGAAAATGTGCGCGGTATTTGTTTGTTTGTTTGGTCGGTCACTCAATATTTAAGCAAAATCTCTGTTGTATTCTCTATCTAATTCAGAACTGGTGCTGTGGGCAACAAACATGTAGAACTCTCTGGGAAATTAAAAAAACCCTAGAGACACAGTACTCAGTACCACCCTTACTGTGTTTATATGCATATGCAGCTGTGTTAAGGAATATTTATCAAAATTCTAGCTGATGGAGGCACAAAACAAAGTCACAGGAAAGGCAGTCTGAATCTAAATCACTGCTTGGTCTGGGAACGTCTTCCAATTTTTCTGTCTGTTTAATCCTGCAATAAAAATCTGCTCATCCTTTCATGCCCCCCACCAATTTCTGATTTACAGAGATTTATTGTTTTTCCATTCATAATTTGACCTGTAGCATAGGATAAGTTTCAAAATGGAAAGAACTCAATTAGGAAAAATATCTCTATTCATGATTTACCAAATAATGAATGTTCATTTTTGCCTTAAGTTTCCACTGCAAAATCTCACTGGCCTTGTATGGTTTACATGGGTGAGACTTGAAGGCATCATTTGACACTTAATTGGACTGTGTGTTTGGGAACACATTTCCTGTAATGCACTTAATATGCTTTAAATCTCGTTTCACTGAGACACCTTTGGGACTTTATGAAGAATAACAGGGATCTCTGAAAGCAGATTTGTTAATTTCTGTGTGCAACTGAGGTGGAATTAAACAGCAAAGCAATTTAAAAGTGCTTGCTATTGTAAAGAGTAAAGTTTTCTTTTCAGTTTTACGTATTTTGATATGCACACGTTCGTTCTCAGCAGTGCAGCAGAGCTTTAATTACTTTGAATAAAAATACCTGCAATCAAAGATTGGTTTCAGTGCAGCTGAGTTTGAACACAATGGAAAGATCATGTTTATAAATCTCTGCCTGATTCCATATAAGCTTTATTCATTTTTAATGCCAGGTTTTCCTGATGCTTTCATGCATGGAAATCTCAGGGGTTTTTTATTGGTGGTGTGTTGTGTAACAGAGGAGGTACCCTCCTATTGCAACAGGGTTTCTCAGTGAACTGAACTGTGTGGTATGACATACAACAGTCCTATGATAATTATTTAACATCTCTATTGCACTATTGATTAGGAATTAACTAGGTCAGGCCCTATTGTACTAGGCACAGTAGAAGCATATAAAACATGACAGCTCTTGCTTCAAAGAGTTTATCGTCTAAAAGGCAGCACATACCAAGAGGATAATTGAGATAAGGAGTGAGGAGATGGAGAAAACACAAAATAAATGACTGTGTGAAATTCTTAGCTCTTTAAAGATCTTTTTTATCAAAAAATGAGAAGTGTTACACCCACGTGTTCTAAGGGTAGAGAGGACCATTTTATTGTCTGGTCTGACCTCATATTTAAAACCATGTCATAGAATTTTCCTTCATAATTCCTGTATAAAGCCCATGATATCTGGCCCTGCAAGAATATTTCTTTATTTAAAAAAAACTTCAAACTATTTAAAACAAAAAAGTATAACTTAAATCCCTCTCAGGGGCAGGACTGTTTCTTACAGCTGCTTCTCTGGCTAGGCTTTTCAATCTCGAATGTTCATTCTTATTGTAACAGTAAGTCAGGCAGAGATGCGACGTACACAAGGGTACTAATGAATGCTGTGATAACGCTCAGTGCTGGTATACAATGAGTTACGAATGTCGATACATGTGTTTTCCATATAGGACTTTCCATTAAAGAAATTTCTTGACTGAAAAATCAATTGTAGAAGAAATCAAATATTATTGAAGTTTTCTTTTTATTTACTTATGAAAAAGTTTGTGAAATTGTTTTGGATTTGAGATCTCGGTTCAGCTTAAGTAACTTCCTTTCTCTTGAGGTTTTTCTCTCTTTGCTATGGAAAATAGACGCTAGGCAGATCTAAATAATCTGAGAATGATGTGCTGGTTGGGGGGTGGAGGGGGAAGTAAATTTGTTGTAATGGTGTAGTTAGTCCTGATTTAGTCCCAGTGATATAAGAAAGGGAAATGTGTATTCTGTAGTAGTCATTACAGAAGCAATAATCTCGTAGCAGTGGAATTTGGGGGAGGCTATTTGATCATTTTCTGTTCCCTCTGAAGCCAGAACAGTAGCACCCTGATGAATGTTGTCTGCAGTCCATAGGTGATTATGCTCCTTTGCCAGCTTGTTTTTGGATTTTACTGCCTATTTTTCCCTCTCGACAGTGTTTTTGAATGCCTGCAAAAGGTAAAGGAAAATTGTAGATTTAGACAAAAAAATTTCAACATGTTTACTATCAGAAAACGTCTGTCAGAAAAACTTTTGGAATGTTTTATCTCAAGAAGGAGATTTTGTTAGATAAGTTTGGAGGATTTTATTTTGACTTTCATTTGCATTCTTGCTCTTTTATTCAGGACTAGGGGAAATTTCCAAGCCATATGAATTCCTCAGCTACAAGAATTGTCCAGGTTTGGTCATCTCTAGGAACATTAACAAATTTAAAGTGACAGTCAGGGTGCAAATGGACAACAGCAAAACTTCTCTGGATTTTTTTTTTTTCCCCATGGCTTTTATTTATTTCCCTCTATGATATTTTGTGCAGAACGTGTAATATATGGACTCTCTTTTGAAAATGCTTTAGGAAGAAGTACTCCTGCACATATAGAAAAGTTGATACAATACAGCTGTGAATATATTTTATATTTTGTCTTCACAGATCAGAAGAGAATATGGGAGATGGGAGGAGATGCAAAGAGAATAAAACTGTAGGGAGAATATCAGAGTCAAGTAGAGATTTTAGTATTTTATAGAAGCCAACAAATTGTTGTTCTCCCTCCTCCCCCCTAAAAAAAAGCAGCTACTTTCATGAAGGACCTGATCTTTCTTTCTTATTTAAATATTATGCTATTTAATTTAATTAATTTAAATATTACTTAAAATATTATGCTATTATTTTTTTCCAGTTGATTCTTCTGAATTTTAATTTTTTGAGTTGATAAAACTTACAAAAGGATTAAAAAATAATGCATAGGCTCTCATGAAAAAAAGTTTTCTTTTATCAATATTTACAAGTCTCTTTTATTATTGTGAAAACATATATTCCTGCCAAAGGGGTTTATATAACCATCTTAGAATTCTTCTACTGTCTTTGGCAGCCTGTGCTTCTGTGCACTTTCTTGAAAGCAGGATTATTTCTCGAATCAATTTAAAATCAGCTGATTGTCCCCTTCACTTAGTTCTGTTTTTTCCTTTTATGTTAATATGATCCAAGAGGGTTTAGCCTAACTAAGATAACCAATTAAAGAGTAATAGTAAAATTGCTTGAAACTCCAGCAACTTCAACCACGTCTGCCTCAGGTGGCCCAGAGATGCCGACAGGAGGAGGCTACATTCTCCAGCCCATCTCTATTCTTTCACCTCCAACAAGTCCTCCTCTGAATTAAGTAAATGTAAGTTAGAGTGATGCTTTTTAACTGTCTCAGGAATTGAGTCCTGAAACGGTCAAAGTAGTAGTACCTGGGCAAGGCTACATAAGGGGTTACAGAACGAAACTCCCTAAATTTATGATGTGATTGCTTATAACATTGGCAATTGAGGGAGGCTCCTGCTTCATGCCTCTGTAAAGGAAGAGCTTAAGGCAACCTCAGGCATTTGCTTGCCTTCAACTATATGAAACAGTTTCATTACATTCAGCTGTGAGTGTGGGCCTATGTAATCAAGAGAGATGAAGGCGAAGGGGCTGGGTTGCAAATTAATGACAAAAGAATTTTGTCCAGTTGTTCTCTTTATTGTTGGCTGATTTAAGGCAGGTCCGCTCTGTTAACCCACACTGTATCCAAAGTCCTGTAGGACGTGGTTGGTTATCGTTTCTTTTTATAGAATGTAAATTGATTTTTGTTATTTGCAGTGTTGCAGCCTAACACTAATGAAAAAAACCTCATGTTAGTAAATGTAGACAGTTTTACTTCTTAACCTTTAATGAACCTTTATTCCCTGTTCTGTAATTCCTTTCATAAGCTCTCCAGCGAAGAAATTTAGATACTTTATACCCGCTTTCCCTATTGCTATTTTTTGGCAATTAGTCACCTGAAAAGTCTGTCCTGATTGATTTTATTCATGTTTCAACAGTTTTCTTCATTAGAACCATGCTTGCTAATGAATTCTTTCTTTTCTTTTTATGGTATGTATTGTTTTCTCACCTTAATATACAGTTCAGGAATTTGGCTCTATGAAGTTTCATATGGTTTTTTTGTACGATATAATCATAAACCAGTCTGCACGTTTTTAGTTCATAAAATGTACATCTTCACCCAGACAGCAGAACATTTCTTATGAACGTCTAATGGTTTTATGACCCAGGCATGTCACTCACATTAACTTTTCATTCAGGTAGTTTGCAGTGGTTGAAGATGAAAATTAAGGTTTCTGAAGGGGCGTTGGTGGTAAAGTTTTGCATTATCAACATTATTACTGTGCTAGTTTAGAAACTAAACAGATAAATTCAGTGTCTGATGCTGGCAGCACAGTACAGAAGCAGATTCCCTACTGAGTATTTAAATCCCATATGAAGTTCTGGTAGAACCTTGCCCTAGTTAATTTAAAAATATAAAATAAAATAAAAAATGTGATACTCCCTTTTAATGTCCTCTAATTTAACCCTGTGTTTTCTTTGAATTAATATTTTCCATTAGTTTCTTTAACTCTCTTCCATTTTATTATGAAATTTGTGACATAAGTTTCCAAAATGTCAAGTTCTAGATTGTGCCTTACAA
>JAVJGG010000007.1:16159211-16202560 GCA_035590195.1 Aviceda cuculoides
GGTTTTGAAGAGAAAACATGTGTTCTTAGAAAAAAAAATCCGGGAAATACATAAATATCAAAATGATGTATAATGTTCTAGAAAAAAGTTCTTATTAGAAAAGGATCTTCACATCTCAAAGACTGATTTTTTTGGTTTGTTCGGGTTGGTATATTTTTCCCTCAGAGTGTAAAAGAAGACAAAGTTCATGAGTCATTTGCTCTTAATTATGTTGCTTTGTGAAGTGCACTATCAAAAGAAAAGGAAGAATTCCATGAACTCTGATATCATTAATCAGAAAACTAGATTTTCATTGTGATTAACAAAGGATCATGTTTTGTCTACCTGAATATGTATATTTTTTCCAGAAACCAGTAAGTAAATGAGAAATGTCTTTAGGCGAAGACATTTCCGAATACCATGCAGAACATAAGAGAAGTTTTATACATTTACCTCTTACATTGCTCTCACTTTTTATACAGTAGAAAGGTGAATATTTTCAAAATTACTCATGCTGCATCTGTTTATCTGCCTCTCTCATTCATGTGTGTTATCAGAGTAAGAGTCATACAATGTATGTCTTGGGAGTGAGGTGAACCACTGGTAATGTCTTGATTTGCTTATGAATTTACAATTGAAGGGGTAGATAGATTTCCAGAAATATGACAGATCTCAGTTATTGAGGGGTTTGCTGAGGGCAAATGTGTCTCAAATAATATTAAAGTAGGGGCAGCACAGTGTTGAAATAAAGACAGATATTGAGGTGTAGTTCTTTTTAAATACTTGGTGCAATATTAGAATTTAGGGAAAAATTTCCTGGCTGTATTAAAAGAACTGAATTATATATTTTTTATTTAAAAGTACCAACAAAAATAAAATAAACAAAATTCATCTATTTGGGGAGGGGGTGAAGAGATGAAAACAAACAAATTTTTTTCTCATGTTTCAATGTAATTTAATTTATGAAGACTGAAACTTTTATTTTGGATGGGGGTTTTGAGCATTGTTAAAATATTAGCTATGTTGTGATACTTCTAATGTATTATATCATTGTGCACAATGTTTAATGTATCCTATGAATATACATTCATCTGTACATTATGTCTTTCTAAAGAACTGCCTTGAGTCAGGTTAACCAGAAATCTGAATCATGGTGTCTAACACGCTGAATATGAGCATTTACATTTTATTTCATGTCCTTAACAATGTTTGAAGTAGCTCGGGTGCTCTGATTGTGGTCAAAAAATAGCCTCTAAAGATAGATAGCATTATTTAGCTGCCTCAGCCAGACCAAAGCTCTTCTACGTATCCTAGCGAAAATATGTGTGCTACTTTGAATGGAGGAGTAACTTTTATTTAAGAGTCACTTCGCTGACAGTGCAGATGAAACCTAAACTTGAATATCTGCACTGGAACCAAGTTATGGTATTGTAATCTTTGAATGAAAGCATACCCTTTACATGTCCAAGCTGAACAGATGTTTCAGATATGCTTAATGACTATCCCACAGACTTTAAATATCTGCCAATTGTGCTTGGAAGGCATTTCATTCAACATGAGTGTAAACAAAAGCAAGCTTTTAGAGACTCATCTGTAGGTGCAAATATCTGTTAAGATGTTTTGGAGAAACAGCTCCCTTATGGGTTTTATTTTAATTAAGTAGAGACAATAATAACTAGTCCATGGACATTTCATTAACTGAAATGGGATGAAATTGATCACATTATTTACTGTGAATGATTTACTGAGCTTTAAAACCAGGCTGAATATAAGAGTTGTTATGATAATACCAATCATAACAACGTATTCTAGACGCAAAGAATAACTGAAATGGCTTCTTCATGAAAATTTACCAATTTAGATCTAAGTCAATCATTTTAGATGTATATGAATCCAAACACTGATAATACTGGTCTATCCACATCTATCCGATTTACAACAGTATGAATTCAGATCTAATGTGCAGTGTAAAATTTATTTTTGTTATTTGACCAGCTGAATGCAATTCAATCATTTTTGGCTTTTTACAGCACTAAGAGCAGGAAAGAGCCTGGTGGTTTCCTTACAAAAAGATCTTGTTGCTTAAGTTTCATTACAATGTTAGAAAGTTTCAACACTTCATTTAGCTGAAAACTTCCTTACCACCGTGAGAAGAAAATGAGAATACAGAATTATAATTCAGGAAATTCATTCCCTTGTCAGATAGCATTTGGCTTTCTGCGCGTTCTTGTAAAACTTTCATACCAGCTTGGGTAAACTTTTTATATCCCTGATCCATGCTCACACTGAGACTACTTTGCATCACAGTGCCAATATAAAGAGGTCTGAAAGCAGCCATAAATTATTTTAGCCTGAGAGAATGATGCAAAGTGCCTTTATTTTTTAAATGAGAATTAGATTCTTCTCTCCCCCTGCCAATACATTGATGTTTTGTTATTACCAGACAGTAAAAACAACAAAACACATGCTCATTTCTAGCATATTTTTCAGGTCTAAAAATATTTCTAAAAGGTTTCATAAAACCTTTCTACATGGTTGATATTTTATCTTTGTTGCTTCTTCAGTCAAAATGTGAAAACAATGGTTTGATAACTGTATTTAAATATTACTCATTTTGATCTCCAAGATACTATCATGTTCATAGTTCGCAGTCTTTTCAGTGCATCTGCTGAATTTTCTGAGTTCTCTTTTTCCCCCTGAACCTGTATTTCTTTTGTAGTAGTATCTTAAATTATGGTGTTTCTCATTTATTGAGAGTGGAATTATTCTCAGTTTCACTTGTTCCTTTTTTTCTTCTGTTACTGAGCGATCACTTAGTATTCTCTTAAAGCAGTGAGGCACAATTCTCAGAAGGAAAAGCATATGCAAGGAAATGTTTTATCTTCTGTTAACTTAGTCTGAACTACTTTGAGTAACTTAGGAATAGCTGTGTACTAAGGCGTTTAAGGAAAAACAAGGTTTGAGCCATTTGCAGTCCAGTGTGATTGGAGGACTGATCTATTTCCAGTGACAACGGCTGCAGGGATGACAATAATAACATCTGCAGCATCACCAAAGACTTTAAATCTTCACATTCAGAGTTCTGAAATAATCCTACAGATGTCTTTACCTCATTACGTGGCTACTGGGGGATTGTCTCATCTGGTGTACTTTGCAGCCGGGTGTACCTTTAACAAGCAATCTGGCATTAGCCTTCTGTTTCTGCCACTGGAAAGCACAGAATTGCTATATATCACTGGTACTGTTAATTACACTGCTGTGCTAGGCATCATTAAAGCTCAGAATGCTGAAAGGCATATCAGGAGGATTCATTTTTACTTAAGTGAATCCGCATTAAGCAACTCAAGAAAACGGTTGCAAGTAATAACCAGTTTTCTTTTTTCCCCGCAACCCATGCTTCAACATGAAAGGTGTTTACTTCAGACCTCCTGATCTAAGTAAACTTAGTTTGGGAAAAGCGTATGTATGTGCGTGTGTATATTTATAAAGCCTTCGTTCATGCTGGCGTAAAGTCAAGGAGTTACATGTTCAGAAGCAACATAAACAGAGTATGAGGAGTGTGTTTTCTCACATTCTCTCTCCCACGAGTGGCTGCCAGGAAGTTAATTTTGTGGACACCAACAAGCTCCAGGTTCTTTACAACCATGAAATCATGTATTTTAAAGAAAGCAAAAGGTAGCCCTAGTTCTTCATCAAAAAGTAGGAGAATTCGTAAGTTTTCTTCCTCTCTTTCCAGGTACTTGTTCTGACCACAGGTCTCACTCTGTTTTACTTTCCTGTCATACTCCTTCTGGGACAATTCTACATGGCTTTGCTTTTATACTAGAACATGAATAAGAAACCAGGTTTTCAGGTATCCTTCATCTTGTGCTACCTCTTCTTGGAAGAGGTTAAGGGGCTTTGCTGTGTTTTACCGAGTAGTGATGTGAGTCTTCTCTTTTATAAACAGATTTATATGCTAGGAAGCATCACTCTTATCATAGACTTGTGACCAGACAGATTGCAAGATGCCCCAATGTCCTCTTCCCCTCCACTTCTCCATCGTACATTGTCACGGGCTTGTGCTGAATGAGCTTTCGTTACACGCTTTTGGACATGAATCTATCCCACCTTCCTTTTGTTTTTTGTTCTTTGCCCCTTCCAGTCAGAAACAACTTTGAAGAAGGGACTTGGGCTTCCCTGTCTTTAGGATATTTTAAAACTCTAACTTTGGTGCAATTCAGAGATTAAATTTTCTATATAAATTTTATACGTAGTCTGAGGTGGCCATAATAGATCTCGTACACTTCATGGGTAGAGATGGTTTATACAGCTTTTCTATGCCTCAGCAACCTTCTGGACTAGAAAGTGTGAAATTTCCTGTATTGTTAATAGAAGGAAGTAGGAAACTTGAGGGAGAACAATTCGGAAAACCTAAAAAAAGATATATAAAGACATCTAAGAGTTAATCTGAGCATTTCATTTTTTGTATCTCACAGTGTACATATACAGTGCACTTTTTTCTGATACGTGGATTTGAAAAAAATGTACAGGTTTGATTTTTATTTAAGTCTCTGCTAGAAAATGTAGTAAGAAAAATAAACTTTTTGTAGCACAGGCTTTTTTTTCTCTGGGATATTCAGTACTTGATATAATTTCTATGCCAGGCTATTCCCAACCACAGTGAAAGCATTTTATTATGTTGCAGTGAACAAGGCAAATTTCTCTCCTTCAACTGAGTCTGTGCTTTGGGAAGGAGAATTTTGCCCCCAATGCATATTAATTACATTTAATAGAATATTGTAAGAAAAAAGAACAGCATGAATCCAATTAAAAGGCAAAGAAAGAGCTTTGGGGTGAAAATCTAACAGAATTTCTTTATTTCATGAGAATAAAAACAGGCTCTAAATACAGTGGACAAAAGGAGCTATGGAGTTCTGTTTTAAAATCCAGAGTTTACATTAACAACCCGCAGCAGATAAGTGTTTTGTAACAAAAGTACCTTTAGACCTAATAGTAACGTGTTCACGTGCAATTTGTAAATTGAGGTAGTAGCATAGGGGTCTGCTGTTTCTTCTTGCTGCTCTGACCAGCCTCCTTGACCAGCAAACATGATAAAAATAAGTGTTTTATGTGAGAATTATGTTATCGAGAAGTTCCTTCAGTCTAAAAGAATATTCTACAAGAGAAATTATACTCATTTAAAAAGGTATTTTAACACCTGATAGTGGATTTAGGGTGTTCCTCTAAATTATGTGCAGAGGCATACATATTCTTGGTCATTACCAGTCAAATGGGTATTATTTACCAAACTAGAAGTGGGATTTCAAAATACATCTCGATGGCCCCCACTTTTTAAAAGCAAATTTGCCTCACTTTTCATTTTTTTCCTTTATTTTTCATAATGAAATTAAAAAATCTTTTAAGGTTACATAAAATGTTGACAGAACAATAAAATGTTATAGAATCAAAATATTATTTTGTTATAGAACTTCTATTCTTTTAAAATGAAATATTAAAAAAATGGACTAAAGAATCAGAACATATTCACAGAGTTTCAACTGTTACAACTTTTATATTTACATTCTTTTTAAAGCAAAAAGTAGTAGCTGAGTTTTACTTAAAATTATTGGCCAATGGTGGAGCCCTATTATTTTAGGGAATAAAGTAGGCAGTGCTGTGTAAACGCCTCATACTATTCATGAATGTATCTCACATTCATATGAAGAAAGAAGGCTTGTTGCATGTATTTTTGCATCAAATTTCAGAAGGGGAGGAAAAGAAAAAGCAAAAAACCCAGAGGCAGTAATTTCAAATTGACTATCCCTGTAATTTTAACTGCAGCAAGGTTCTCAGAAACAAGCATTTGACATTGCCCGGATGTGTACTAGAGTATCCTGGGATGGCATTTATTATAGCATCTGGTACCTCTAGCATGCATAAAAGAATTACATGAGAATTGGATAACGAGTTCTCATGTACGTAGGCCTGCACATTTTTGTTATGCATTTTCTATTTTTAGTCAGAATTTTTTATGTATAATAAATGAAAGCTTGTCCCAAAAGTGCATTGCCTACTGAGATTTTTTTATGAAATCACCATAAATTATATTGATATGGTTGGAAATTTTGTTGAAGTGCAGATCTTTCATTATTAAATCATTAAGGTTAAATGGATGATATCTGGTGGTTCTGTAGCATCCATCCTTCAAGGCTAGTTATGATTAATGCTTAATTTCACATATTATAGATTTGCCTGACCAGAATTTTCTTATGCTTTTCTTTTGGTTAGGAAGGGGTATATATTGAGATGTGTGTGGGCAAGTTGTACATGCATTCTGTTAACAAGCAGCATTTGTGTGCAAACCTCTTCTACATTTTTTTTTTTTTTGAGAAAATTGCCCTAAGAAATCAAACATTTGAAATCTGAAAAAAAAGTATGGTTTTTATATATATATAATGAGAGAACTCTACAGAGAAAATTACAGAAACTGCTGTACTCTCCCTTTGCTTTTTAACAAACTAGACGTAGTTCCGATTATCCATAAGCCTATGTACTAGTTTATAGCATAAAGTCCTTATTAATCCGTATTGATCTTGATTTGAAGAGTACTGTTTTGTTGTCATAGGAAGGAAGAGTGGAGTGGCAATATGAAAACAAAGTCAGAAGTTATGTGTAGCTTTAAGAAGCTGTGATTCTCGTAATACCTTGTAATGAAATATTATACACAGAAAATACTTGAGAATGAAAGCCAAGGTCAATAATTCCTGATATTTACATGACATTTGCAGTTATTGCATAGTTCGCTTGGCTTGTGTATTAAGTTGTTCCCTCAGCCTAAATCTGACTTTTAATTTAGATTATGTGCCCTTAGATTATACACTTGAAGAGCATGACTTTTACAAATGCCTTACTACTAAACAGCTAGAATAACTGAGCTGCTTGTACTCTAAATACTGTCATGGTAAACTAATTCTTACAGTAACAGTGCATAAGACCTGGTGCAGTCATGAATTCTGTGGACTTTCCTAAATATTAATTAAAGTCCTAGTTAATTGAAATCACTACTCTATAATGGATTATTACTTGCTTAAATTACTTGAAGTTCCTTATAATGAAGCTTTTAAAATTTCTGAATATTAGAAGAGACCAATGTATGTGAAGAATTGCATCCTGTTCTCTCCAATGGAGAAATACCTGAGTTTATCGATCACCTTATTATCTTCAAATTTTTGTACTCTTAGTTTTTCAAAAGGTTATACGTCAAAGAAGGGGGTGGAATGTGTTCTGGAATATTGAATTGTACATTTTTAAAGAGGATGGAGTTGAAGGAGCTGAGATAGTAGTGTCTAGTATGATGAGTAGCCATTTTTTAAGTCTGAGTAGTTAGAAAATAAACAGAGATAATATATGCATTGCTTTTGCAGTTTCTTGTGATTGCAACTCTAAATCTGAGAGGTCAACATTCTCAGAAATCAGTGAGTTATTTTTTTGCCCTGCCTTAGTCACACAAGGTGAAATCCTAGCATTGTTGGAATCTGGCAAAACTACTGTTGCCTTCTGTTTTGCCAGCATTTTCATGTACCCATATAGCGATAATTTTAACTTCAGGTTAGTCTATTGGGGAGGATGCTCAGAACACAGAGGTAAAGACTTGGAGTTCTTAGTTTTATTCCTGTATCTGGTAAAATATCAGAAGGATTTTCACTGCAGTAAGATTTTATCTGTTCTTTAAAAGATTTTAAGAGTCTATGGTGAAAACCATGGTGTAATGAAAACCTGCTACAATTGTACATTTATGATGAATTATGCAGAAGATAGTAATTTGTACCAAAATCTTGTTCACACTAATTGCAAACTGGAATGAAAGTTTCTCCTTTGCTAACCATTGAAAATAATAGGACCCTCATTATACCAGTACTTCAGCCTGTATTAATAAGTCTTTTCTGTGATAAGATTGGACTGGGAGAGAAAAAAAAACCCTGTCATTGAATTGAATCTGCTGCCATCACAGGCAACCATGTAGCATGTATTTAGACAAGAAGCTCCACTAATTGCAAGTCAAAGAACACTTCTAGCATTATATAAAATAGTTCAGACCAAAGAAGAGATTGGAAGCCATAAGAAGAGATCAGAAGTTACCAAGGATATGTTCGGCAATCTGGATCATTGTAACAGCTTGGGAATTGTTCGGTAAAGCTCTGATACAGTCTCAGGAGGCTGACCAAACCCTGAGTTTATAGAGAAAACCAAAAAGCCTCAACTATTTCTGTCCTCCTGGCCTTAGTTAAACTCAGATCAAATACTCTAGTTACTGATTCAACCTTAGTGTGGAGGGACGATAAACCAGTGAGACACTTTAATGTGTTTACACATTAAAAATTTTTCATGTCTCTAGAAATGCCTGTCTGCACATGCCATGTCCCAACTCTGGTCAGGGCTAGTTTTCAGTAACTAAAAGAAAGTGAATTAAAAAAGCATAAAACAAATACAGCAACTATATTATATGTCAAGAGGAAGAAGAAACTCTTCCTGAATCCTGCTCTTGCCAGCAGTCAACGAAAGCCTTGAAGCATTTAAAGTCATGCAAGCATTTAATATTTTGAGGAAAAATTTTGTTCTTAATTAACAATATGACCTTACTTGCAAGTTTTTATTTCCTTTAACATCTGTTCCGTTTTGAAACCTGTAATGTAAGCTGCTCAGCTTTGTTTGCAAAATCTTGACAAATACTTTGTGCACATTTGTCAGTTACTTCTATTGCCATATATATCTGTACGTTATCAGTAAGTGTGGAATGTATTGCTTCATTATCATAACCTGTTGGATTTGAATGAGAGAAAAAATGAGTGAGTCTGAAATTTCTTCCGTTTTCCGTCAGTTCTCTGGCAATAATTCCACTAGTAAGCAAATAATATCTTGTTAATACCAGAGTAGCCGATGTGGTAATTCATAAAAGCAGGAAGGTGACCAGAAGACAATGCAACTTAAAAAAAAAATCTTAATCTCTTCAATGCCATCTTAGCTGTATTTTACTGAGAAGAGCTAATATATAGGGCTAACCTATTATGGATATATTTTGTATGTGTGGCTTAAAAGCTTTACTGGCATGCTGTTCTCAACTCCAAACATAAGCACCATTAACAAATCATGAATCAAATCTTCCTAATGATCTCCACTGCCAAAAATAAAAATGTGCAAGTAGCTTTAAAAAACTCTCTGCTTTTCAAAATAATATCTTCATATTTCTTTTTCTCATTTCTGAATTGGATAGATGGACTTAATCTTTTCAAGCCTGTCTCTGAAATCATGCAGTGATGGAATCTCTATCATAAGAAATTTTCACTTCAAAAATTATTCTTTGGTTCAAATTTGAATAAATTTAGGGAAATCCTACAGTGATATGCAGGAGTTATAAATGATCACACCAGTTCCTTCTGGTTTTATAGTCGATGAATTTCAAGATCTGAAAACTGAGCTTAAAAAGGAAAGCCGAGAGCCTCACAAATCACTTAACTCCTGCAGTTGATGTTTTAGTAAAGCCCCCAAATATAACAACACTGATATAAAATTGTCAGAGTGATCATATTATTGGCAGATTGCTGATGAGAGTTGTAGGTGAACATTAGTTATGGAGGTTTTTTCTAGCTGAGTGCTCTGATGTGAGGTTGTCGCTAAGAAGCTGCGTAACTAGTTCCAGTTGAATTAGGTTACGATTTTTCAAGATAAAAGATCTTCCATATTCTACGGTATAATATTTTTTGTGTTTTCCCAGGTTATGGGAGAATATACTGGTAAAAGACTCAGTGACAGCTATTTTTGTCATGGTTATATAGAATGGTGTCTGTATGTTTGAAGAGGGGAAAAAAGTTTCCCTTTTTCTGATAGATTTTTTTGTTTCCTTCCTTTTGCTGTTACTTGGAATGTTAGTTAAAACTGCCCAGAGGTTGGATTTATCAGAGAAATCTTGGTTATAGGCAGAAGACACATGAAGTAGAGATCAGTATGAATATGCCACGTTCCACACAGATAAAATGCGAGATGATGTTGTGTGATACAACAGAAGATACTTTATGTTCCAGAGCACTGAGGACGTGGGAAAGGTGGGCCAGTCTGAAGATACACTTGTTGAAATATTGGCACAATTATTTCCAGTAGAATTGAGCTGCTCAAAGAAACTGAGCCCATAATGTAAAACCTCTGTTTTACGGAGTTCACAGAACTCTCTCTCTTACTTTCAGGATGCTACCCTTATCGTAACTGCATGCCAAATAGGAAGACAGAAACAATCTCAGCAAGAAAGATAACTTTAAGTCTTGTTCATCGCACTGTGAGGCGAGTTTTGCAGTGGTGCTTTAAGAACAGCTATTTATCTTCTATGGTTGGTTTATTTGACTGTAGGGTTTAGGTTATCCGTCTGTACTACTGATATTTCTTTAAGTTGAAGTTCCTTCCCCCCCCCCCCCTCTTTTTTTTAATAGTATTTAGAGTACTGCATTGCCTTTCATTGTGCTGCATTTTTGTTGTGTTTTCTGGCCAGTGTATTCTTGGCTTCAACAGCATGCCATTATAGATCTTTCATTCCACTCATACTCAAAAATATTTCAGGGAAAAAAAGAAGGGGAAAAATTCTCAAGCAGTGTTTATGTCTAAGACCAAGGGCAAGCTCTTTTAGTGAAAGACAGATGAAAGACATGATCAGTATAAAATTCTGTTACTGTCTTTGACTTGGACACCCAGTTGGGAGATAAAATCTTTGCAAGGGATTAGACACACCCTTCTGGAGGATTGTCGTTAAACTGCTTCACCCCACCGTGATCAGGTGATTGCTGATGGAGACTTACTAAGAGGATCGTTGCCAAAGATTCGGTTCAGTTAACCTTCAGTTGGAAGATACAAAAGGGAAACCCCTTTGCCATAAGGATAGTCACAGGCTGATGGTTCTTTTTAAAAGCAGGTTAATCATATTGCCGCATCTTAAAAAGAGTGCTCACGGGGAAAATATTTCTGCTTTGAGGAAATAACATCTATTCTGTCAGCCAAGCTTCTATAGGGCAAAAATGGGAAAAGTAATAAAATCTGGGTGTTTTATTGGATGATCATTAAAATTCAACTGCTATTTCGGTAAATGGTTTGCAACCAGTAGAAATTTATGTTAAAAGGTAATTATATGCTAATTATAAAAACATAAATTAATTATGCATATGATTTATACAGTCATTATAAAAATATGTTAACCTTACTTTGTGTTCATAATGTGATCCATATTTTAATTGTAGTATTAAAAGCTACTTTAAAAAACCTAAAAACTTCAAGCTATGAAAATACAGTCCAGTTGATACATGTTAGTAACCTTTTTATGTCTGTGAAAGAGGCAGTGTGATTTGAGTAACTGCATGTCTGTTAGTCTGATCTTGGTATTATGCAAGCCTAAAAAGTGAATTTTAATGGAAAGAATAATTAGTAACATGAAGGAACATCAGATAACATTCTGTGGGCTTGACTGAATGCAGCCAGTATCTTAGTGAGAAAAATAAAGGGCTGGATCAAGATGACCAAGTTATCAATGTGACTTGACCACAAAAAAGTCGAATGCAAACTTAGGAAACTGTATTTCTTGTAGTTATAATTTGGCCTCTGTTAAAATGTTAACATAATCAGAAAATTTCCATTTGCAGTTTTGAAGTACTTACAGGTCCATCTGTGCCTAAATAGTAAAAGGCACAAACAAACAAGAAAATCTACGTACTTAATTATTCATTATTTCATCCAGCAAGAGTGTAAGATGTAAACTATTTGCTTTGAGGTAAATGCCAGTCATAAAGCAGAATCTAAATATTATAGAAGGTCTGAGGAGATGTGAAAAATGTGATTAAATTGAGCAAAGGAAAATTTAGATGGAATATAAGGACACAACTCTTAATACAGTTTCAACAGAAGTTTTTTCCTTTCGTAGTAGATCAGTAGTATCTCTTCCCTTCGGTCATTCAGAACAAAGCACTGAGATATTTGCTGTAGAGAGCAATTTTATATTGTCAAGGAGATGTACAATATGATCTAATAAGCTTCTTCTCATCGCTAATTTCTTTTTGTGGTACTTTAATCTGGTGATTTGGAAAATTGAAAACGGAATTGCAAACAAGATTAATACTTGGTTTGAATTTGATTCATATTTTTGCTGTTACTGCTCATGGCACATCTATAATTACGTTCTTATGCATTTGCTGAGATTGTACCTCTCTTTGTCAAGTGTATTATTAAGGCATTGACCTGTATCACTCACAAAATGTTCAGTCAGTTGTTTAAAGTAGAAGCTGAAGTACCTTAAAGGAAGAAGTCTCTCACCACTGTCAAGGAATTCTGCAGTCAGGTGGCAAAATGCTTTCTAAGGTAAAGAGTATTTGTCAATACATCTTTTCAAGGAGTACAGCTTATCTGTCCTTGTATGCCTGGGTATATCCAAGACAGAAGGAAAAGACATTTACTTTACTGTACTTAACACTACTGTTTTTCTTTCATCACAGTTACTTCTGTTGCATGTGGAAAAGGCTCATTGTGCCATGTTTTATTTACCTTTATAGCTGTCTTGCATACCTAGAGTGATTCAGCTGCAGTGGTAGAGAATCTCCCGTCTTCTGGGTTGATTCAGCGTACTGCTGGTTGTAGGAAAGTAAAGCCTCAGCACTTCTTTCATGGTCCATGTCTATCACTGATCTTTGCCAGGATACCAAGCTTTAATGGAAGACTGCCCAAATAAAAAAGGCTTGAAGGACCTCTAATGCCTTCGTAAGAAAGGAGTTTAATTGCTTTTCCAGTCTTGGGTGTTTCATAGATTCAAGTGTGTTTCTTCTGAAATCACTTGTAGGAGTGTGGTCTCCAGGGCTGTTTTCTTCTGGTGAGCACAGGGCTGGGTTTTGGGGGCCTCAGCGCTGTTGCAGCTCCAGCAGCTTGTCTTGATTTTCAAAACTTCTATTTTCCAGTGAAACTTGAACTCAGAGGGTAGTACCTATTGTCAGCTTCAAAAGGAGACAGGTTCTTCCATAGATTCATTTCCTGTTCAAATTTCTGGAGCAAGGTTGACCTTGAGAACTCTTTTCTTATTGGGTACAGAATGGGGGAGTAGGCTCTACAGAGCCTACTTTGGATCTCCAAACAGTTCCTGTATTTTTTAATGGCTAGTAGTTACAGAGTTTACACAAAGTAAACACACAGCTATTGGTTAAAAATGTAAAATGTTTTAGTTTGTGTCTGTCCTGAAGCATCTTAAAAAATCTTCATTTCAAGAAGGAGGTTGCTTAATGCTTTTTAACACTCAAGCCTATTGAAGGATTCTCAAATTAGCATCCTATAAAGCAAAACAGTCCTAATCAGTTGTCACTTTAGAAAATCCTTGTGTATGTGTTATTTTAGGATCTGGGTAATAAAGAATGCATTTAAATGTGCTGAGCTTTTAGGACAGGCAAAGTAATTGTTTTCATGCAGAGACTGTGAAAACATCCCGAGAATATAGATGGCACTATATGATCAGAAACAAAAGGCTGCAAATAATTTTATTTTTTTGATCTGGCATGAGAGCAGAAAACAACTCTAGGCTGTTTTTTCTCTACAGAGCTGAAAAAAACGAGGTTCAGGGATGAATGCAGTAGCAACATCAAGAGCAACGGTTAGAGAAATAAGCACCTCCATCAGTTTGTTTGTGAGAGTTATAAAAATGCATTATTCTTCAGAAGTGAGAAAAACTTCTGTGCTTTTCGTCATGGGCAGACTTTGTGGTTTTGTTCACAAGGTCTTACATTTCATGTATTCACTTGTATATACGACTCAATCCAATTCTGTGCTCATCTTTCTGTCTTTTATAATCCATAAATCAAAATACTTTGTCACTGTTTCTGAGAAATACACTTTTAGCTTCTTTTATGGTGACCATTGTTCCTCGAGCATCTTTGTGAACTGTCTTGCTTGTTCAACCTTCGCATGGCTTCCGTCAGAACTAAAAAAACACACAAATGCATATTACTGAGGATGTTATTCTTAGTCAAAGCATTCCATACAAACTATCTGTCACTTCTGATTACTTTTTTGAAGAGGTGATGTTTCACAGATATAACATCTGAGGACCACCGGGCTTTGGGAGGAACTCCCTTTCCTCCTCCTAGTATAAAGCAGTATAAATCAGCCAGTGGCTTGGAACAGGGCATGCGCCTTGCTCGTATTCAGAACTGTCGTGGTTCTTGATAGTATTTCTTTCTTTTGGTCATCTTGTCCCTTTTGAAGGTGGAATATTTTTTTCACAAGTTCTCCTGGGGAAAAAAAAAAAAAGACACCTTCAACTGTGGGTATTTGTCAGCATTCTGATTCATGTCTCACCTTACAGATCCACTTTCATAAGGTCGTCTGCCTCATTTTTCTAAATGCTCAGCTATATTCTTTGTAAGAATATTTCATATAAATATATGCAGGAGGGGCTGGGATAGGTAGAGACAATGTGAATGGGTTCTGAATAAAACTGAGCAATTTCCTAATCCTATCCATATTTTTTTTCTTTTTTAAAAGTACTAGCTTTTTCATTTTAAGCTACTGAAAGTTATTCTAGTTCCAGAAATAATTAGGATCCAACTATCCTGTCAATAGCTTCAGTGATTGAAGTATCTGCAGGTTGCTAATGGTTCTTGATTGTCCCAGTTGGCATCTGGGGACAGATCTTTTTGTCGCTCCGGTCAAAGTCCATGCTTAGAATACAAATGGCATTTTAACATGTGTTAGCCAAATACAGATCTTGAAGTTCTTTCATAAAGGCAGGTTGATAGTTTTGAAACGTTTGTGAAGTAATATAAAACCTGGTATTGTGATATGGATTTACTTCAGCTACCTACTGAGTTAAATTTTAACTGCAGTGTATTTTTGCCCATGTTTGCATATCTCAGAAAAATGAGTGAAGCTCAGTAGATGTGACTGCTTTAAGCTTAATTATGGTAATATGAACTAGCAAGCAAAATCTGTGGAGAGTCGAGAGAAATTCTCTGGTTGCTTATGGTTGAAGTACATGCCATTAATTTCTCAAGCTCTTACTATCGTGCTGCACAGATGTGCGCAGTGTTGTAGCCCTGCGTCTTGGTATGCTGTAAAATGATTTTAATGTATTTTTTAACACATGTTAAGCTAATCCTTGTTTTTAAACAACTGCCATTACTGATGGTGAAAATAAGCCATTCACCCCTCTTGAAACTGTAAAATACATGAAACAAAAAAACCCTACAGACTGCATTCCTGTTTAACTTCCAAATAATGATTAATACAGGCTCTCAAAATATTATATATTGCAGTTACACCTGCTGATTCATCATACTAAACTTTCATTAATGCGTGTGTTACTAGCTGTTATGGATGTGAAGAGAGCCATGAAGAAGAGATCCAGTTGTAAATGAGCAGTGGTATCTTCCTGCATTTACAAACAGAAGAAAATAAGCTAGAATTCTCTTGCATTTGGATATTTTTTGTGTTGGATTCCCAAAGTTAGATTTTATCAATACCACAGTTTCTGTTCATGGAGGTCACTGCTGTATTCTAACAATGCAGAAGGAAATATTTTTGTCTACATTTTGAAACAAGCAAACAAACCACGTAAGTATTAGAATTGCATTGTTATGTACGGTGACAAACTAAAATGAGTAGAATAAACAGCATGCTATGACATTTAATTTCAATGGGAGGACTAGCTTTTTCTTGTGCAATTTCCCATATTTTCAAATGTCGGTAAAACATGAAAGTTCCCTGTAGAATTTGTCAGGTGGGTTACACAATGGGTGATAGAAAATTGGCAAGTGGGAAGGCAGGGGAGGCATTTTGGTATTCTAGGGTGTATATTTTCACTTTGATGAGGTCGATAGTGGAGGAATTGATGTTTTTCTTTAACTTTCAAAGTAAACAAGTTGTTGTCGTACTCAGAGATTTGGCGTAATGGTGAAGTTAGAGTTCATGGAAGGCAAAACTGTCAAGGGTGAGTAGAACAAATTAAGTAGCTCGTACATTTGGGCAGACTTTTCAAGGACTAGGCTGCTTAACAAATGCATGCACGGAAGCGTAAGGTTTGGTTCTACTACGCTAGTTGACACAGGTTCTACGATTACCTGTAGGGTGGTCTTCAATAAAGCTACTGGATGGAAAAGATGTTTAAGGACAACACTTGACTGTGGTTTATCGCCGCTCTGCTAAGCAGGTGATGCGTTAACTGAATAGGTCACTTACGTGACTTGTGTGTCCATTGTAAATGGGAATAATCATACTCTTTGCTTGCCACAGCCTACCAGTATTCTCTCTGTATATCTTGTGAGTTTGTTGATGCAGATGTATGAATATGATAAATATCAGTTCCTAGGTTAATATACCCAAGTCTTTCTTTCTGTGTAAATGATTGTGCATGTAAAATCACGTCTCCTTAATTATCTTGACGAATGCTAAGAGGATGGAGTAAGACTCTTCTCAGTGGTATCCAGTGAAAGGGCAAGGGACAAAGGGCACAAACTGAAATATAAGAATCATTGAAACATAAGAAAAAACTTTTTCCTGTGAGAGTGGTCAAACACTGGAGCAAGTTTCCCAGAGAGGTTGTGGCGTCTCCATCCTTGAAGATTCGAAACTCAGCTGGACATGGTCCTGAGCGACCTGCTGTAGTTGGCCCCGGTTTGAGCAGTGGGGAGTTGACTAGGTCCCTTCTAACCTCCACTCCTCTGAGATTCTCCGTCATCCTTTCTTAGTACTGTTTCATTTTATTGCAGCTGATATTTCAATGGTATAACAGAAAATCTTAGCGAAAGCACTTGTGTTTTATTTCACAGATATGTGTTTCTTTGCATGCCCAGTTTACTGTATAGGAGTCAGTGCCATTGTGTATTTGGATTGTTGTGCTAGTAATCTTTAATGAAGCTGACAGACAGCTGATTTTATTTTCAGACGATTTCCCTTAAATTACACGTGATCCTTTCTCTGGATATTACATCTGAATGTTCAGAATCTGAATGTTATATGGCTTTTCAGTCTGAAATAATCTTGTACTGAACATTTACAGTGTATCACTCAGTGGTCCTGAAAAACTTAACAGAAAACTTTTTAAAGGTTGCTATTAGTATTAATGGGAGTTTAATACTTTTGTCAAGGGGAAGAAAGATATTTTCTCAATGTGTGCAGATAGGTTGCAAAAATACTTATTAAAGAAATTCTTAACTGCTGTATTAAAAGGAATACAGGTAAGACTTGCACTCATCACATTTCAAAGGCATTGTTAAGGTGCTAATAAATATGGATAAGCATAAGAAGAAATAAAATTTTTTAAAAATGCAAATAATGGTTACTATAGCAAACTATACTCTATCCCTGATAGCTACTCTCTGTGCTGTAACAACATATATGATTTGATGGCATGGAAAAACAGAAGCCCATTTCAAAAGAATTTTGTCATCTTGTACAGACTTCAGAGAAATTTTATACTACTGTTTTTCCTTCTCTAGCAGTTGGAAAATGTAGCATATGTTTTATGGCCTGTGTGTTACTTCAAAGATGAAAAGAAAATCCAGGATTGTGGTAATCTTTTGCTCAATTTTTTTTGTTTTGTTTGTTTGTTTTGTCATGAGATAACAATATTTGACAGGAAGAGTTGTCCATCTCACTCTGCAAAAGTATTAAGCATAATCTAATTTCTAACTGTAACCCTAACCCTACCAAATGTGTGCCCAGTCTGTTCTTCACACCTTCAAATACAGTCAGAGTGTGTTCCTAATGTTGTACTAAGGGGTTTTTTAATTGTACATAGATTGTATTTTTTCTTTTCCTCCAGGTGCCATGGAGAACAATTAAGCTGCAATTTTTATAATAGGCTTTTAATGGTGGAAAATTGTTGGAGGTCCTCCTTTGATGGTGTGTTTCTCTAGACCAGACAAACAAAAATCTTTCAGTGTTTCTTCATACGTGATTAAAAACCATACAGCTTTTATCAGTTTTGTTGAATTCCTGAAAACACTTATTTGTGCCTTGTTTCTTAAATTTTTTTCTTCTGAAATGCAGTACCCAGCTTAAGCATAGTCATCTAGGTAGGATTAAAAGTCCTGAGTTGCAGAAATACATTACCTGTGATATTCCTACTAATACATACTATTATGACACCTCATTTCCTGCAGGAGCAGTTTATTGCTCACTCATAATCCATTTATTTTCCAACTGTAAAATGCAGACTGTTCTGTTATTTCTAATTTTATATTCGTGCAGTTGATTTTTTTTCTCAGCTCACTAGCTTTTTTGGGGGGGCTACGATCAAGCGAAATGGGAAGCTTGAGGAGAAAGATCAATGAAGTGTAGATAAAAGCAGCATATAGAGTACATTAAGGTACTTTAATGCATCCGGAGGAGGGCAGAAAAGCTGGTGAAAGGGCTGGAAGGAATGTCCTGTGAGGAGCGGCTAAGGGCTTTGGGTTTGTCTAGTTTGGAGAGCAGGAGGCTGAGGGACGACCTCCTTGCTCTCTACAGCTTCCTGAGGAGGGGAAGCGGAGAGGGAGGCACTGGTCTCTTCTCCCTGGGATCCAGTGATAGGACGCGTGGGAACGGTTCCAAGCTGCACCAGGGGAGGTTCAGACTGGACATTGGAAAGCATTTCTTTACCGAGAGGGTGGTCAAACGCTGGAACAGGCTTCCTAGAGAGGTGGTCGATGCCCCAAGCCCGTCAGTGTTGAAGAGGCATTTTGAGAACGCCCTTAACGACACGCTTTAACTTTCGGTCAGACCTGAAGTGGTCAGGCAGTTGGATGATCATTGAAGGTCCCTACCAGCTGGAACTATTCTATTCTATGTAATGAATGTTCTTTAAAAATATCAAAGTAAATTAAAACACGAGATAACTTTTTTTCGCATGTAAAATTAAGATATGCTCATGTAAACGTAGTGATTTTTTTTTCTTCTTTTTTCCTAAAAATCACTTTTCACAGTGGCAAGAGCAACAACAGTTTTTAAGCCTGACAGTGATTCTGAATTTTGGTGTAACAGTTTCAACCATTCACAGGTAATATTTTAAGCTGAACAGTGAGGCAAATAATGATTAATGTCATGACTGAATTTGAGTTTATTCTAAAATTATTTTAAAATAGATTAAGTAGTTAAAAGAAATAATTAAAATACATTAGAACCTGGGAGTTTCTCATTGATGACTAAATTATGTTAATTGAGCTCCTCAGGCTTACTAAGAGTTCCTAGGTTTTGAGAAACAAATGTCAGCTGGAGAATTACCACTGATAGGAAACATTTGTGCTACTTTCAGCAAATGACTAAAAGAGGTCACATCAGTCAAGCAGGACTGGAGGATTTGGTACAGATGTTAATAAATAATAAGATCCTAACTGTAGATTTTTTTTTTTTATACAGGATTAAATTCATTGGACAGGTTTAACTTCTCAGTGAGGGTTTACTCGCCCTATTGCTTTGCTTTCAGTAAAGTATGTACAATTAAAAGAGGCAGATACCTTATCTTGGAAAGATGATTTTCGCTGATTCAGGCAAGGACCAAGTGTTTTACAAACTGTTTCTTTTAGACAGTCTTAAGATTTGATGTGGTCTTTTGTTCACCCTGCTAGTTTCTGTCCTCCTTTCCTATTTTTTTTTTCCACGTGAGGGTGAGATTCTCTGACTGTCCATGCTGCGAGCGCAAGGGGGCTGTTTGGTTTTCTTAGATCTGTGCATGAGTCCAGGAGTAGGGAGTGAGGGGTGTTGTATTGCAAGGGCTTTTTTAGCTGCTCAGTTCTTTTTATGTATAGCATAAGATGAGTTAAATTCAAACAGAAATATGATTATGAGTGCCTAGGTTACCTGTGAAGCATAGTAGCAGCTTGGCAACAGCTACTGCAGCATTTTACTAATGTATTTTAGATTGTTTTAACTAAAAATATTTAAAATATGAAATGTTATTGTAATAAGCTCATCAAGAAATCTCAGCAGTAAGTTGGATAGACTGTATTTAAACACTGATGGGGAACGTTATCTAATTTGGTCTATCAGGAATAGGTAGAGCTTTTATTGCATTCATAATCACATAAACAACAGAAATTAATTCTTTAGTGTTGCTTTTACATTATATACTCATTATCAAATGTCAGTATGTTTCATTTTGTATTATAATGACATCTGAATAGAGAGTCTGACCGTGGTCAGAACTCACCCTCTGGTGCCTTCAGTGGACTTGTTCATAATCTGTGTTTCTCGATTAAAGAGCATTCAGGCTACCACCCGATGGGATCAGTGGGGAGAAGTGATCACAGTACCGAAGTAGGACGCATGTATTAGACAGTCGTGATTGCCTATTCTGTCTTCTATAAAGTACATTTCAAAGATAAGCATTTTATTCCCTGTAGCTTTAATGTTATGTCCAGTGAATAATGTCATTGCTGAAAGTTTTGAGATATTTCTCACAGAAAGTTTCCAGCTCTATAAGTACTCAAAGCAGGATGAGGCAAGACACAGATGCTTATGAACAGAGTTGATAAAAGGCATTTGCATGTCGAACTTGGGTACCTCTTTGCTAGACTGTTGACTGCAAATGAACATACAGAAAACAAAAAGGGTCTTGTGGAAACAATTTGCTGGTTAAATATAGACATGAATCTGACCCTGACCACATATAAACTTTACACCAACTTCTAAAATATGTTAACTTTAAAACGCTCAGGTTTTGAACTAAGTTGTGCAAATTCTGCAGCTGGAGCTAGACCTGTTTCTGGAAGTGTGAAAAGGCTTCATCTATCTGTGTAATTGCATCCCTGTTACACATGTTCAAATATAATTAATCCAAATGACTCTTTAAAATGCCATAAGATACAAAAGGGGGATCTCGGACAACCTGGAAAGCCATATGTAAATAGTGTTTATTCCTTTGTTGTGCAGTTCTTAATCATCTGCAGAAGTTCCAAAGACATGGAAGAGAAATTAAGAAGTGAGTTTTTTAAAATCTTTGCCAAGAAATTCAGACCTAGAGGAGATCTACCCTTCTCGAGCAGACTCAAATTTCCATGTTGCCAAAACTGAGCGATGGACAACTTCTTTCTACATTTTTCACCTTCTTGAAAACATTACCTGAAGAAAGTTTATTGACATTGTTTGAGTTTATCTGTAGGGATAGTTGCTGGCATGGATGGTTTCTCAGCAGAATTCTTTATTAGCTTTCTGAGCTAAGCTTTCTTTTTCACTCAGGTGGGTATTTAGAGATCACAGCCAACCATAGGAGGAAGGAAAGTTAAACACCTTACTGGATTCCCTGGCTTGGAAAAAAGCCAGTAGATAAATTGGGGAAAGAGCAATATCAATTTGCAGAGAGCAGAGGATGAAGAAGCATGGTACTGCAGGGCAAAACATATTATCAATTGTTTGGAGCTCAGAAGCAGCAAGAGATCCATTGATCAAGAGAAGCTGGGTGGATGCCAGATGATCAATAGAAGTGGGGATGATCATTTAGTAGTTGTTTTTGGCTAGGAAAATGTCAAACGGTCTGGTTGGCAAGAGGCAGAGGCTGACTTGTACAGAAACGTGAGAGAAATGAGAACTATAGTGAGGAGCATAGAGGGGGAGAAAAAGGCTTTAAAAGGCATTGGGAAGATATGATGGTAATTTTTGCATCTAAACAAAAATATTTGTACATGCATGTAACATTAAGAATAAATGAAAGACATGTGAAAAATGTCTTCCTTCTTGTTTTTGTTTTTGTTTTTGTTTTTGTTTTGTTTTGTTTTTTTATATCAGCAAATGACCATACTAGAAGAACACTGTAAGATATGTAAAGTTACCAAACAAGATCATGGAGCCTTGAATCAATGACATCAACAAAGTAAAGAAGCATGCTGTTGGATTTGAAAATTGCAGCAACAAGAAAGATAGGCTGACATCACGGAAAACCTACAGGATTTGGTGCTTGTCTCAGGGGAAAAATAGGTACATGTTTTTTACTGTCTGGGTAAAAATCAGTAAAACTTACTGAGGTGGTGATCATGCATTGGAATATTTGATATTAGACGAATGGGAAATTTTGCTAAGATATTTATAAGTTTGGACTATTTTGACATGAATAATTTAGTGAAGATGCTTGTAAAATCACCGTTTTACTGATGATGCTGTGAATGTGCAAGTGATGTAAGTGAATCATTATTTCATCAGTGGAATAAGACATCTCAAATAAGTTGTAGACTGTTGGTAGGAGGCTATGTAACTTAGATTTCCGAGGTTTTCAAGGGGGCCATTTTGAGAAAGGCTTTTCAGAAATGGTACTTTTAATGACTGTTGGTCACCTTGTTCTGCCAAGCTAGGAGTGTTTTGACCATCAAATGGATGATAAATTGCTAAGAATATTTTACTCAGTTAAAATACTTTGTTTTAGAAATAATTATTCCTCAATTTTTCTGATGCCGCTTAAATGACCCTAGAAGTTTCTATGCTTAACTTTTTAAAAAATGTTGGTGCAATTGGTCGATCAAAATCCACTGTTGTCAGATGAACCATTTCTGATGAGTAGCTAACCCGATGTTGAAAGACTGCAATCACATAAATATACAAATATGTATAAAAGATAGGTACCAGTACTGACTGGTATTATAGGTAATTATAGGTAATATAGGTTACCTAATTATAGGTAACCAGATATCAGCTGTCTACAAAACACAAATACCACACCCAGTAGAATGAGCAAATTTAATGCTGAGCCTGAGTAATCTGAAATATGCATACCTCTTTTGATTAGGGACTTGTGTAGACTTGAATTGATGATGATTAGCCTCCATTTTTCTTTGTGGTCTTTGTGTGTCTTTTTTGATGTATTGATTCCCTATTTAATTTTAAAATGGCTATTATATTTACTAGGAAACTAATCAGATTTTCACTTCAGACATTATAAAAAAAGAATCGTGAGTTGCAGAAGACGGAAAAATAATTAGTGAAGAAGCTACTAGGCTGCGACAGAAAATAAATAATACATAAGCACAATATATAATCAGTTGCATATATATGAAATTATATATTGGCATCTGACCAACTTTCTAAATTCAGCTAAACTTGTCAGGCTATGCAATCTAATGTCAACATAATATAAAAACAAACTTGCATCATCCTTGGTCCGAAGAGCAGAAATGAGACAAAAGACATAGTATGTCCTTCAGCTCTGGTAAGTGATAATTGGATAAATAGAAGAAAAATGTAGGTGGCTCTTTTGTGACTTCCTGCTTTAATGTGGCATCATGAAGTTTTGAGACCACTACTTTAAAGCAGCTGTGATGATATATGATTGATGCTCTTTTTAAAGCGCTAGTTGAAGAATAAATATTTCAAATGCTCATAACTTTATATAAATGGAGACTCTTGTGTATTATGAGAGCTGCTGATGTGTGCCATGTTGCAGAAGACCTCGTGCTGGTGTGGTTTGTGTACATTCTCCTTTGTACCCAGAGGATGGTGTTGGGCGCAGTACGTGTGAACCCATCTCCTGGTTTGGGTGGCTTAAGAATTGCTTTTACTATTGTGGTGTTAGTTCTGTACCTGGTGGCCACCAAACAGAATCACATAAAGGTGGGTGCTTGGCGTAAGGGGACAATTACCGCAGTAGTATGTATGTAAACGTGTATGAATAATTCTGTTGATCTTAAACTGGAGGGAGATGGACTGAGGCAAGTCACAATTCACGCTGTTGCGTTGCGATGGGATTACACTAAAGTGATACTACTAATGGATGACAGTGCGCTCTGTGTGAAGCCTGAGGAAGTACCTGATCCAGGAAATTTGTTTTGAAAATTGTACAGCTTCAGCGATCCACTTAATGATCTCTATGGGAGATCCTCCTCCTCTGCATATCCTTTTTTATTAAACTTCTCTTCACTTAAAAACTGAGAATACTATTAACAAAATGCAAACACAGGTTATGCATATCCAATATAGCATTTCCTATCAGCTGCTTCACAGAGGTGTTCAGAAGCTGATAGTACAAAATTTATGGCAAAAGCCAGCTTTTTGCTTCCTCCCACTTTGCCTCCAGCTGTGTCAGAGCTAATTTGAGTGAAACACCTAATTATCTATTAGCCAAGGTTATAAAATAAAATTAGTCACAGCCCTCTATGAAAAATGGCTAACAACTTTCTGCTCATTAAAAATCAAAGCATATACTTACCCATTTTTGATACAAAATGACAGGAGTAATATCTGTTTGAATGAATGTATTAAAATTCTTCTGAAAAAAAAATAACAACAATTAAAACAGAAACACCTGGAATGAAACAGCCATTTATATTTTTAACTGTATTTCCTAAAATATTACAAGCCTATGAATACTTAAGAAAGACCTTACACTTCATTTCTGGCTTTGAATTTCTGAATACATGGGTGGAGCAATACTTCATTTCTCACTAGCCATCAAGGAGTTCATTAAAACACATCTTGATCTTCGATTGTAGAATAAAATACCATTTTGAAAATCAGTATGGTTCAGATTATTATGAGAGATACATATTTAGCTTTAATGTCAGTAAACTTTAAAGCAGAAGAGGAATCACCAGGTTCAAAAAGGGATTTTCCAAATTTATGGGCAGCACATACTAAGGGGAATAGGTGTATACAAACCCTCTAACATCCCAAGTCCAACAGCTGTAGACACCGGGGAAGTACAAGGGGACTGTCCCACAGAAAGTGGCTGAGATTGTGTGAAGTTCTTAAACAGACTCTTCTGTTGCTTCTGTCAGAACTGCTGTCTTGATGAACCACTGATCTTGGTGGGACATTTCTTATGTTGTTGTTTTGTTTGTTTGTTAAAAAATTCTTTGCTCTTCAGCTACTATAAAATACAGCTATTTTAACGTGTATCTGTTTTATGCAGTTATTCTTTGGTTAGTGTAATTAATTCTTTAGAACTAACAGGTCACAGTAAGGGGGGGCAGAAATAAAGACACATAAAGGCATAATGGCTATGCATATATATTCTTCATATATACCAGCATTTGTGTTTCTTGTGTTGTGAAATCTCTATTATTCTATAAAATACAGAGCATCACAATGAAAGCAAGTCTTGAAATCCCAAAGACGTTGCTTAATTCAGCACCCCAGGATTTCTTGAAATGCCTTAGCTGCAGTTGACGCATGGTAGGATCATTTAGTGAGAGCTTTTTTCAGGGTCACTTACCACTGTGGGCCTAGGAGGCAGTTCCAGTTGAGCAGAAGAGGAACCCACTGAGTGAATGACAGGAGCATTACTTTGCAAACCAAGAAGGATTTATTTGGTATAACTTGACTGTCTGACCAACAGCTGACAAACTGATGCGTACAACCTGTTCAATGAACCCAAATTATGTATGTTTTGTTTAACATACTTCCACTTCCTGCTTTCAAGTAACAATAACCTGGTTTGTAGTATAGTCCAAAATGCAGTAATGCGCTTGACCAAAAAGCCATAGTGGTAATGCTCATGTTTCTTTCTCCAAATTATGTTTTTGGTTTCTAATTATTCTGAAAATTTGCCAATATTCCCATACCTGCAGGACAACACAGATGTCTGCATGCCATTTAACAGCTTCTGGGTGAGATAATGTAGCGGGTAAATACTGGAATTGACATCCAGCGCATGAGTGAAAAAGCTTGGCCCTCATCATTGGATAAATAAAAGATTACTGCGTGATTTAAAGAAGCTGAGCTTGTGTGCTGTTGGGTCAGGAAAATTTTCTTTTCTTCTTTTATGCTGCTAGTTCACATCCTTTTTCTTTTTTCTTTTCTTTTTTCCTTTTCTGATACAAAATCTCTGTGTTATTGGCATTAATTTAATTTATTACATTGACTTTCTTAAGGATTTTTCCTCTCTTATGTGAGCAATATTAGTTTTCCTCTTCTCTCAAAAAGTCTTGCTTTTGCCAATGTATTAATACAACCCAGTAGCAAGTAAAATCACATTATTGCTGATTGCATTCAAAAAGACAGCACATTCGTTTCACCTCTCTTGGCACATGTGCGAAGTTCCCGTGTACCAGGTGGTTATAATTAGTCTGGAGTGCAGTTTGGCTGGCAAATTTCTTCCTGTTCATTGGATAATTTCACTGCTCCAGTCCCAAAACAGAGGTGGGTAATGGTGAGAGAAGTCTTATAACTGTAGGTGCTCTGGTATAAATCTTAGAGAATTTCGTATAAGTACTGCTAAGGCAAGCTGATACCCTGAAAATTAAAATCATCCAGTCTTTGGGATCCCTGGCACTCAGTGCATGTGGCTTAACTTAATGTTAAAAAGGAAGGTTTCGGTAAATACTGCGCACAAAATGCAAAGTACCTCGTTGGTTTTTAGCTGACCTGTACGATGAGAAGGAACGTGTAAAGAAGTCTGACATCTCTAGTGTTTAAGTGGGTAGTACATAAGCCAAACGTCTGTTGTCCTTATTTCTGAGGCATGTTCCATGATGGTCCACATAGATGGATGACATAAAAACCACATATACTTATCATTAGCTGAAATAGTAACAGAAGCAATTTTGAAAACCCTTGTGGAGGCAGCTGCCCATGCATTACCATGTAGAAAAGCTGTGTTACGCACAGAGAGGTGTATGTGCTTATGTTGCATTGATTCTTAAGTCTTGCAAAATGTTTGAAGGTGGACTTTCCTGAAGTTTGGAGGCTCTCCCAGGTTAGTTGACCTTGCCGAAGAAATGATCATAAAATGACAGAAGTGCTAATGCGTTGAAATAGAAGACAGCATTTCTGAAAGCTGAAATATTGGGAGTGACATGGAATTGGTTTTCTACTTAAAACATTCAGTTTGCTTTATTATTCAAATAGATAAATGTTGATAAACTGTACAATTATAGTGTGCATTTAAAGCCTGTATTTTTCAAGTGAAAATTAAATGGTTTTTTAAGCCATTCAGTGACATGATTGAGAAGTTCAGGCTAGTTATGCATTCGTTAGGTGGTTGCATATCTGCTATGAAGAACATATCAAAATGCAACATTAATTGAATTGGTGAACTGCAGAAATGCTGTACTTTTTATTCCCCACCCCCAACTGTTTTGTGGACTTTTTTTTATTTCTTCATTCTTAACCTCTGTATTTAGAACAAGGAAATTTAAACACACATCAGCATTCTCAAAAGTTTTCTACCAGGTGTGAGTAGAGCTGAGTAAAAATCCTCAAATTTCTCATGAGAAAATGCTGCTTTATCAGAACTTTGAAACTTCTTATAGGGAATGCTCTGTTTTTGCTAATGCTGGCCTTGCAAGTCCCTCAAAACCTGGTGTTTTTCTTGTACACCAAGTTTAAGTCATGTTGTTTATCATGACAGTTGTATAAATGACCACTTAAGTGCAGGGGAAGGGAAAACTGAGTCTAGAGTCTACATACATACTTCATGTTCACCTTGCAGTGCAGACAAATTTCAGTGGCTGTAAATGATTGAATAACTTGAATGACTGATTCAAATACCATGACTATCAAATAAAACCCACATCTAAAACTGTAGCTTTATTCACACGCACACAAAAATTCTCCCGTAGCTCCGACTGTGTATGTGGATTGAAATTCATCCGTGCTGTGCAATGTGAAGTATTTTGTTTTTCCTTCTTCTAAGCTTTGTTGTTGTCATGCATGTAAGTTATTTTCATTGTGGTGCTATCCAATAATTTCTCCTTATTGGTAGAAAAAATGGAAAAATCTTAGGAAAAAAAAAATTAGCAATCCTGAAACCTTGTTTTGTAAGCTGAACTGTGCTTTCAAAAATGAAATCATGAGTTACCTCAGTAATAATTGCCAATGATACTCGTATTGGTGATATTTAACTGGAGAAAAAACTTAACCAAAAACCTTAGGGAAAATTATTTTTCCTTACTTTCCTCCTAATTGGACAATTTTATGTGAACTAATATTTGTCATCTGATAAGGCTTTCAAGGGAGCCAATTACATATTTCCCCCCATCAATATTGCAGCGCTATAGGCTTTTTCTGTGACCTTTTGTAGCTTACTTCTAAATATTGATTTAGGGCTTGCTCTTTGGGAGACAGCATTTATAGTTCAGCTATGGTTATGACAGTTACTTCTGCTGATAGAGCCTGTCAGAAGAAACACTTTAAATAAAGCTTCAAGTAAATATACTCAGTACATAAGATTAGTGTCTGAGAAATTCATCTGGCAGAGTAACCATAATGTAAGACACATCTCTGTAATTATTATCCCTCTTTGATAAATGAACTGTAGGACACCGTTCCTGTAAGAGATCAAATATGTTAAATATGAAATTTACTAAATCCATCTGTTGGTGACTTAGAGCACTCAAAAGGTCAAGGTGTATGCAAGTCTGGTGATATCGATAGGTATGTTTACATGCGTGTCTTAGGGGTTAGAAAAGATCTGCTGGTTTGTGGGGGGTTTTTATTCTGCACCTTTCGTCTTGATATCTGAGCACCTTTCCTCAGCACAGTGAATCCCAACGTGATAAACATGTTTTGTATGCAGGTTTCTGTCCATCCAGCCTGCCTGCCTTTTTCACTCCCGCTCCCTCCTGGGAATAGAATTGCACGCTGGTTTGGTTCTGTGTTTCAGTTGTGTATGATGTGCTGTGTAGCTCTGAGAAAGAAAAGTTGAAAAGCATTTCTTGATCTTGGAACAGAAAGTGGTGAAGCTCGTGGTAGTTCTTAGGTGTTCTATGAGTTTTTAGACCAGCCCCAGGGTCACTTTGCTTCTTGCCCACTGAGCTTTACTCCTGTGATGGACAGTTGCATTTTTCTGATATGTAGAATTCTTGATACTAATCCTCAGCTTAGTGCTTCACCATTTAAATTATTCTCAGTCTAAATCCTGAAGTCCTTTGAAGATAGAGGCAGAAATGATACTAAAGAATGTGTGGTTCTTTTTTCTGTCTCCATCACAAATGGCAAATAGGACTTTTCTCTACTCCTTCTGAACAGAGGATAAAAAGGTATGTGAATAAATAATGTTAGTTTCACAAAAACACTTATTGCTAAGCTAGTAGAATATTCTAGGACAGCTTCTCTTTTCTCTTCTTTTTTTTTCTTTCTTTTCTTTTTTCTTTTCTTTTAAGAGATTGCACAAATTGAAGTTGCAGAAAGAATATCTGTAACCTTTCCAAGACGCAAAAAAAGATAACTGGTATCTTAAGCTTTTTAAAAATTAATTAAAATAGAGACAAAGAAGGATGATATTTATTTCTATTTCTATAAAACAACTTCACTCATAAGCATGTGGATTATTTCTGTTGGTTGACTTCAAATGTAGCTGTCTATATAAAGAAACAAAAAAGCTCAATAACTAATATTCTTTTTTTCCATCAGCTCTTTCCCAGCTAATTTTGCTAATGAGATTTGAGGTTGTTACTGTCTCCATCTGTTTTAAGCTCTTTTTCAGTGTTTTTCTATTTATTCGGTGCATTATTTTTCAGTACCTTTTGGTTTTCTTAAGTTCCCGATCATATAGAAATTCAGCTAGAGATGGAACTCTCTAGAGCATGGATCTAGGGTAGCAGAGAACTTTGTTGGTCCCCTTTGAATTGCACATGAAATTTATCAGAAGTACAGTGAATAACTGAAAGAATAAAAGAATGTGCTACTACTTTCATACTTTCATTTAAGATTGTTTATTAACTTTTTTTTTTCTAAAAACCAAAACAAAAAACCCAAACCGCAAATGTTTCCACCCTTCCCCGATATAGTATTATGCTGGCAAAGAATAAATGATAGGAGAACTGTTTTTTGAAATCTCATATGGTGAGAGACACATGCTTTAGTCTGAGAATAAGAAAGGTAAGTTAGCAACAACAACAAAACAAAAAAATCTCCTGGAATTCCTTCCTATCACTGACAAGAGCAAATACCTTATTTTCAGAGGGAGGTCAGCCTTGTAGGTAGGGAGCCAGTGCAGCCTGTGAACTGTCGCCTTTTATGCCAGTATTGCACCTGCCCAGCACAGGTAACATACGAAATGAGCAGGTAATAACTAGATATTATGGTATGTAATAACATACTCTAGCTGTGTTTTGTCAGATGCAGACAGCACTATAAAAAAGTTTATGGTTTTGTTTTAAATTGTATTTCACTAGAATGTATTTGCCATGAAGAACCCAACATCCTTTGACTAGGTGAGGCTTTGACAGCATAACCTATTCTAATGACCCAGTCCAAGTGCACTGAGAACAGCCAGAGAAAATATGAGAGGGTGAGAGGGGAAAAAATCAGAGTGCTTTGAAGAATGACTTATGAACTCAAATCAAGCAGACAACTCTTTCTTTGCTGATGCCATTCAAACATGAAGGAAGGCAGAGTATATTTGCTATTCGAGTGGAAGAGCTCCTGCAGCACAAGGTATGACTGATAAAGTTTAGCACATTCATCATGGAGTTAAGGTCAGTGAATTAGTTATCTCATGCTTTATGAATCAGTTTGAGAGAATATTCAAAGCATATGAATTTAGCGAACTGGTTATAAGTTCATTTTTAAATATTAAAGAATGCACATTTAACTAAAACTTGGGAAGGGGAAAAGGCTAGCTTTTTTTTTTTTTTGAGAGAGAGATTCTGTAAAGTATAATTTCCAGAAAGTCAGTGTCACATAGCATTCACAGAACAGGACAGAAAGGAAAATTGGTACTTACCTAGCTTTGCTGATAACTTGCCCTGTTAGCCAGGCTTTACACTTCATATTTCTGTACTTAAATGTACCCATCTGTAAAACTGTCATAATCTCCTTTTCACAGGGAAGTTGTGAAAAGCAGATTCATAAAAGTGCTTTTACACCTTCTGATGAACTCTATATTCGAGCAAATAATCCTGCTTCTTGCCCATTTGTGAAAAATTTACCAGTTAGTTGCAATTCTTTGTTAAAACATTTAAGTAAACAAGTATTTCATGTGCAGGTCATGGCAGAAAGGTCACTATCCATAGTTTCTTCTTTGGGGGATGTATAGGAATACTTTGTAGTTTCCCTGTTCAGGTAATGCAGTCATGCTGTGATGATTCTTTCTTACTCTTTACAAGTGATGTACAAACAGCTGGTAAATCCTTGAGAAATGTTAGCCTTCCTGGGTAAGAATTCGTTTTAGTGAATATAGATGTGGTATAGACACCTATGTCTGGGATGATACCATCTTTTCCTTACAGTGAATGGAGAGATACAGGCACTTTTAGGGCACAGCTTATCTGAGACATCTTCTAGAAAGAGATGAATTATTCCCTGGAGTGTCTGTCTTTCTATTGACTACTGAGGAAGGTGGGGTTCAGATGTAGGCATCTCTACTGCACGCGTCTAAGGTCAACTGAGACTAATCCTATCCTGAGCATGCGGTAAGCCAACGTAACAACAGTCATGAGAACTTTTAATGTGTTTTTTTATCATTTATTTGCAAGCATTTATTTGCTCCAGTGTTCTTAGAAACTTGTGTGACACCTGGAAATACACATCCTTCTTGTAGGCTTAGAAGAAGTAGTACTGTGGATATTGGAGAACAAGCATATTTTAATGGCAAAGATATTCATGCATTCGCATATACTGTTAAAAAATGTCTGGTTTGGGGTTTGCTCTACTTCTTTAATTTCTTACTCCCTAGAATGTTAGTATACTTATTGCAATGGTCAGGAATTGGGAGCCTGCTGTGCCAGTAACTTTGGAAGTGATAAAATACGAAGAATCCCTGTCCCAGCAATCGTTGTCTCTTATTGTCGTGGTTTAACCCCAGCCAGCAATTAAGCACCACGCAGCTGCTTTCTCTCCCCATCCCACTGGGTGGGGGAAGTGAGCATTGGGGGGGGCGGGGGGAACCCCAAACTTGTGGATTGAGATAAGAACAGTTTAATAGGACAGAAAGGAAGAATCTAATAATGATAATAATAATGATAAAATTAAAAAATAATAATAAAAGGATTGGAATATACAAAACAAGTGATGCACAATGCAGTTGCTCACCACTCGCTGACCAATGTCCCTTTAGTTCACAAGCAGTGATCCTCCTCCTTCAGCTAACTCCCCCCAGTTTATATACTGGGCACGATGTCATATGGTATGGAAATGTTATGGAGAAAAAGTTGCAATAAGTGAAAGCAGTCAAGGGAGGAGGTGATTTGAGAGACAAATGACAGTGAGCAAGCACATACTTTTGAAAAATGTTCTTGACTTCTGTGCAGTTTATTTATAATCTATGTGCTTGGACTTCAGGGTTGTTGGGGGGGGCGGGTTGTCTCTTGTATTTAAGCGAACGATTCCACTTCTTATTTCCAGTCTTATCTTTCTTTTTCTGGGAAATGAGATGCTTTCTTTCCTCTTAAAAATTCTTTTAAGTATAATAAAGTTTGCTGTTCTTATTAAGTCCTTTGGGGGGCGTTGGTGCCTTGAACATATAACTGTAATAGTAAGAGCAGCAATTTCGCACCCCACCTCTCTTTTGAGAGTATTGGTAATTTGTGGCACAGCAAATTGCACGGTTGTGTTATGTTTTTAGCTTTGTTTTCTAATTTATTTCAAATATAGCAAGGAGATGGACAGACACACAAATGAAGTGATTGCCAAATAAAATGATATCATGTCTATTATAAAGCTAAAGATTTTGAGAAGTGCTTGAAATAATTTTTTTGGCAGAATAGTGGGAAGGTCAGATTGAACAGCACCTGAACATTGGATATTGTAGTACTCGAAATATTTTATGTGACTTTTAGTGGCACTTTTGTAGCAATACAAGAAGAAAGAGGTTTTTTCTTTGGGGAAAAAAAAAAAGTCTGTATGAAGTGTGTTATATAAACAGGGCAGGCTTAAGGGGGGGAAGGTTACCAAGACTGTTCCCATAACCCTGCTCTGTAATATACACAGGTACCATTTTTGTCTCCTGTTTCCCTTATATATGTGTGATGCCAATATGCATTATTTTGCTTGCATGAATTACAAGCATTCACCTATATTAAGAAAATCTAATTTAGCACATAGAATTTGAGTATGTATTTATGCCATGAAAGATAGAAATTTGGAATCTACTGATTGCTGTATTCCTTCCTTTTCTTCAGGGACAAGGCAAACCCACAGTTGTCTTGTTTAGCTACTAGAAATAGGAATAATGTGTGATAGTTATATGCATGCTTTTGATACTTAGTACCAGTCTCTAGTCTTCATTATTCAGGGAACGCAATGTAAAGAGAAATAACAAGCAACATGCAGAAAGGAGTTAGATAGGAAAATAAAGAGGGAGCATGGCTTAAACCCATTCAGAACCATTAGCACATTTCATTTCTTAGTTGCAGAAGTGGGTAGGAAAAATAAGAATGAGTAAAAAGATGAAATATAAGAACTATTATGTTTGGGTGTCTTTTCCTGCACCCACCCACCAAAAAAAATAGGACAGCAAAGATGTGGAGAAAAGCAATACCATTTCTAAAAAAAATGTAGACCATTTTTAAGAAGAGGAAATGTCTTATAACATGTTTCTAGATCTCAAGAACTGTGGTGATCAGATGTCTTTTGTTTAGAAAACAAATCACAAATAAACATCTTTCTGAGGTGGTTTCTATTAAAAATAAATAAGTAAATCCCAAACACCAAAAGTTAAGTATGGGTAGGTAAAATGCTAGGATTGGGGTTTGTTTTCATGATCTTTTAAGAAACCATTTTTAATGCATGAAGCAATTGTCTTACTGTCACTGCTGAAAACATCATTAGTTTTCTTTTCAATTAACAACTCTGCGTTAGCAAATCAAAAGTATTCTGCAGCGTAGCCATCAAACCTCCTTTCCAATAACTCCTAGACACATGTAGTTAAAAGTAAATTTGAAACCTGTCCTTCAATAAAGTATGTGATTTATCCCTCTAAAACAGATGTGGAATAATTTAAAAGATAAGCTAAGGATTTTTCATTTTGTAAATTGTATGTGTAGACCTCTTTTGACTTGGTAATTTTTCTGCATAAACTGTGATGAGATTAAAAGGCCACAAACATGTTCCTGGTCATCTACTTCTGATTCCAAAATCCTGTAAAAGTGTATGTTACCAAGCAGGCAAAGTCAGATGTGCAGCATTCTTTCGGAAAATGACCAAAAGCAGCCATGCTAGCAGTGGAGGAATGTTTACTACCACGGCCATCTGCCTCGGCAGCCTAAGTAACTCAGTGGAAAAAACAGGTAGGTAGTACACATTTCAACCAGGAGCGTAGGATGTCGCTCCTCAGCTATTCCAAATACATTAAAAGCAGAAAGTGGCTAACTCTTTTCTTTAATTGCCTGCCTGAAATTCCAGTGTTTTGACAGACTGTTGAGGAGCAAGCCCATCTCTCAATTGTATCACGACTCACTTGCCTCTCTCTGACCTGGGTGATGCATCATTGGTCGTAGTTTCCCTCTGACATCCCCTTCCCCAAACATCCATTTGGTGTTGTTAAGGCTAATGCCTTCCCCGCCCAGCCTTTACCGGTGAGCGACCTTTCAACCCCGCATCAGTAGGTGGTCATTTGCTTCCAAAGCTGCGTCCGCACACTTCTGTGCCTTGCGTATAAGACTCTGGAAGCAGATGGCCTTATTTCTGATATCTCCTTTTATCTCTTCTTAATAATATGCTCTGTGCCTTCAGGATGGAGAATGGGTAAAATGTCTCTTTCCCCTGTCAAGAAACTGAAAGGGAAGAGATGCTCTGATTAGCGATCAGAGAACTGATGCTAAAAAGGAAATTTGGTTATTGTTCCTGCTGCTGAAATGCTTGTTTTCATAGAAATATGAGTAGAGATTAATTTCTGGTTCATTCTTCGAGTGGCTGATGAAATTGTCTTCACAGGACAGTAAGTGGTGGGAGCTTGCTGCGAATGAGCATGTCCCCATCATAGTGCTTTATTGCCCTTACCCATGTGCTGAACAGTGGACGGGGATGCTTTGAAAACACTAAATGTGGACTTCAGTGGTCTGAATGTCTGAATTTTCGTTGTCGACTGACTGAAAGGAGACCCTCTTCACACTGATATTAATTGTCCATTAAGGTTCCATTTGCTCTTCTAATTACTTCATATTGTCTTAGTAAACGATCCCTCCTTATAGTCACGCTTCTTTACAAACTGTTGAGATCTTTCCAATTTGTATTATGTAATAGACTGTAAACAATAGCTTATACTGAAGCAGGAAACTGATCAGTTGATACAGGTTTATAAAGAGCTCTGTATCATTTTTTCTTCCACAAAAAAAGCTTGCCCACTGTCACTCGATAAATAGTCTTTAACAAAAACGTAACCACAGGGTATCTCCAGTATGTGTTCTTTAGATAAAGTCCTCATTAGGTTAATGTAAGATCACTGGCTTTACTCTGCATTTTATTTTATATAATGAGTTCCTTTTTATACAATAAAGCTTATGAAAGAAGAAATTGTTGGCTCATAGGGAAGAGATGGATGAATATAATAAGGCTTCTGTTGGAGGGATTTATGATGTATATTTAGCACTGCAGACAACATAGTAAATCACTGCCACAGCCAACGTGAAAGATACATTAGTTGCCATTTGTTTTTTACCAGCCTATCTAAGTCCTTTTCAGATGTCATTCTAGAGATTTATAAATCAGTCTCATTTCATGTTATTAAAAAGTCTATTACACATTATAATGCAGCTCTAAAACATCGCAAATTATTTCACTTTCATTGTTGTTGGTACCATTAATATCTCCTCCCTGTTCTCTGATATTTAACCTAGATAGAAGAAACATTGGTGCCAGTGTTTTGAAAACAACACCGTAATTGGAAAGGCAGATAAAATGTTTGTGAGAAATGTAATAGTCTTAAGTTTTCCCCAATTTCCTGGGATGTCCGTTGAAGGTGATGTTATGTTCTTTGGTCAGATGCTGCTGTTGATCTTAAAACACTGAAAAGAAATTATTCATTTGGATATAGCTTAGAAGAGCCGGTTCAGTGTTGTGTTACATAAACTGTGGCCATCGTGTTAACTATGGCAATATCCATACCAGTGAATGCATGCAATTGGATTTTTCTGTTGAAACTTCACAGGAGCATCTGCGGGCTCACTAGTTGAAACCAGTGTTCGTTCACAGGTAGACATGTCACAGAACGCTTAAAACTATTTTTACACTGCTCGCCATGATCAGATCCAAAGAATTGATTGAGCCTTTTAAACAATGGAAAGGGTCGGAAGAGAGTTAAAAGCTCAAATGAGGGAAATTATTACATTTGAGTGAATATTCCTAACTCACATTTTTCAGTTTCCATGGCCTCTAGTAACTAAAAATAGCACTTCAAAATGTTCTTTGATCAAGAGTAAATGTACCCATCAGAGGCAATTTTTGTATCTCGGAAAAAAAGATTTAAAAATTAATTAGGAGTGTTTTGTTTTGTTGGACTGCATGGCAACATCTTCCAGATATACTTAGAGGGCTGTAACATCAGCAGTGGTTCCAGTCAAGAGGGAAGAAAGGTTGTATGGAAAGAGGATGTGTACTGAACTGATATGACTGAAAACCAATAAATGAAAATTTCTTTTGTAGCTCAGAGGAAAAAGTGGAGAGCACCATCACTACCAGGTTTGGTTTTCTTCAGTAATAATTTGCTTGATCTCTTCCAGTTCACATGGGATCTATTTTATTTGGGTGCATGGATATAGATGGCTGGTTAATAACAGACAGTTTCTATTAGTTGTGTGTACTGTCTTCAGTCCTTTTCCAGCCTGTTTGAATATGTTATGCCTTATTTTCTTTAAAATATTACTCTTTGGAAAGACTTTTTTCCTACATTTTTTCTTCCCCCCCCATCAGCACGTTCAACTTGATGGGTTTGTTAATAAACTTTTTAGCAGTGTGAGGACTGTTTTTGTAGCCCTGAAATATTTTGAAGTATTGCGGTTTGAGGGGAGAAAACGTGTTTTGTTTATTTGCTGTTTATTTTACACAGTATCTTGGTGTTTAAAAAATGAAAATACATGACTGTATTATTCTGTACATAAGCCCAGTGAGCCAGAATGGTCAGCCAATTTGTATATTTTGTTTCATTATGTACAGGAGTAAAATATTTATCAATAATGAACTAAATATGAGGTCTTTATTCTTTCAACTTCCTTTTGAAAATCTCTGTTTTATAAAACTGGAGGAAGTGAAGTGTAGACTGTATTTATAGTTTTATAGTCTATATGAGCTATACATACGCATAGAGTTATATGTATCTGTGTGTGTGTGTGTGTATATTTACCAAACCGTGGCTTCCTTATGCAACTCTGAGTTCTGCTGGGCAACTGTCGGGACAAAGCATGCTCAAACATTCCTTGATCTGCTTTTTAATGCCACTCTTTTTTCCTTAGTCTACCTTTGTAGGAGAAAAAAAAAATCTTTATGAAATTTCAGTAGCTGCTATTTTAAACTCAGCAGCATCCCATCTTCAGCTTCACAGGCTACAAATTTCATGGGTTTCAGATGTGGAAAAACAGTGTATACTTATAATCGAGATCAGGCAACCTGGGTTTAAAAGGTCTTTTCACCTGTGATCAGAAGACACTGTGGCTCTGTGACAGAAGCCATAGGAACCCTAATAAGATAATTCTGCTTATTCTTTTGGGAAAGATCACAACGGGTAGAAGAGCTGTCTAGGGTGAAACATGGAAAGTTAGTTGTTCTTGTTCCTCCTATTCAAAGCTTACTCAAACCTTCTATGAAACTACTGAAAGAGTTCAAGGAATTACACATTTTTGTTCATGTTATGAGTAGTTGCCTCCGGTGCTTCCTTCACATCTCTTACTTACATGATTCAGTTTCAGCGCACCTAAATGCAACTATTAATTTAGATTTTCTAAGTGAGGAGTGTATTGTCCTGGGTCTTTGTGTATGTAGACAGGCTTCTTTAGAAGTTATTCAGCACCTGCAAAGATACAATTGATTGGTCGGATTTGTCCATGCCCAAGTGGCTTCCAGATATTTGTTATTCATGGTATTTCTCACGTTTTAAATTAACCTTAGATAAAATAGAAGCTGTGTGAATTGCCAAAGAGAAATGTTTGAAAGGGCTGGCCAAGTTTTATACTGCATAAGAAACTTGTCACTGAGGTGAAGCAACTTGAGGGTAACAGCTATTGTAAGAGCAGATTTATTTGTCTGTTTTACTGTCACCTAGTCAAAAAACCTGCACTTCTGAAATGTGGATTGTTCCACAGTTGCTGATGCTTTTCTCTGGCAGTTGCAATCTGTACAACACTATCTCTGTGGGCTTAAACACGTAGATTAGTCTGAAGCTTAGTGTAAATGCATAACAGAGTTACTAGTCTTCTGACTGCTAGTAGGAGAAAACGGCAAGCATCTTTTTTTATCTGAGCTCTTCTTTTCTACACTGGCTGCTGTTCAGCACTCGGAATACAACAGGTCCGTTTGCCATATATCGTGACAGGCGCCCCGGGAAATTCTCGAGAAGTGTGTCTCCGTAGTCCGTTGGACTGTTTGCACTCATGTGCAATACTGATGATAATTACCTGAGTGTAATGGTAAAAGTGAAGGAAGAAAACTAGTAGTCATTTTTCAAATCTGAAAACGTGTTTCTTGCATTTACTTTTAAGTTTCGAAAAATAGGTGCAGACATTATGGTGATAGGTGCTTTGTGCATGTTTGCAATATCATCATCATTGATAGCTTCCTTTTTACAGGAACAATGCCCTCTGAGGACCAAAATACCTCTTTATCTTGATTGCTGGAGGACAGAAACCTCCAGGATAAGCAAGATAATAGGAACTAAAATAGCTCCGAGTCCCATTAACTCTAGCCGTCATAAAGCACGAGTAATGCACACTCGAACCAATCATTATTTATAATGAATTCTGAAAATATGATACAAAGCCTGAAGCCAAACTCAGATTAAAATCAATATGATGTCACATCAGTACTGATGTGTCTTTTGGAGTCGGCATGTGAAACAGAAAATGAGTAAAAAAGAGTATATTCATTATAATCTCTGAATTTGTACTTTGAAGGAAATGCTTATTTGCAATCGTGTTATGCAAAGAACATCTATGTTTATGGTCTGGTGATAAACCCTTTGAGTTCTTCCATGGTTTGCAGTGTAACCAGGACCCACTGAAAAAAAAAATCCTTGCATCTCATTACTCCTTTTAAATCTGTATTAGTATTTTTTTATATCATTGAGACTATAGTAACACTGCAAATAAATCAATTGTTCGTAAAATTGAGGTAAATATTTATTTCACAAAATAAGAGAAGTACTGCTATTTATTTCACATAGGAAGGTGATGACGTTGCCATGTCATCGTTGAGGGATGAAACAATGGTGCTGATACCGTGTTCAGGTTGGTCAAGATCAAAAGACTGAAAGAAGAATCATGTTCTCTGCAGCCCCTCTTCCTTGTGCGTGTCATGAGCCTTCCTTCCTATGAGTGTACTCATGCTGTCATTGACCTCCGTTTGAATGAAAAATAGTCAGATGCAACAACTCCTGGTCCACCAGCATGCCGTATGTCAAAATATGGTCTAAATATCAGAATCCAGATGAATATCTCCAGTTTTTCTTCATATCTACTCCTCTGTCTATGGCTGTTACTTCAGTCAATTTGTTTATTCCTATTAAACACCAGTTATTTTTAGTGCCTCTAGCAACTTGAAGGACTACTTACCTACACTTTTCATTTATGTTTATTGGAGTGTGTCCAGAGGAGGGCAAACAAGATGGTGAAAGGTCTTGAGGGCAAGATATAGGAGGAGCGGCTGAGGTCACTTGATTTGTTCAGCTTGAAGCAGAGAAGGTGAGGGGTGACCTCCTCGCAGCCTACAACTTCCTCACGGGGCAGCGGAGGGGGAGATGCTGATCTCCTCTCCTCTCTCTGGTGACCAGCAATAGGACACAAGCAAATGGAATGAGGCTGCCTCAGGGGAAGTTCAGGTTGGACATTAGGGAAAGGTTCTTTGCCGAGAGGGTGGTCGGTCACCGGAACAGAATCGCCAGTGAAGTGGTCACGGCACCAACCCTGGCAGAGTTTGAGGAGCATCTGGACAACGTTCTTAGGCATGTGGTTTAATTTTAGGTAGTCCTGCGAGGAGCAGGGAGTTAGACTCGATGATCCTTATGGGTCCCTTCCGACTTGAGATGTTCTGTGGTTCTGTGTTGAAAACTCATATTGTTAGGTTTCTTGCCTTCCACCCAAATAAGAAATCTTGACCATCCATGCATTCTTGCAGCACACAAAAGAAAAACAAAAGAAAATTTGTGTGTCTTTCAGTAGCAGTGTTCAGAAAGCCCAGAGAAGTGAGTTTTCTATCCAAGACCTAGTAATTATCTAATCTTCCACACTTACCATATACATGGTCTTCAAGATGCTAAAGTAAGACTCAGATGAAATGCAACTGTTTACATTGGGATGTTGCTACTAGAATAATGTTGTGCATATAAGATTTTTTTTCTTTATTTATTAGCTCTTGCACGTATGCACGAAAATAAAAATATAGTCATTACTTATGAATGGCATTGTTAAATACACATAAAAAGCATTATCTCATTGGAAAACTATTTGTATAGCTTTTGATTAAAATACCATGAAGCTGTCAGTTGAAAACACTATTCATTTTACAGTTTTATATGTGGATATACAGAATACTTGTGGCAATGTAACCTTCTGTATGAACAAGACAGATCTAGAGAAAGAAATATTTATAAGCAGACAGATAAAAAAGTGTACAAACCAGACAGATCATCAGTGATATGCTGACTCTGAAAGTTTTCTAGATGTCTTTTCAGGTCACTCTATAAGTTTGCCATGTGCATATATAATGGAAAAATGGACTAGATGCATTAATGTGACATATGTATCCATGCAATATTCTGTTTGATCTGACATAAAAATAACAGAGAAAAAAATAATACAGAAAAAAAAAAATCCATTGTGGGTAGAGGAAAGCTTGTTACTGACCTCAACAGGGCTATAAATGTCACAGTTTTTTTCCTGTTCTATGCTAGCTGCATCCTTTGAAAACTCAGTCTATTAGAGTTGCTTATTGCCATCCAGTGTTAATACTTCAGGTACCTTAAATCATGCGTTACACTGCCTCAGTAGTTCCCTTTTTTGGCTAACCTATATTTGGTGTACATCCATTTTTCTGGCCTACAGCCCTTCAGACGTACATAAATAACACAGTAAACCAACACTAACCGTGATAAGCATTCTACTGGTAGTAAAAATGTGGATGTTTCTCACGGGGGGCTGAAAAAATGATTCGGCTTCTTTGTAGTCAGCTTCTGCTTGGAATAAATAAGGGTTATTTACAATGAAACATAACTCTATCAGGTCTCAACAAATAATCATTCTGAAATAAATCATATATAGGAGATTTGGTTTATAAATCTAGTAAAGATTATGAAAATACAGTTTGAGTATTTTAGTATATGTTCAGTATGTACAGTTCAAGAGTACAGGGTTGTTACTTGTGATTTGTTTCCCTTTGAGTGGCAGCTGCTAGTTCTATCAGGTAATCAGTGATATTTTTTATTCCAGCTATTAAGATTCCACTAAGCCATTTTTGGGCATTTTCCTTGCAAGATGGCTCCTGTAGGAGCCAGTTTTCATAGTACGGTATCAATGAAATAATCATGTCTGTCTCTGAGAATTACGTTGCATATACTCAGGGCTGAAGCATAATGCATAGCACTAACCTATCTGTTACTTAGAAAAACAGAGGAGGAAGGTAGCAGTATTTAATTTGTTGCATTTATTTGTCATATTTGTTACATTTCTCTTGTTTAGTGTGCATACAGCAATCTTTATTTTTTTATCAGTCATTCTGGAAAAACAGATAGTATTAACTTCACATCAAAAATGCTGTCTTGATATTTCAGAAACACAAAAAAAAAAGGAGGAGAAAAAAAAATCTTCCTTTATGCCTAAAGACCAGTAATGAGTTTATAGGAGCAGCAGGATTGTTTATTTCAGGGCCAGGGATCTTCTGAATTGCCATTTAATTTCAGCTACAGTATTTTAATGAGCATAGCAAAAGTTGCATTGGTAGTAAAGTTCATATACAGACCAAACAAAGCTCTTACGCTGATACCTAATATGAATCTCTGATCAGATTGTCAAAATGCAAAAAACTGTTTCCATCTCAATATCTTAATTTTGCATATATGTGACTGAAGTCTTTCCTACACAGTGTTTTGTGAAGGCACTCAGTGCAGTTTGCTGCACATAAACACAGAAGAAGGTTCCCCAAAACACGGAGCAATATACAAGGTTGGGGTTTTTTTTCTAAGTTGAGTGTTTGTAATTATGATTATTATTACTCTGAAATATTTATATCTTCAATTTTAGACTTCTAAGTGTGTGAGCAGAGTTGTACAGTAATGAAAATTAGAGCATGCATGTGATGTGCTGGTTTTCTACACCGTTTTTTAGGAAAATAATAATTATTCTTGTCTTAAGCATTATTAGAAGCGTAGGACTGTGTATCCACGGTAATGGGCGAGGAGCGTTCAGTCTACTTAAAACTTTTTGTGAGTTAACGTGCGTATGTATGTATGTGCAAGCATATCTCTGTCTTCGGGGAAATGTGTTGCTTCGTTAGTCACCAGCGTCTTCAGACAAGTGGGTGGCTCTCAGTGAAGGTGCGCCTGTACAGCTGGGGCGGCTGGACAGCCCCGGGCGCCGAGAGCCATTTCCAGCCATGCCATGGGCACCACAGAGGAGCTGCTCCGTAGCTCCGAGTAGAGAGTAGGAGAGCCAGGATTTAAGATGTGTTCGGAATACCAAGCCCCAGCCACCTCTGATGTCCATTTCTGGGGTCTGTTTCTTCAATGGAGAAAATTAAGAGTATCAGTTGGGTTATCCAAAAGGATCTTAAGTTAGGAGCAAGAGGAAAACAAAAGAAAAAAGCTTAAATTAGGTAATAATCAGAGTCTGTGATGGTTATTCAGCCTCAAAGGATGCTCTCCTGCTGCAGAGTGAAATGCATGGGCATTGCTAATGCTGTGGTGTGTCTTTTCCCAGCCTTCTTAATAACTCTGGACACATGGTTTTGTGGTGTCTTGTTATTGATCAAAATTTCACTGTTCACAAATGTGGGTATTTATTCCTGTATAGCAGCTTATTTAAAAAAAAAAAACAAAACTGGCTTATTTGTCTGACTTTATTCGCAAAATGTTATTGTAGCTGTTTGGGTATATATATGCATCAGTATATGTACAAAGAGTGTGCGTCTGATCAAGACTACAGTTTTAGGATTTGTATATGTACAAAATTAAGGGATTTTACAAATGAATGGCAATTTCTTGGCTTTTACTTCTGAAAAGAGAATGGTTGGGGTTTTTTTTTCTGCACTGTATGTGTACACAAGTGGGGCAAGAAAACATATTTCTGGGCCTGTGAGTGTGGAAAGTTAAGCATTGAATTTAGCAGTTAAACTTAATGTCCCTTGGC
>JAVJGG010000007.1:16203789-16241284 GCA_035590195.1 Aviceda cuculoides
TATAAACCTGGGTGGGAAGAAGAAGGAAGGGGGGACATGTTTGGAGTGATGGCATTAGTCTTCCCAAGTCACTGTGATGGAGCCCTGCTCTCCTGGAGATGGCTGAACACCTGCCTGCCCGTGGGAAGTGGTGAGTGAATTCCTTGTTTTGCTTGTGTGTGCGGCTTTAGCTTTAGCTATTAAACTGTCTTTATCTCAGCCCACGAGCTTTCTCACTTTTACCCTTCTGATTCTCTCCCCCATCCCACCAGGGGGGAGTGAGTGAGTGGCTGTGAGGGGCTTCGTTGCTAGCTGGGGTTAAACTGCAACAGTAGTGTTTTATCATGTGCTTTTTATTTCTTTTTGGTTTTCAGCTCTTTACAAATATTATGTCCTTATAAGGAGTCCACTCTTCAATTTTTAGTTGAGGAAGGTAGCCTAGTATTGTAGGAATTTGAACCAAAAAAAATTTTGACTAAGATGAAGGAAGGTGTTTGGGTTTTCCACATGCATTAGGTAGAGTCTGAGAAAATATAAATGTTTAAAATGTGTACTACTGTTGCTTTGATAAAGAGCGTTCATGATCTGTTAGCTGTGACAGACAGTGACTATATACATTTGGACTAAATGATTGTTGTAGGTCTCTTCCAAGTGAACTATTCCATTCTGTTCTACACCCTAGACTGGCACTTGTGCGCTGACCTCTGGCAAACTGGCTACGTAAAATATTTTATTCATGCAAATGCCCTTAGCTAAGAGGTTAAGAAGGAAGGTGGTCTTGTGGTTGATGCTGTAGACTTGAGTTTAGGACTACTGGATTCTAGTTGAATGCAGGAGTTATTTGTTGATTAGCTGCTATCACACCTGCAGGTGTATTAGGGAATGGGTATAGGAACATGGGATTTATGTGTATTCATATATACAAGTCTTTTTAATGAGGTCACAAATCTCAACAAGCCAATGAAGCTGCAAAACTTTTAAGGATAGACTAGCTCATTAGTTTTTAAAACCACAATAGTGGTATTTTCAGAGAAAATAAAAATTAAATGTATTATAAGGATTTAGGATATTTTAAAGAATTTGGAAGCAGCAGGTGGTTGCTTGGCCCATTATCAGGGGAATCGCAGGTGAGTAATGATGGTAAATAATATTTTATGTTCATCTACTGTATGAGTGTGTAGTGTTCAGTAGGTCTGAAGATTTTTGGGTTTTTTTACTGCTTCTCAGAGTTGTGATAACCTAGCAGATGCACAAAAAGTCTGCAGGATAAACCATGCAGGGACATGTGTTCAAATAACGTGAAAAAGTTGCCTTTTCCAACGTGAGTATCTGTGCTTCCTTCACAGAAGAGAGGAGCTAACTTTACATCTGTGTAGAAAATACTAATAATTTAAGTGTTCTCAAAATGTCTATTTCTAAAATGTTGTGAACTCACTCAGAAAATTTCGTGAGGCCCTGCAAATTTTAGTGCTGAGTATCTTTTGCATACACCTGGCTTACACAATAGAAACATACTTTGAAATGGTGTGCTAATCTTGAGTGCGTGATACTTAGATGACAGGGTTCTCCTATTTTGTATGTTTAGAATATCCTTTTTATTGAGTATGAATACATGCTCTTTTTTGCCTTTTTTTTTTTTTTTTCACTGAAAAGATTATAGAAGGCTGTGTGGGTGTGAAATGACTCGATTGAAGAACTGAAGCTTTCTCAATATTGTCCAAATGAAGACCAGTATTTTTTCTCTAATTTAAACTTCTGTCCTCATCGTCACTGGAAACTATTTTTCTGCAAATGTTCCTGTTTTAATTTTGGATAATTTCTAGTTCGCCATTCAGTCAGGCAGCCCAGCTTTAGAAATAATGTCAGTTATGATGTCACCCAGCTCCTCCATTTGTTAGTTACATTATGTACAATCTGTACTCTGCATGAGGCTATCACGCTTTATCTTGTCTGCAGCTGGTTTTCATCACGGATTAAATCATAAGTTTTATTTCGAATATAAATCGCCACAATTAGAAGGAGAAAAAAATCCAAACTTGTCCTATGAAGGATTACAAAAAAATACTAAGATGAATGGGTTAGCAACTGAAAAGTTCCATTTGAACTTCACACTTAAAAGCAGTAAAAACAGGAGGACATTATTTCCACCCTCCTCTGTAAGCATTTACAAATCTATATGTCCAAAACCATAAGGACTTCGTGATCCACCTTTGGAAATACACCAAGTTGTAAGTCAGTGCCACCCACTATAGGTGATGTTCGAGAATGATGATAAGACGGAAATATGCATCTATTTCTTGGTGGTTTAGCTTTGCGTAGTTTTTTTCTTCCCCTCCCCGCCATGTTCTGGCATAGTAATTTCCATTATTGTGTCATTTACAGTTCCCACTATCGAATGCCCTCAGTCTTAGAAGACATTTCTGAGGAGCTCATTATTTGGGGGAATATCCATTTTACCCTTCTTTAGATATATGACTAAGGCCTAAGTCAACTATCTATAGTCGTCTAACATAGAGGAGCTTCTGCTGACAAAAATGCAGAGCACTTAAGTAAGGCTTATTTTCCAAATTGCTTCTTGGAGGAGTCTGTTTCCATATTCTTAGTCAGATATGCACAAGGATGTAACATAAATAACGCATAAGATTAGTGTGTGCTGAGGCTTTGCAATATGTTGCATTTGCTATTAAAAAAAAAAATATCCGTTGCACATGACCACTTCATTTGTAGCTTACTGTTAAGTGTAACTTTAGACAATGAAAGTCTATGAAAGTTGTTGCATGTAACTTGGCACCCTAAAAAATTGTTATAAGAAAAATCATGCAATATTGAAACTACAGTTTCTGTTGCAGAATTATTACTAGAAAGGTACAGTTTGCACATTTTCCTTAAAAAAAAAAATCTAGTCTGAGTCTGGCAGAAGTGCGGGGAATGGATTTAAGGAAAAAAAAAGGAGGGGAGAAAAAAAAATAAGAAAAAAAAAGAGAGTCTCACAGTAGTCAGATATGATTTTTCATCTATGCACTTGCACTACACTTTGCTTCAACACAATTGAAAATGATTCAGTGAGTGAAGTTGCTAAGAACGAAGTGGGTGTTTCCAAGTGCCAGTCAACAGAAAAATGATAAAAATGTTGCAGAACTGAATGCTAGTGTGCAGAACTAGAAGGTGAAGTGAAATGGCAGTGTACTTTGTATCCGCCTCAGCTAAGTTTCCTGAAGTATTTTAAATACATATTTTTAAGTTAAATGAGAACAAAATGTTTAAGTCCAGAATAGATGTATTCTATTCTATCAAACCACATAACTCCAAAAAAATAGTGGAATATCTTTTATACAGATGCCACTGCAAGCATCTTACTGTGTATCTGATATCATAGCAGTATCATCTGCTCCTCTGTCAAAGGAATTTTTATGAACTTACATACCTCTAAAGTCTCAGTTCTTATTTGAACTAATAAGCCTAAATGTCATGTAAAAAACTTAGGTATAAGGCATATTGTTATTATTGGGGGAAATAATTTGGAGATCATTACACAAGTGAACTTTATGGCACCTACTTTATTAAGGTATGTTAAGTGGTCACAATAAATTAATCTCTTTTAAATTGGAAAAGAGAAGGGATGGTTTCTGACTTTCAGCAGTATTAGTGAGTAGTAGTTTCATGTCTTATGATGGTTTTTTTGCCCACTCTGCTCAAGCTGTCCTCTGAAGGACTGCTTCTGCACTGGTAGATATCAGAAATGGCCGAGACAAACTGGTTATCATCTTCTTGAGCCATTAAAAAGGTCCAGCATTGGGCAAGGAGAATGTAATTTAATATGATAACCTCAGTTTTGTTTACCCTTTGTGTTTTTTCTCTTCCTTCAGGGTTAGCCATAGTAGCGCTGCTAAACCTTCTGTTAGCAGCAATATTTGGAAATGAGTAAGAATTCCTCAGCTGGCACCAGTTTCTCTTGTTACCTAGATTTCAGATTCCTTATGCCTTAAAAAGCGCTTACAGCTTCCACCTGGAAGACGTGAGAAATGAGAAGGCAAAGAAAGGGTAGCAAGTTCTCCCAAGCTAGACCTCTCGAGAGCAGTGATTAGTTCCCATCTTTACAGCTCCAGGGTACAATTGCACAGCTAAAAAGGGGAGGTGAAGAGAGGGTTATCTGGATAAAACATTAAAGACTTTTAAAATCTCACTTCAAATAAATTAAGTTTTGATTAGGCTGACTGAGATACGCACTTGTATTTGGGATGCTCTGCATGTTTAAGTATATGCATAATCATGAATAAAATCATGTGAAAGAACACAGAGGATTCTGATGCTAAAGTAGTGAGGCAAAACTAAAACCTAAGAAAGTAATTTTAACCTGGTTGACAAAAATGAATTGTAGACTTGTAGCATCCTGTTAAGGATATGCTGCTATGTTAAGAGTGACTTCAAAAGCAAAGTTTCTTTACAGGTTTCCCAGAAAATCTTGATCCAGGTAGGGCTAATTGATATCAAACAGTGGTATGTTAATTAAGGAAAATTTCCAACTGACCTAGACAAACCAGACAAATCTTGAATAATAGAAGATACTAGTTTTAGTATCTTTTTGCCTACTGGTAGCAACCCCTTATATGTTAGCACTATTGACAGCAGACGAAATCCAGTTTTATTTTACAGGAGGGGAAAAATGATGCTTTCTTACTCTAAAAACACTTTCTGTCGTCTTTGTTGATTTTGAACAAGTGAGAAAGTATTGCAATAACAACATGTGGATGAACAGGTAGTTAAACCTGTATTTAGGAATGTAGGCATGAAATTTTAATAAAGTTGAGTCCCCATATTTAAAACAGTTGTATTAAGTGGCTTAACAGTGGGAAATTTTGTTCAATAGACAGCAGGAATATGAATTTTAAAAAATTTAAAGTTTTTAACTACTGGCTATATTGGACAGTTTTTGAACTCGCATTTCTTGATTTTTCAGTCTGCTTTGCATGGCTTTTGTGATTATGAAATTGGAAAATGCTGAAATTGGAGCATTATTTCTTAAAATAAGCAGGGCAAAAATCTTTGTGTTATATGTGTGGTTTTGATGTGGAAGCTCTCCAGAGCACCAGTGGTTTTCTTGTACAGCGTTATTCTTTGTGTATTTTTACAGACAGAAAGCTAATGCTTTCTCCTTTGGGGTTTTATACTGTTTTCCCTGTGTTTCCCTGTATGTCTTTCATGCGTACTTGCAACACAGACAGGTAACGCTTCTTTTTATCCTCTCCAGATCTCTAAGCTTGATTTCCCGTGTTGTCCCGTTCCCACGTTGCTCTTATTAGCTTTTCCTCTTACCTGCTTTGTTTGCCATCCGGATACCTATACAGCCTACACCTCTGTCTTCTGAACTGGATTTCCCTCTTCTAGGTCAAGCACAGCCACATAAATATGTGTATTTTAACTTCTGCTCAGCGGTGTGATCAGCCCATAATCACGGTCTGTACTCCACACTGTGCACTCATGAGCTACAATTGGCTTTATGCTATTAAGGAAGGGATATTCACAGATGTAGGGTTTGTTAAGATGTGTGGGAAAAGAGAGAGAAGGGCTGAAAAATTGACTTGTAAACAAAAGAATGCTGCAGGAAGCACTCAGACATAAAGAGGAAGAAAACTCTGTGCGATCCTGAGGGGATGGTAAAAATTGCAATGCTATGGAGGTGTGCTTTTGGGCATTACTGGTTTTTTAGTGAGAACGGTTCATGTGAAGAGTTGTCAGTTAAGGTAATTGTACATGAACAGGTAGTCCCAAAGAGTCGATGTTGTGACAGTATGCAACAGTCAACAGATGAACATGAGTGAGTTTCAAGTAAAGATGTCTCAGCCACCTTAATTGCATGGCCACAGCCACTTCTGACTGCCTTTTGTACAGGGGGAAAAAAAGATAATTAAGACATGTGAAAGGCAAAATATTAAAATTTTTGTGTGTACTGTATTTCTGTTTCCTTTCTCTGTAGAGAACCTACAAGAATCTCTTTTTTAACTTTTTTTTTTATTTTTTTTTAATAAGGAGGATAAACCTGTTTGAAGATAGAGATTTGAGGATAAAAAACAAATATTTGGGGAAAGGTGACATTTTAATAGAGATAAATCTAGAGTTGTTCCTGGTGTTGGAGTCTGATCCTCTTTCCTTGGATGCAAGCACATGTAAAACCAGGTCTGCTGGTAGCTTTGAGTGAGGAACCTTGCTGTTTTTAAAAAGATGGCTGCTGCACACAATCTTATCCTCCTTTCTGGGATTTGGAGTAGTATGCCAATGTATAGCTGTTGAGAGCATTCAGTTTATCAATTCAGAGAGAGTTTGGGGATGTGGAGCCAGCTTTTTCTTACATTAAGATTAAAAAAGAAGAGAAGGAAAAGGCAGGGAGTAAAGTAAAAAGAATGTGCAAAAGAGGGAGAAGACAGCAGAAACCCATGGTTCATAGATGTCGTTCAAGAGTTAGCTCAAGTCGGCAGGTAGACTCTCCGTACAGTTCAGACTTGTCAGGACGTAATTTAGGTTCACAGAAAGGAATTCTCAAAAATTATCCCTGTGGGCATCAGGCCCAGAGATGAGCTGGTGAAGTGGACGGTTATGATGTTACAATTTTGCCCTTGTGGTATAGCTTTCAGATTGTACGATCTTCTGTGTGGATAGATTATAAAAAGAGGCAGTGGCTGGAACAGCTCAGATTCTTGCTACCTTCTGCGTTAAATTACCACTACTTCATATATATGAAACTTTGTGTTTGGGCATTAATTTCAAGTCTCATATGCTTTTCACTGTCATTTTGGATTTTTGGACTTAATATAATCTTTCTGTTGTTAACTGTTGTAGACCTTTAAAAAGAAACAACTCAAGTATAAAGTGTCCTAGAATAGGTGTCTTAGATTGTGTTTGGTGTCCTGGAATAGCTGAAAGTGTAGGCCACTGTGTAACAATACTTCAAAGCATGAAGTATAGCTTCCTAATAGCTATAGTTTTAATACTACACTAAAATTGTTTTAACCACCAACCAAAAATACACCTGACAGGCATAACTCAGGAGGTAAGCTATATTTTGTTAATACTTTGGTTCTTTGTCTTGCTATGACATCATAGTTCTCAGGATCTTCCATGGGTTCAGTTTAAGAACATTTAGCTTTAGAATTACATTACAAAAGGTTTTGTCATTTTCGTCTTGATTAATTAATTCAGTTTAATGAAAATACAATATTTAAAGTGTACAAAGAAATGTGTAGGCATTAAGTATTCATCAAGACATGTCTGTGACTGACAGTATTTATGGTATTTGTGTTGTATATATGGACACCCAATAAGAAAAAAAGAGTGAATGTCCACAGTCACTCAGAAATCGTGCCACATAGCATTAGCATTAGAATTTAGGACCTCTTTCTCTGTCTATCTGCACAGTGCAGTCTGTTTTATTTTGAGAAATATAATTGTTAGGCAAATAGTCCTTTCCACCTCCAGATACCTTTAGAACATTATAATCCGTGTATACATTCAGGATGTTTACTGGCAGAGTGCTGATTTCTGCAGATTTTTAGTTCCTTTTCATTTTCACATTCTTTATGTCTTTTACTGTTATCTGTTTCTCTCTCTCTCTTTAAGGTTTTCCACTCTTTAATCACCTAGGAAACCAAACATTGATATCTTCCCTGCATTACAACATTTTCCTCTCCTATCTTTCTCAAGAGGTAAAAAGGGGTTGCATAGCTTGCTTTTGCTCATAGTTCCCTCCAAGCACGGTATGTCACTTCTGATATGCAAGTTTCCAGGTCCCCTTCTAAATCTAAACACAAACTGAAAACAGAGTTGCAACTTTTTCTCCTTCCTTCCTTCCTTCCTTCCCCCTCAGTACCCAGAATGACTTCATAACTGATAGTCTCGCAGAATTAAAACCTTCATTAGCAGTAGTAAGGGGAGTGACAGAACACTAGTATCTGTTGTGTTTTAGAAATTATCCTTTAGGGTTTTTATGAGCTCTCATTGTACCTAGAGTTCAGCTATCATTTTGTTATCAGAGATGCAGCTCTTGGCAACAGACAAGAGACACCAGTACACACACTGAACTCTTTCGGTCTGCCTATTTATGCTGAAAGTGTGTTTTCTCTCCTTACGTGAAGAGATGTAAGCTATTTTGTGAACGCTCATCAATCAAACTAGACTTGCTACTGCGTAGACTGTTCTATTTTACCTTAGAGACAAGTTTATCTTAGTACACAAACGTAGTCCCATGAAAGCCCTCTTAGCACCTCGCTCTTGAGTTCTTGTTTCCACAGCAATGCGAACATTTTTTTGCCTTTTTTCATCATTTTGAAATTCCTGCTACTTCATCTTCCTTATGCTGCCCGGACATACTGCAGCTGATAAGATGCAACATTTTCTTAGCAGTTGCAGGAAGTCTTCAGGAGAAACTGGCTGGAGAGATATTGCTTTCATTTAACATCATCACTTTTGCAAAACTGAATGAAAATTTTAGCCATGTAAAGACAAGGATAACAGGCAAAGAAGAGATTATTTGTACCTTGCCCTATAAAAGTGGGGAGAAACTCTTATAATGAGTGCAAATTGTGTCTGCTTTGAAAAAACAAGAAAAAAAAAACCCTTCAAAAACCCACACCATTTTTGCTAGAATGGAGGAGTCTCAAATAACTTCAAATTTTATTTCTACCATAGAATTTTCCTGTAAATATTATTCTTTCAAGCACTAGAACAATACAAATGGGGAAAATAATAGTCAAATACAAGCCGCCTGAAACAATGAGATATGTTTCATCTTGTGCTTTCCAGGCTTGGTCAATGCCAGTGATAGGTAAACAATATAGATACTAAAATGAAGTATCAGACTATGACTGATACTCAATCCTGCTATGGAGCCTCTTCACGATAATAGTTTTGAGTCAAGATTCTGGGCATGGTGTGAAATAACTCTCCGTCAAAAATCTGTAAGAATTCAAGTTGGGCAAGGCTTGGAGCTGCATTCAGTTATGAACTCTCCAAGAGCCCATCTAAACATTTCTTTCAGAACTTTCTTATATGTGCTAACGTCATGATGCAGAGTCTGTTTAATTTTTGTGGCTGGTGGCTCACGGTGGCTTTTTTCGCAAATAAGCACTGCATAGTTCAGAGCCCTTCAGAATTTTTTGCCATTGATCCAGCCTACAAGAACTGAGAGGATGAAAACGCTGGGTAAACAGATGAGAGCAGCGTGTGGAATGGAGGTGGGGGTGATTGTCCTGTCTTAGACACCCCTCCCACCCCGCATGAGAACATGCCCTCGGTGCTCCACAAGCAGAGCTACTACTGTTTCTAAGCTGCACTTACACATGCAGCTGCCGTAGAAAGAATTGTTACCGCCAGGAGGGTTATCAGGTGCCGTGCCCTGTGCCACCGTCACTGGGAAGGTTCCCTCAGCCCCCTCCCCGGGCAGCTGGGAGGAAGGGAGGGTGTCCCAGAGGTCAAAGATTTGCCCAGGACTGCAATGCCAATCTGTAGGAAAAAATGAAGGTTTCACTCGCAGCATAGCTGCTGTGTACCTGCGTATACAAAAGATCCAGCCTGCGGCACATACTGCCAGTGGGGAAAAATAACTGGCCTTCTGAAAGAGACCATCTCTTTGATGTTCTATTTAGGGTCAAATTCCATATGGATTTGAAATCCTAAATATGATTTTTGCTAATTTAGGGAGGCACACTGAACAAACTCCTGTCTCCAGCTCATTTAACCTTCTACAGGCTTTTGTAAATGAATTTATCAAAGATGACATGGTGTCTAAATGCTTTTTAAACATTTTTTAAAAGTTATGGCAGTAGCAAATATGTTTAAAAAAGTGAGACTGGTAAATCAAGTTCTCCGAAGTTAGGAAATGACAGAATTTAAATTCAGCGCAACCAGAATTTTAACACTTTAAACTGCATGCAGAAACTGTTTAATGTCTGAGACTTGGAGATTCATTTCTGCAGTCCTGATAGCACTGATTCCTAGCAGCCTACATTCTTCTCTGTGAGTGTCTGAGAGTGGTGATGGAGGCTTTCAAGTGACCTCCAGCCATAATTTTACATGTACTTTATGTATAATTTTCTTTCATGATGTTATGGGAGACATTTTTTAAAAAGAACACCTGCTCCATCTTGTGAGTAAGTATTTATTAAATTCTTTTTGTCTTATACAGTCATGACTGGGGGTCAAACTAGCAGGCCGTTGTTTATTTAAAACTGTAAAATACAGCATAAAACATACACGGAAGAGGATCAAGCACTGGCAACATCAGTTCTTCCGTTTCCTGAATTTTCAGTGTTTGCTTTCCAAATTTAGTGGTCTTTTACTATAGATACATTTTTAGAAATCTAATATCCTGGTGGAGATGTTAGATGAAGAATGTCACTAGTGCATGTGTATTACCTCATATTGTGAAATAAGACATGGATTCTACTTCTAGCCTTGACATGACGTCTGCGTAAATACTTGGTCAGATCAATAAGACTGTCTCTGATTTTTGGTCTAAAAAAGGAATACTGCTATCAGGTCATCCTTTTTAAATACTCTAGATTTTTAAAAATATCTCTAGATGAAAATATAAGCTTTTAATATTTGAATTAAGGTATGATCTGCTTAATGGGAATGAATTGAGGAATCTAAGAGGATAACATTATCTTTTTCACAGATTCCCTGGCAGGCTTATTTTGGTGAATTCCGTCTTTCTCTTCCAACCATTGTGTTCTGTGAGGGCATCATGTAGATGTACAGTTTCCTTTCAGAGAGGAGAAAAATAGCCAAATGAGATTAAATGAATGACTTCCCTTCATCCAGTTGCAGTCTTTGCATGAGAGTTGATTGATGTTTTGCCATTTTCACATCTTGTTACAATCCTTGTCATTTGAATGAATTGTCAGCATTTTAATGTCTTGAATGCTCTGTAAATTATAGCATAGGTACTCCCACCTTGTTTATATACTGAATTTTGATGGACCTATCCATTTTCTCTTTCTTTAGTTTGTAACTTTACTAACTACTAAAGAAGTGAAACATATGACCAATCAAACCTCAAAATGTTTAAAACAAAGCAATGACTTAATCTGTTGTGTTTCATAGATGGCATGTTGTGTTTCATAGATGCTATGCCCTAGCCCTGCTTTAAGTGACACTGGGAAGATTTAGATGAACGCGTTTATCTGGTAGTTCTGTTTTGGTTTTTGCTAGCCCAGTTTAAATGAGTGCCTTCTCACTGAGATGAGACTGGCCTCCAACTGTGTGCTATTCTGCTTCTCTGTCCCTGGGATAAAGGAGATCAAAATGAGAAGCGAGAGTATGGAAGAAGAGCCATCGTGCCCACTAACTGATGGAAGAAGGTTTACTGGGGCAGAAGGGAGGCAGTGTCAGTGATGTATACTGGAGCTGGATTGTGTGGGCTGTGTGTAGGAGTGGGAGGAGGAACAAAGGAAACATCAGGGAAAAAGAAGGGAGAGCATGTGAGTGGAAGAGAAAATTCTCCCTTCCTTTCAACCTTGAGACTAATCCTGCTTAAATGCTTTTCTCTTCTTACCAGCCAACTTTACTCCTCCGTTTCCCTTCCCTTTCCCCCTCCCCTTCCCTTCCCCTTTCCCCTCTGTAGGGGGCATAAAAAAGAAAAGGGGGGGGGGAAGCATAGGGGGAAAAAGCAGTAGAGTATAATTTTCTTCATTGGCTCCAGGACTGTGTAGATTGCTTCCCCTTTCACGTGTTGCGGAGTGCTTAGTAATGTTCTGGAATTGCCCGCCTGTCTGCATTTTTGATCTTGTCAGTAGCTGTGATGAGCTAAAACTGGTAAGGGGGGTGACATATATGACTGGTTTGAATTCTGTCGGTAACTCATCGTGTTTCTTGTATGTGCAAATATATTTTGTGTAAATCGGAATATATTGTGGGAAGAAGCTGGCAGACAGAACTCAACGTGCACAGAAACCGGTTTGATCATTAAAGCAGTTCAGTGTTAGAAATTGCTCATGTATGCCAAGAATGAAACATTTCTGAATGTGTGGCCTGGCTTTTTTTATCAGAACATTATTTTTTTTTTTTTTTTTTTACACATAAGCATTCTCATTCTCTGTACATCTTGTGCAGGTTTTTGGGTGGGCTTTTTATCAGAGCAGAGCGAGCCGAAAATGCTATTGAATCTGAATAGTAGCGTATTAGGCTTAGCTGAAGCAGACGGCTACAAAAGACATTAGGCAATGGAGACTCGAGCCTGAAATATTAAAAGAAGTGTGCCTCTTTAATCTTCAAAAAAAGGTATGTTTTTAAGGTGAAGATAAACTTTGAAACATAGGACAGTAGAAAACACACCATTTAGTTTAATAATCTATAATTGCTAAGAAAATTATGTTCCCCTAACACTTTCAGCTTTTTTAGAAAATGAATCAACAAAGTGAACAAGTCAGAGGTAATTATTTTTCATTATGTCCCTATTTCTATTGTTTTCACTCTGAATCTGTGTAGGCTCGCAGTGTGGCTCTGCCCTACTTTAGCAGTCAGGTGGTTGATTTTTTTTCTTCCACATCTTTGATTACACCACCATAAAAATGAAAGGAGCTTCATCAGATTTTAGTTTTGGTCTGGGGACTTTTCCTAGCTCTTGAGCCTGAATGAATATTTAAGCAACTTATAATGCAACAATTGTTATTCTGAGGGAAAAATAAAAAGCAATACTCTACTGAACATCACAGTAGCCTGATGAAAAGGTAATGGCACCTCTGCAGAATAGAATAAAATCAAATCCTAATTGTTTTGGTCAATTTGACTTGCCAGCAAGTCATGCTTTAATCTCTGCATAAATTAGAAGCCTTTTCTCTGTTCAAATTCCTGTGGGGTTGCTGTCTTTGGCTTCTGTCTACTTAATTCAGCTCAGCTAGCGAATGCTTTTGGATAATGTCATGATATTTCCATTAAAGAATTCAACGTTGGTGAGAAGAAAGGTGTCAAGCTGCTATTATTCAATCGAGATGAGTTTCGGCGATAAGCCTTTGGCTTGGCAGATTCCTCGAGCACTGTAAAGGACGTTAGTGAATAAAGTGAGGTGCAGGATCCAAGGACAAAACTGTTTGCCCAGTGTACCTGCAGTCAGAGTAAAATGTAATTCAGATTACAGCAAATGAAGCTTCTGGTGCTGGTGGCTGATGAAGAAGAAGGGTATGCCAGCACTGGCTTTTGGGAAGAAGTTGGGCACAGAAGGGAAAGACGGAGGATTATCATTGATTATTTCTTTCTGAAAGTAAGTTAGGTCATGGGATATGTACCGATTCCTGGAGTTACGCTGTCTTAGTCTGCTCTTGGTTAAGCGTGTCCTGCTTTTCTCTTGTTTCTACTCCTAAATATAGTGTATGAAACCATTCTCTACAGTAAGGCTGCTAAATGTTGAGTCTGGCCCCTGCTTTACTGAAAGTCTAATTCTCTCAGTCAAGCACTGCCGTTTTGTTTTTCTCTTTATGGAATGAAAGATACGTTAGCATGAGGAAGGTCACTATACTGCCAATACAGAGTTGATAATTGCCATCATTTCTGAACAGTGGAATGTCATTAAAATAAAAAAGATTAAATCCCTCAAATACTGATAGAGTTGTGTAGTTGAAACACGTAGTTTCAAGTACAGACCAGAGGAAATAATGTACAACAGTCTGAGGTGCAGATTGTTAATTCATTTGTTCAGTCTAAAGGGTGCAAAGACTTTCATATGTTAATAAAAAAATTAAAAAGAGCTTTATAAAAAGTATTTCTAACCACCTTTTGTAAAAGCCCTACTGAATACATGTGTAAGCACCCTAGAGTTCACACAAATCCTGCTATTTATCAGTCTGTTTGAATGACCTTGAGATGCTATCATCTTGACTCCAATCAGCTATATTCTTGGGAGAGTGGGGGGAAGAGCTGGAGGGGACGCAGTGGAAAATGCATAAGTAAGAAGAAAAAAAAAATAAGAAAAATGTTCTTTTCTGGAGAGCTTGAGTTATAAGATTAGATTATAGCTAGCAGAATCAAGGGCACATAGGCATGGCACATGATGATTATGATTTATGGGAGCATTAAAAAGGAAGAAAATCAATATATATTCTAAAAGTTCTGTTTTGCTCAGATTAATCTAAACCCCCTCCTTGGGTTCGTGATGACAGAGGAAGGCTGTGTTGATAAGAACTTTTCCTTTTTTCCTCAACAGTAGTTTCAATAACTGTTAATGTACAAATCCAACTTTAAAATGAAAGGCTACAAAAGGTTCATTTCCTAAAAAATAAAAGCCAGTAGGTACAATTTGCAATAAATTTAAGGTCAAATGTGACATTAGATAGGCATCTGCTACTAATAAAGAAAGTGATAATGCAGTACGTGAAGATTCTATTACCAGGATACAAAACCAAAAGATTAATCTCTCTGTAAAAAATAGACTCCCCTTCAGCCCTTTCTGCCAGTTATTTTCTTTGTTCTGATGCCTATAGCAAAGTGGTATCTTCAGCTGAAGATCTATGCTGTTTTTACTTTTATAATTTAGTGCATCATAGATCTAATCAGATGTTTGTAGCCAGTTAAAAAACGTATCATACTTTTCTGTCTATGCTATATGTTGATTTGATACAGTTTTCTTATGTGGTTATCTGAAAATATTTCTTATGAAACTTTGCTATTTTTAATATATACATGCAAATATTTTTTCAAATAATATTAAATCTAATATTTCTAGGTATTGTAGAAAAGAAAAAAATGCAGTAATAAGATACATGCAGCCACATAGCCAAATACCTGCCTCCACCTCCTCAGTCCTATAAATGTCATACAAAGCAACAGTCAATATTCCGGACTAGGACAGGTAAAGACACAATTAAGACTCTTCTGTTACATAAAAACTGTAATGCTTTTTGACTAAAAATGGTAAATGCAATGTATAATTTTTCTTAAGCGTCCATGTAGTCCTTGCTGGTACTTTATATTTTAAAATACTGCCTTTGTGGTGTTTTTTTTTAAAAACAGCCCCCATTAAAACCAAACCAACCAAACAAAAAACCCTCTTAAGCAGCAGTATCTTAAAAATAGACAGATAAAAGGCTATTTAACTGAAATAGTTTTGTTCTTGGAGGACTAACTTGTAGATAATTGGAGTTTACAAAGGGCACCTATCAGAGTATCTACTGTAAAGCAGACACCAATTAATGGGAACATCTGAAGGAGAAACAAATGATGGGAAAAGTTAGACACCCTGCACCCCCATCCCCTCCAAAAAAACACCTTACATTATAGGATGTTCTACCCATATGGAAAAACCTTCTTTTCCATACTTCAATATTTAGTTATGAGGTTTAACATTTGTACATTGTCTCTTAAATGTCTCCAAAATTCAGTCCAATTCCTCGGAACTGCTGTAGGTATAATTACATACCACAGAACTGTAATTACTACACTGCAGAATATTAACAAAAACATGAACTACAACATATCCTTCCTAACTTTTCTTTGCCACTGAAAAAAAAAGTTCTGTATGTTTTTATTTATTAATGGTATTTAACATGCAAACATTTTAAAGATTTCTATTTAAAGATACCTACAAATGGCACTAAAACTTGTCTTAGAAGAATAGTAATGAAGGTAAATAATGAAGAAAGTTCTATGAGCTAAGATACTGGGAAAATGTCATTGGAAATAAATGCCTTGTAGCTACCAATCAGTGAAGCTTTACAATACCTCTGTAGAATAAAGAAACGGTTATATATTTCTCCGTTTCAGCTACTTCGTTAGTATAAGGTATGTCCGACAGAGCCAGTGACAACACATGGAACAGAAATAAGAGGTCTGTGTTGCTAGTCTCATCTTAGAACAATACAATGTCTACATAGCGAGAGTTTGATTTTGTTCCTAAAAGCTATTTAGATCCTAACTCTTAAAATTAAATATCTCGCTTCTCTTTTAATCCAATTATTTCTTAAGGGCTCCTGTGTATCTTTACAGTGAAACTAAATTTCATGGGTAGGGTAGGTTAAGGTTGAAAAGTGTATGGTAAATAATAATATGGTTAAGGTGAGAAGAAAGAAGAGTTTATGGCATAATGCCTCTCCAGACGAACACTGTAGTTATTAAAAGATGCCTGGAAGCAGAAGAGTAGAAGACTCTCATATTTCACAATAAATGTGTAGCAGAATTCACGGCGTGCTAAAATCCATGAAAAACAGGCAAAGTGTAGAGGCTGAACACAAAGTGTGTAGCTTTCTTTAAGTTCCTTCACAACAGAAATAATTTAGCTACTCTAAGCTTACCGTGTAAGCGAGCATCGAAGAGAAGTCGCGACCCTAGTGAATAACCAATATTTGGAGTCTTGTACTATTCACGAACAGCTGGATGAGCGCTTTCTTGTTTTGATCATTGAATGGCAGGCAATTCAAATAAATTGTGTTATTACAAGTATACAACCAGATATGTTCCTGCTCAGAAAATGTTAGTGTATTTATCCTCAAAACACAGAGAAATATTGTTCTTATAATGAGTAGTAAACTGTGAAAAGAGGTAAATATTTTAAACATTAAGCAAGTAGGCTCTTTTCCAAAGTCTCTTTTCAATGTCCAGTCCTGATGATGGCAGTACTGCTATCATGCACAGAAGCAGAGTCCTGAAAATGGATAAGGTGTAAGTAATGGACAGTGCTTTATTCTGAGGGATGCTTCAGAAAGTCCTTGTTTCCCACAGTAAATAATTGCATTTTTGTCTTAAGTATAATTTCCAGTTCTAAAACACACAGTTTATTTGTCGTATCTGTTTATTTTTAAATCATACTTAAAAATTTTAATACACTTCCATATCTTTTCAGTTTTTTGAAGTCAACGAAAGTAATTCTTTTAAATGAACAACAGAGAATAATTTTGGGTCAGAGCTCAGTCTTGATAAATGTAATAGCAAAATCTTGTAAATCATCCAAGGATGATTATTCAACAACTGTGTGGGGATATCTGGGGCAGACTGGTTGTAATTAGTCACACAAACTTTGAGAAACTGAGAGACTAGGATTAGAAGGAAGAATATTAAATTATTTTGTAATCTGAAGCATGGATACTGATCAACTTTCCTGGTATTCCTATTCCTTTTACAGTAAATATTCTGTTTAGCTTTTTGTCAGGTTTTAAATCTTCATTGAAGATTACAGTTTCCTGAGGAATGACCCTTTTTATTTAAGAGTGACAGAATCAAGACAGTTTTGTTTGGTGAAATTAATAACTAATGTCAGGTATTTGAAAGCTAATGTATAACAATGAATAATAACTTCTTCCATATTATCTGCCTACTGGTTCTTCTTTTTGGTAGAAGTTACATATCTGACCAACTAATTCATCGTTAATTCTTTCACATAAGTTATTGTTTATTATGTTTATTATGTTTACAAGTTTTGATACATATAAGGTTTAATTTTAAGACTAGGTATAAATGATACTCTTAGACTGTGGAAGAAATATAAGTTATTTTCAGTCACTGTGAGTGTATTTGCTTCTCCTCAAATTTATCATACTTAAAGGACAAAATCGCTGTGAAAGAGGAAAGCAGCTATTTTCAACTGCAGCATAGAGAAAAACCCATCCAGTAGGGACATGCTTCAACATTTCTATGTATTTGAGACTGACAAATTGAAAAATCTCTTGCACTTTTGAATACTTTTGTCAGATAAGGGAGAATAACTGAAATTGTCTGTTACGCAACCTTCAAGATCAAATAGTGACATATTCAGAGTATATTTTGTTATCTCACACTATAGGATGAGCTCAGCGATAATATTAAAGGAAACATCCATTCTGATTTTCTCTTAATTTATTGGCAGAGTAGTTTCTCCATTTCTCTGAATTTTACCATCATCAGCTGGAAATAACCAGATATTTTCGAGTTGTATGTCATTCAATTCACATTTTACATAATTCAGATCATTTGCTACACATTTAGTAATGCAAATGTTATATTTTCAATACTCCTAAATCAGTTTAATTGATAAATTGAAAATAATGCATTAAACAGTTAATTATTCCATTTTGAACTCTGAAATAACAAGAAACTATTCCAAATACTATTCCAAATGTTTCTATTTGTTAAGGAATATGTGATCAGATCAAATCATAACCAATACTAGACCTGCTATAATACCGCTAAACAGTAATTTCCTGAAAATACAGCAGTGTCAAGTATGACTATAGATATTTCTTTCCTACTGTTCTCCAAGCACAGTTGAAGACACAGAGGAAGGAATTGAGAACTTAACACAAAGAATGTGCTACTGAAATACTAATTATTGGATGAAAAAAACTGTGGAACCAGAGCGCCAAGCAGACAAGATTTACATTTCTAGGTGTTCCAGGCCTCTCATTTCTAAGAGTTTACTTGGGATATGAGTGAAAGTAGATAAATTTACTACACAGTGTAATGCTGTTGAGCTTGATCTGTTTTGTTTTGGTTTGGTTTTTCCCCATCCTGAAACTAGTATTGCTAAAGACAGCAAATAATACAATGCAGAATTCAGAACTTTTTCAGTGCCCTTGTCACAGTTATCACTGTACATTGTTAGCCACCTTTCAAGATAAACAATGGAAAATGTGAATAAAAAATTGCTTTAGAAACAAACTACCAACTCTGGTGAGATGAAGACTTTAGTAAACCTGTAGCTTTGTAGACTATGAAAACTCATGACTCTTCTAATGTTTATATTAGTCCTGTGTTTTGTTTGCACTTTGTGGATGATACTGTGTTTTATTTGTTCTCTCTTTTCAATTCTCTTCACTGTACATTGAGATAGCCTGAAAGAAAATACTTTAGTCTTGTGTAATTAATTTTTCAGTACCAGTTTGCATAAATTGTGTGCTAAATATTTCATTTGCTGCAATAATAAGAGCAGACAATGACATAATAAATAACCTATTGCATAAGTTATGTTTCTTGAATATCAGAGAAGTTGACCTACATTTTGAATGCCTGGAATGCTTGTGAGAGCTGCTGGATTAATATGTTTGGGTACTACTACAGCTTTTTGCTAAAGAATGACAGTATCTGGAGAAGCAGAGGGGGCCTTCCAGTTTCACTGCAAGCTTCCTTAATTATGTTTTAGGGTAAGAGAGTCTATGTGCAAGATCAATCTCGTCTGATCTGTTTATATTGGTTAGGAGAATGCTTTTGATTATCAAGGCGCCAGCTTAATTCAAATAGGATAGGTACTACATACTCATTTCAAAGGTATTTGGGGTAGAGGAAGAAAGGAGGAAGAAAGAAATATTGGCTCGTTCTGCCCTTTCACTGAACACAGACACTCCTGTGATGAGTTTTGGCCCCCACCAAGTTGGACCAAAAACTGAAGTAGGGACAGAAATTCCGTCGTTCTACGTTTTGTTAGCAATCTCTTTTTTGATTTATGTATTTGTAAGTGCTGAGTTTTTTGATTTAAATATTACAGGGAAGGAATGAAGATTGCTGCTTGATTTAAAAAAAAAAAGTTTCTCTGTACTTAAAACTAATATATTAGTTCTAGCCAAAGTTATTGTCCTTCTCTCACATATAAAAAACAAACAAACAAAAACCCCAGAATCAGTGAAAAGTGGCAAGAATGTTGACAGTATTTTTATGAAAAGAGTTGTTATTTTCCTACCACTTAAATGAACATTGCTGTGTCAGCTTCTGGATTGCAGGTAAGTGCGGAACAAAGGAGATAAGAATGGAGCAAAACACAGAGAAAAAGAATTGTCTCTGTTTCTCTTCTGAAGCTAAGGTAGGATGCCAACAGTGACGACTTAATTTGCTGTACTTCATTGGAGACTTATCAGGATTGCTGATGTGGCAGGGATCTAGATCTAATGACCATGCTGAAGTTGGCTCTGATTTTTTTGTTCCTGCTTTGTATTTACATAAAGGCAGCATAAACACTCAAGGTCAGGTTGGACGGGGCTCGGAGCAACCTGATCCAGTTGAAGACGTGGCTGCTGGTTGCAGGGGGGTTGGAGTAGATGACCTTTGAAGGTCCCTTCCAAGCCAAATCATTCTATGATTCCGTGTTAACTTTCCAGATGCAGAAGGAGCAAAGCAGAAGTGGAGGCCTGAGTCACTGACGTATTCCTACCTTGCACTGTTTTATCGAAGAGTGTTACATTCTTTGGGAAGATGTCCTTGAGGAGAAAAGTTGCGTTGTTCCTGGTGAGTTAGCACATAAGTGAAAAATCGTATTACACTTTCAAAATAAGCAAATGATACTGCCAGGGTTCTGGCCAACATTAACTTTACAAATAAAGCAAGTAGCGACAGATTGTGTATACAGCATTGCAGAGTATGCTGTATTACAACAGTTGCTTTTATGATCCTAATCATTATACTGCCAGGTACAAAACTTATTTTTTATATATATATATACACAGAACAATGTTTTATGCTGTAAGCACACACTTCTGATGATGGTAAAGTCGATAAAACTGATATTTTCTTATTCATTTTCACGATGTGTATGGAGCTAAGTAGGGTTCTATGTTTTGCTGTTCTTCTGATTATCTTACCTTAAAAAGGCTGTGGACCACAAAGAGAAAATGCTAACTCCTGCAAAATCTAGTGTGAGCTTTGAAAGCCGTAACTGTGGTTAGGCAGGCCAGATGCAGGCATTCTCTCGTGCTGCAATTTGATACCTATATAATGGGTAATTCTTGCATAGAGCTTAACCCAGAAAAACACCAACTTGTGAAAGATATTAAATGTCTCCTATGCTTAGTAGCTCAGTAAAAGTTTAAGATAATCCTCAATTTCAGTGTTAGCCTCTTAATGCATTGAGAAGAAAGTCATGCTACCTTTAGTAAAAATAACTATACAGAAAGCTCATTACAATTCAAATAGCTCCCCGATAAAAAAGTATAAGCATATTTCTCATAGGCTGTAATTGTTTCAATATGTATTTTGCTTTTCTACTCCCAGTCCCTTTTGTTGTCTCCTTCAGAGCTTTTCTAATGGCAAGATACATAGTGGCAGGTGAATCCGGGCAAAAAATTATTCTAGTTTTTCTTTGCCAATATCTATGAAACTTCCTATTTTTTTCCAAGAGAATTTTGCAGAACTAGTATTCATTTACAAAGAAAAAATAATTAGGCTGTATAGCTAAGGGGATTACGTAACTTAGCAATGAATCCCCGAAAAGATTTTTATGGACAGAGCACAATGTGATGTAATTTAATAATGTTATGTAGTGCTCTGAGGAGCCTTCCAGGTTTTTTTGATGGGCATACAGGACCTGCAGTTTTAAAATATGCTCAGATGAATCTCATTTTGTCATGATCAATATATCTGAAAACAGGTTAAGCTTCAGGTCCTCTGTCATCTTGTGTGCTCCCTGTATGACATGTACAGCGGAACTGAAAGTAGGGCTAAGTTGCATCTCTGTAGTAATGCCACTCTGCTTTTACACATACAAGTTCCTCCTTTTAAAGCTGTTACACTTGTATAAGCAAAAGACTATGCACAACAGCAACAGTTTTAAATAATGGAGGAAGCAGAATATGCTGTGCTATGTACTATTAGAAGGGAATTAGATGAGATAGCTTATTCATACTGCCGTCTATCTGCATTGGGAAACAAAGTGAAAAAAACAGTCTTTCCTAAAGTTAGGCCTCAATCACATAGCAAAGTCTCAGCCAGTCCAGGCAATACATATTATATAGTCTCAAGTCCAGTGTAGGCTGTAATTTGATATTGGAAGTCAAGAACCTCTGTGGTCATTTTGTGGAACTCAAGCAATTTGTAACTGGCAGACAAAATGGTATGTAAAACAAAGTCAGGTAGTTTTACTTTCATAGTTAAATTCAGCAATCTACTCAGCTCTAGGTGTAAAGTCGTGTCATCTCTATGAATTAACTCCAGGACCCTGAATTTTTCAGTTTCAAATGTTGTATTGACCATAAATTGTATTCTGCTGGTCACAAAAGTACTCAAAAAGATCTCACAAGTAATCCAGGTATTAAATACTACTATTTAAAAGGCTTCCTGGCCTGCTGTTACAAAACATCTGAGAGAAATGTGATCTAGTAGATATCTCCGATTTACAAACTATGAGTTAAAATAAGGGTAGAACTGTGATGCTCCATCTGCATTGGATTCGCAGCGGAAGTGTTCTTCTCTTGGCGTGAGGCACCCGTAACCTTGTCCAGGGCAAGGACTTTGTCTGCATTGGAGGTGGAAGCCATTTTGAGACATTACTAGTTCTCTTTGTGGATACATTGGGGTCAGGGAGGTGCAGAAATTATGAAATGATCATATCGTAGAGCTGGTGACTGAGGTGTGTTAAGTTTAGTCAAGACCTTATGGATAAGTAGGAAAAGAAGCAAAAGCAAGTGGGGCCCCTGTTGGAAGAAACAAGGAAAATACTGTCCTCTTTCTTGATCAGAAGCTGAAAGGGTTGGAAAAGGACAAGGTAAGACAGCTATATGCACTGCAAGGGGGTGAAAAGAAGCAGTTGCTGATGTCAAAAAACATACAGATAGGTCACTAAAAGAATTGTTTGATGCACCTTACTAAGCCAACCCAGGGATCAGAAGAAGCAAAGGTATGTGTTAGGTCACTAGCCTGAGTTAAGAAGCATCATCTGTTCTTGGCTCCATCAGCATTAATAAGCATTGCAAGGGTGAAATTCTAAGTAACGCTGTTATAATCAGATTTTGACCAGGAAGGCAGGTACGGGTGACCAGCACTCAGTTCTAGCTGGGAAGACTAAGGTACTTCAGGATTTAATTGAAACTGGAGTATTGATTGATCCCAGGGAGCTGGAGCTGTGGGTTGATAACCATTAAGATGAAAGTAGTGTAATAGTGCCCAATAATTTTTAATGACATGGAACAAAGTCCCTGAAGCAAGCCTTATTTGAAGATGAGAAGAAAATCGATAGAGCAGCTTGATGAGATTTGTTTGGGGTACTTGAGTGCACAGTCAGTCGTGTTTTAAATGCCAGAAATATGTTAGCATCTCTCCAGAGATGAAATTGATATATTTATTACTAATTTGTAGGGATTTAATTTAATTTATTATTTTATTTAGTTTAAGAAATATATTATTTTGTGTAAGTAAATATATCTGGATTATACGTATGTATTATTTTTTTCAAGATTAGGTCTGGTGGTCTAAATACCAAATGTCAGCTTCTGGGCAGACGGCAAAAGTTATATTTGGATGCTCATGCTAACGTGTAGGCACAGAGGTAGAGCTTTTACATGTCTGCAAACCCCTTAACAATCAGGTGTTGTTGACGGACACCTTGAAATTGGCTTTTTTTCCAGTGGTATTTAATGCAGATCTTTTATAATCACATTAAAACCTTTTGGAGTCTTTGATCCTCTGACATTCATTATCAAATATCAAACAAATGGTCAAATATGCTTTCTTGTGCACACTAATCTTTTTCTATCTGTACATCTTTTTTTGAAGTGTTTCATTACAGATCTCCTTTTCAGGGGTATTTTTATCACATAATTGGAGTGTTTCAATGATCAGCACTAGGTTAATATAATTTCATTCCTCATGATAATCAGCTTCTTGGCAAATGAGCGATTTCTACCATGTCTAGATTCTACCATTTCTACCATATATACAAATGTTGCTAATCCTCTATTTACCTTAGATTATATTCTCATACTCCCTAGTGCTCTCTTCTCTAGAATACATGATCAGCTTGCATATAATCACCTTTTTTTGCAGTTTTATGAAATTTCAAATATTTTGCCCGATATCAAATACACTGTAGTAATAGTCACTGTTTATAACAACAAGGCATGTGTTAGACTGTAGAATGTCTTAGCAGTATTTTCAGCTGCATGCTACTCAGATGAAACACCGAGAACTTCATAAGACCAAAGATACAGGATTAGATGGCCCCTTTCTGATTGTTTCTATTTGCTAAAAGAATCCAGTATATAAAGATTAATTTTATTTCTACTTTTTATGACATCCAAATTTTCTAAATTTGAAAAACTCCAGAGGATAAATTCTTAAAATAATGTACTTTGTAGTTTTGTTTGATTTCTTAACACTTACTGTTGGCTTTTTATTAAACCATGTATCTTGATTATACCTCAGTAATGTTACCATTTCTATCTGGAACAGTTTAAGAATGTTAATTGAACTTTATTACTTTCCTAAGATAATATTGAATGTAAAACTAATCCTGCTGATTGACTATTATTGCAAGTTTTATTGAAAACTGAACTGGAGACTTTTTTCCACTTAACATGGCAAACATTAGGCCATTCTGCTTTATGGATTGCTGAATTTTAATGACAAATTACTTTTTGTCTTTTAAATTCCAAAACACAAAGTAAAGCTTAAAGCAAAACCAACACCTTATCTTTGAAGATTTCACAGTGCGCATGCATGAAAAATTGTTATCTTCTCTTCAAGCTGCAAAATTTCAGCGTTTTCCCTTGGGCAAACATGAAGCTGAATGGGACTACATCATAAATTCTAAATGTCTTTATACATGTTAACCTGCTAGCAAATTATCTGTGTGACTTTTGTTTTATTTTAGTCTGAGGAACTCCTTCAATCTATCATAATTAAATTACCATGCATATACACAAGGCTTAATGAATCATCATGTTTTGGGTTTTTTCGTGATTTTTAGAGCTTAGTAGTTTTACTTAAAATTTATTTTATGGTTTAATAAATAATGGTTCCAAAACTATTCTTCTACTACTATGAGCTTGATACCTCTTTTTAGTATGTGCAGAAGATCCCTTCCTCACCTGAAGGAGCCTCTCTTCAAACAACAAGGCAAAGTTTCTCTGTTTATATTGGTTGGACTCCTATGAATTGTTTTTAGCTTAAAGCAGAAACAAGTTTAGCTGTCTCCTGTGCTGTTCTGAAATGCTGTGTGGCATTTTGGCTAATTGATCTCGGTAAGACTCAGTCCATCCAGAGCAATACCAAGATGTTGAGTTGTCTCGGTAGTACATGCCTGTCTTTTTCTCAAATTTGTTGGCAAAAGGAACAGGATAAAGTAGAAAGCTTCCGTGTTGGTTGATATATTTATTTTTACTTTTTGTCCGTTAAAATGTATATAGTGAAAAAATTGAAGATCACATCTTTTTAGTGTTCTTTGTACTCTGGTAGTGATTAAAATGTGATTAACCTACTTTTAGATGCAAATTTTATGGACTTGTAAGACCATGATATAACAAAAACACAACAAACGATGATTTCATTTAGGGCCAATGCAAGAGGAAAGCTCAACACAGAATCATGGTGACAGCTGTAGTATCTTTTTGCCAGTGTGAAGCATGACTCAAGAAGTTTTTTTAATATAAGTAATGAATAATAGTAGTTGAATATTCTCTACATTCCATTACTTTTTTTCTATAAATACTGCTGTGTGTTAATGAAATGCAGCTTTTCTTAATTGAAGTACATCAAGTAATTGCAGTACTTTTACATTTCAGAGTTGTGTGCTTACAGTGATAGCTCAGAACAAATACAAACTCTTCTGTTTCTTATTAAAAGTTTATGCCATTTGTATGAGGAAAAAAAATAGAATGTTTACAAGAGCATGCTACATAGTATTTTTGAATGCTTTGGATTTCAGCTGCTTCTTTAGGTGTTAACATAGACCACACTCCCATTTGACCTCTCCCTGAAATATACATGTGCATAACTGGACATACAGTATAGTCCAAATGTTAAAACACCTGTATCTTATAGAATGCAAAATGACTGAAGTATCAGAAGTTTCATGGTGTGAGGTTTGAATAATTGTTTCCATATGGTGCATGATAAAAAGCTGTTGCAACCAAGGGCTGATAAACTTACTGCTTTTATTCCAGATGGCCCAATTTGTGCATCTGCATTAATATTAAAAATTTAAGTGTTGTCTTTGAGAATCAGTTGAACAGTGTCCTGGGAGCCAGGAATATCTCTTCTGGGCTGATTTTCCTACTGCAGTTCTTCTCCTTCTGTCTCAATTCCATAACTTATTTATTTATTTATTATGTGCTCCCTCACAGTGTTTAACTATAAGTTGGGGAACTGTTTGTGAACAGATATTGGAACAAGAAATTTACATACAATTTTCATACAGATTTTGAGTCAAGTTGCATTTTAGAGAATTTTGACCCACTTTATTTCTAGCCAAAAGGAAACATAAAGGCTGAATAAATATTTAAGTGAATTCAGCCTGAGTATATAGAAAACAGATGTAAATTACTAAGACAAATTGCCTTTGTATTAAACTTTTCTTTCACAAAAATCTTTTGAGTAGCTCATTAAAAATACCTTGTGGGTAAATTCTCTGTTAAACCAATATCCTTTAGAGAGGAGCTAAAGTAGTGAGTACTTGAAAAGTTTCTTGTTTCCTTGTCAAGTAAAAGCTTCATTCTCAGAAGAAGAGCTTGTATCTCTCTGTCTGTTTGCATAAATTTTTATATTTACTTAGTATGCTAGGAGAAAAATACTGTTGATTGAACTGCTCTGTATTGTTTAGAACCACCTGAGGATATTGTCTGGCTCTTTCTAAAGCCTATAAACTCACAGGATGTTTACTGCTCGCCACCCAAAACCAGAGTGCAAAACAGATAATTGAAATAATACCCCTAGTGACAGGAGAATATCCGGATTTTTTTTTTTTTTTAGTAGGAGTTGGTGTCAGCAGGCTGTTCTTATGATCATCCTGGTTCATCTGTTCTACAGAAGAAATATTTTAATGTCATTGTTACTCGGGACTTAAATCAGCAAACATATAAAGTCTTCTTCCCCTACATGTTTTTCTGAATACCCCACTGTTTTGCCCTGCAGCCTTTTCTGAAATAAGACTTGTCCCATTTGTGCTCCCAACTGCACTTAATATTAGACACAATTTGAATAACTATATGTAATTGTTCTTCTTCATGCCTTGCCTTGAAAGAAATTCTTAAGTCTTACTCTGAATTATTTGCAAAGAGGCCATGCTACTCATTTTCAGAAGTTAAGCTCATTAGCTAACAAGCTTTTCTTCCACTGTCTACTAATTTTCCCTGAACTCTTCTTCACACAGACGAGTGGAGGCTAGAAGAGATTATGGTCAACTGGGAATTTTCTGACAAAATGTCTCTGCATCAGAAAAGGTATATTTGTCGATGTAAAGCATTTTTGCAGTAATAAACACCTCATTTTTGCAGGAGGAGTTTCTTATGTTTGGGATGTATTTGTAGATGAGGAGCTTTAACCAACAGAGAAAAGTCTGTAAATTTTTTTCCTTACTCTCTTAGTTTTTCCATCTCTGTATCTCAACACTTGTTTGCAAAGTCTCGTTCAAGTCTTAACCTATGTGAAATGTGGCTGGAGAAGCTTGCCACTTCTTTGAGAAAAGCAGCTCTGGTTCGTGACTCCTGCAAGCTCCCCTTGCACAACTAGCAGTCTGTGTGTGCCATGAGAAGGACAGAACTGTGTTCTGCTCTGAAATTTTGGGTTTTTCCCCAAAAAAACCCTTCCAGCACAGCCGGTGCAGCCCATGTAACCTTTACAAGAAAGAGTACGGTGTCCTATGCTTGCAGTTTGACACTTGTTTGTATGAGATGACTTGAGAACAGCGTTTCTGGATGTATGAAGAAAATTATAGCCTTTATTGGAGGGTTCATGGAAGTTATAACTGATAACAGAAGATCCTGCAGGTGTAAAGGACTTTCTCCTTACCATTGGTCCCACACAGAAATCATCTGTCAAAGACGATGAAGAGGCCAAATCCTGTTCACTGTGAACTAACTCAGTGCGGCTTCTTACAGGAAAGAAGCTGGCCTAATCTACACCACAGTTAAATGTACCCAGGTGAAAATGTAAGGTCAAAATGACGCAAAAGTAACAAACCAGGTTCTAGAAAAGCAATGCTGGGAAAAAGTGACATCATATTTCTAATAGCTCTATACTACAAGAAGCTTAGAGAGAAGCAGTTACGTCTTCCCATTTCAATGGAAAAGTAAATCCCACACACACATCTCACTGAAAAAGCTAAGAAAATTAATTTCCTAGTATTTTGAATGCAATTAATTATTATGTTCTATTTTTCATTGGAAATTTAGAACTTGAGGGTTGGTCCCTATTTAATGCAAAATGAGAATTTATGTCTAGGTAAACAAGGGCATTCTACTTGCATTATTACTCCTACCTAACAGTACATTTGCATAGTTCACTAAGAACCAGTTACATCCTCTAAAGCTGTCAACATTAACCCCTGCGTATGTGTTAGAAGAGATATGGATAAAGTGCAGGCAAATAAGGAGAGCAACTCTCTAATAATCTTGCAGAGTGGAACAGTGGGCTGGATAATCTGTTGAATGCATTAGCATACACTTGTGAATGTACAAGGCTGAGGAGCATAAAGCATGTGAAAGGGAGACTTATGTTAAAATAGTGTAGGTGGTCTAGTAGGTGAAAAATTGCCCCTTGTGGTGACATACTAAGATACAGTGATGTGATTATTAAGATGCCAATGAACTAAAAAACTTCTGATTTAAATTTCTGATGTTTCAATTTTCTAACTCTCTTGAGAAGCAGCCTATGTTTATGTGATTGCATAGCATAATAAAAAAAGAAATTCTATTTAGAGGAGCGGTATTTGCAATCTCGATGTCTGATATTGGTCAAAAAGCCTTAGAAGCAACTGGTTTGACAGTTTTATTTCTTTTCAGAGTGTATCATGTGTCTCTCTAAACTGCTTGTAATATAATCGGAAAGCACTGACCCATAATCTACAAAAATAGCATAAATAATACATTCCAGCTTAGTGAATCTTGTAGAGACAAGCTCTAGTGATAATATATGACTTATCTTACTCTGTCCTCTCCATTACCCTGTCAGTAGATGTGGCAAGATGCTACAGGTCTTCACAGCTCCAAAGCAGTACCTGCAGTATTATGGATGTAGATGTCTGCCTTCCTAGTGTTTCAGCTTTTTAGCTCATTCACCAAACCCGTAAGTGTTCATCACGTACTTTTTTTCAATTTAAATAATCACAGAGCACAAAATTGACAGACTACTGTGAAACAGCCTTTGTGAAGATACAGAAGTTTTCTGATGATCTATCTTCATCACTCTGTTACTTGTTCCGTTCAATGAAAAGTTGTCTTGTTAATGAAAGCCATTAGAATAGAATAACTCCATACAGAGAAGGGTAAGAATTATACTTTCAGACATTCATTTAGTTTTCTCCTTGCTTCTCATTTTAGTACAGTTCAGATTTCTGGATGACTTCTGCAAGGCTAATATTTTCCAGTAAACATGTGAAAGTGACAGCGTAATGAAAAATGTAGCAAAAATCAAACTAAATCCAGATATAATAAGCCAGTTATTAACTTTGCTAGCATTGTATTGTGAAAATATTATTTCAGAATAAGAAAGCACTACAAAGTATTACTGATTTTCCATGCAAAACCCACTTTATTTCAAATGTCTTGCCCCCCGTGTGCACTGAAGTGTGCAAGGTACAACATTACTTTTACCATACTTCTGCACAAAGTATGTTTGCCCTAGAAAAATTTGTCATTCCTGGGTGAAATAACTAATTATTTAAAAAGTTAAGATACTCTCACAAAGCTTTGAAGTGGTAAAAAAAAATGACTTTTTTCACTTTTAACCAAAAAATTAATAAAACTTTCAAAGATATACAGAACAGTAATTAATTATGGTGCCTCTGGGTTTTAAAAATACTGTAATTTTCTAATTACAGAGCTTCTAAAGTCATATATTCTGATTTGCTCTCAGATACATGCATATAACTTTACTAAGGTTAAGAGAGGTAATACATAACTTCAGGAGAGGGAAAATATATCCGAAAAGACTTTCATGTCGTACACATAACAGATCATAATGTATAATAGAATCAAAATATATTCATTTTTATGATATATATTGGAATGAAATATTACATACTCTCTGTCTAGACTTTGAACAAATACATCTGAGGAAGGAAAAAGGAAGAGACAAGGAGGTTTAAAATGTGATCATCCATCTTAAATATAATTTAGAACAGTTTCAGAGTTTCCCTGGTGCTGTATTGTTGTAAATGCCAAAATAAGGCCATCTTGTTGGTCAAGTCCATTCTGTTTTCTCTCACACTTGTTACAGGTGCCACGTTCATGATTAATTGCTCTGGGCAATTGTGGGGAGGTGACAGAAGGCCAGAAAAATATGAGGATTATTCAGAACTTGTATTTTGAAAGCCACCATATTTTATTTTTTTTTCTTCTGTTGTGGCAAGAAGGATTATGCAGTGTGACCGAAAAAAGCAAAGGTTCAAGTAGATCGTGTAACAGCTTTTGTAGCTTTAAGTGATATCTGATTGATTGATTGATTCCAGTTTTAATTTAAAAAAAAAGGTATATTTAATCTCCTTCCAATTTGTGATACTGCAGAGTCAAATTACTTAATTTGGTAAGATGGCATTAATGCAAAACCCAGACATTCTTTTTTTATAACTATATATCCTAATCTTTTTTAGGTATTTTGTCCACAGTGTTGTTAACTAATCCTATGTCATCACCTGAAAACTATCCAAAATTATTCCCAGATTTAAATTTATTTTAGTAACTGCATATAGGATCTACTTACAGACTCACTCATGCAGTATTTCGTTTGTGTCCTGACCTTGACAGAATGTGAGTTACTGAAATACGAAGTAAAAATGATTAAAAATGGTTCTACTCTTAAAGGTTAAGATTACTATTAAAAAGGATATGCTGAGGTTTAGCTGATAATATCAAATTATGTTCATTGGAGTAACTCGTAAACTTTAAGACAATTGATTAAACATATTAGTCCGTAGCAGTACTGAGTAGAGTTATCTGGTTATGTAGTGTCCAATGGTTCTGTTGTTAGAAAAGAGGATTTTGAACAAGGAACTGTTTATTGGAAGTAACCAAGATTCCTTCCCCCCCTCCCTCTTTCTGGGTCCCCAAATGATATTTCAAACCAATTGACACGATCCAAGAATGTAGTTAGAGCATTTCAAGGTTTTGCATTAGAACATGTACCTTCTCAGCATCTGCCCATCAATAAGAAATACTAAAGTACATGTCAGATACAGAGATTGCTTTCACAAGGCACGAGTTTACTATAAACGTCATGGAGTGGGAGCCAAAAGCAGACGCTAGGAACTGTAGAAAATTTCGGATTCTTCTAGAAGACTTTAAAACTAGTAGGAAATACAATGCCACCTGCAAAAGTGGAGGAGACCCTTGTATGTGTGGGATCTTGGTGTATCTAGACCTCAGACTGTACTAATATCCATCATCTGGGTAGTTGTGAGCAAGACTATGTGCACGCAGGTAGGGAGACAATAGGTCAAACTCCTTTTTAGATGATACACTAACTCTTTCTGCAGAGTCATGGAGGTGTGTTACAAAAGTACATATTTGATCAAGCTACTTTGATTTACAGGGAGAACAGCTTTTAACTCAGGAATCCCAGCTAAATTCAGGCATATTAGTTTCGTGCACAAAAACAGTGCTATAAGCATCCTACTTCAGAATGTAGGGTTTAAAAACGTAAGTGATGCATCATGATTGTCTCCATGTGAGTTTGGTTCTCTGATGACTCCTGCTGTTCTGAAGCTTTTTAAGAAATCCATCAAGAGAAGTCTAAAAAACCTGACTACAGTACTTAATTAAAAGATGTTCACTGAATTTGGTGTTTTGTTAAATGTTTATGTGCATCTCAAATTTCATCAAGATCACAGCCTATGGTAGATACTTGCAGAAGTAGTTGCATTTTTAAAGTTTACGAACAGCTGATACCTCTGTGATAGTCATACTGCTAATTACCCAATGGAGAATGGATGTTTCTAACTTCACTATAAATGAATGAAACTGCTTTGCTAGTAATTCAAATGTTCATGATCTGTTTCTTAAATTTAGAAGACACTTATCCAGTCATGCTTGATTTGATTCCCTGCTGTGTTTCAGGTGAGGAACTGCAGTGTATGAAGTTCTATAAACCGAAAAAGCGAGCAAGAGCCACTAAGGAAATCAGATGTGTTCAATGAAAAATTCTCGTTTATTGTTCATTAATAGAGGTAAAACTCATTGCTACATGAGCTGGTCCAACTTGTAACAAAGCTGTCTATCACATACTCTTCTTTGATTCTCTTAGAAGTTGATTTTTGTTAATGTGTTGTCTCAGTACATTAGTCCAAGTGAAATGCCACAGGATAGAGATAATATCCAATTACTTGTTTGGCTGAAAATAATTTCTGTTAAAGTTGGAACAAAAGGCGTAAGAAATACCACATCATCTTTAATAAATCTTACAATATTGCAAAGAATCTTGGAATGCTATGAACCAGCTTTTAATGTGTGCTTCTCTATTAAGGCAGAAAATTGCACTGGGGAAAAAAATACCCAACCCGTTTCTGCTCCATTGCAACAGATCTGCAACAGTTTCACAGATGATGCTTTACTTTGAATTTGCATTGGGAAAAATTTAACATTACTAACACTTTGACTGTATATGAATTCTGATATAGTATGCTAATTAAAAGTCAGTTTGGTTGCATACGTATGTATGTTCAAAAAGCGTCTGATGTCTTTATAAATTATTATTCTCAGACATTTCTGCTTCTTACCAACATCACTGATTTCTTTGCATATCATTCAAGGAGCACAAATGTAATCTTTAGAGTATAAGAATAGGGGAAAATTACTCCCCCCCCCTTCCCTATTACAATCACCATCATAACAGTCTCCTGGTTTACCAATCCTATTCTTGTTACAGTCTCTGTCACAGAAATAAGAATGGAATTTTAATGGCAGTGCAGGCTGTGAAATGGTAAATGGCTGTATGACTGAGTTACTGGAATGTGATGTATTACATCCGGAACGCACTTATGGGTTATCCAACCTATAACAGAAAAGAAGAATGGCAATCAAACGAGCGATGCTGAATAGGGCGGAACGATAGATTTGATTATTGGTTGTGGGGAGCTAAGAAATTCATTTTAGGGGTGGGAAGATTTCCTTGAACTCTTCCTCTTCTGTCTTCCCACTGTCGATTACATTGTGCAAGCTAACGTATTTACCAGCGGACCTCCTTAATAATGGTAACAATAACCATGCTATTGGAATTCAAGAAACAATAGCTAAAACCAAAAATAAATTCGTACCTTATGTAATTCTCTTTCCAGTTATAGTAATGAATGGATTTGGCCCATGAAATGAATTAAACAAGTGCATTTGTATCATTCCCTAGTCTTTTCTCAGTAACATCTGAATAATTTCATTTTATATTTTAACTGTTGTTGTATGTTGGGAGGTATCTTCAATTAGCTACTATTGCTAATCGAATACTTACAGGGAGTTACTACTCAATTATATATATGTAATCACAATAATTAGGGTCATTTGGGTTATTAGGGTTACTTCAGTTTTACAGAATTATTATTGAGATATGAATTTGGCCATCTAGTGGAATCCTGTTCTTACTCAGTGGGTAACACTTATTGATTTTTATGAAAGTATCATTTTGTTCTCAGTGCCATAGGCAATTGCTTCATCTAATTTAATGTGTTTAAATGGTTGAAATAGTTCTGCAAGTGTTCATTGCCGTGTACTTGTCTGTTCTACATTTTATTTAATGCTATCCCCCCCATTTACACCATGACATCGTCTCAGAGTGTTTCATATAGTATTGCCTTGTCTTAGACATTTTGAATGGGTTTATGCTGTCAGCAGTTGTTCTTCCTCAGATTTTCTGTCTTCCCAATCTCTTTCCTGCCTTTGTGAGGCAGACTTTATTAACTGTCCATTTTGAAACACGTCAAAAGAACAACATACTATAATCTTAATCTTTAAGAACGAATTTCACTTTGCCTGCCTTGGCCCAGTTCTCCATATTTTGGACGTCTGAAAGAATTACTGCCAAAGCACTGTTGATATTATTTATATGGTATTATCGGCTTCAGTCATGTAACTGTTACAAGGACAATGATCGCAGCAAATGTGCTATTCCTCAGCACTGGTAAAGGAAAGGAAAAAGCGTGCACTTAGAGGAGTCCCATGAGATGCGTTATCTATGGATGAACCCTCTGTGATTTCCCCATTCTAATCTCAGGTGAAGATTTAAAAAAAATGAATGACACTTTTGCTGTGCAATTCAGTACTTTGGTGAAGGTGATTTGACAGCCATCTCTGTGAAAGAGCAGATGGTGGAAGAATACTCTGAGGTGGATTCTTTTCTTTCCCTCCAGTAGATTGTTTCATTCCAGTGAATAATTGATGCAGAAGGGAAATTCATAGCATAAACTGCTTACTAGAAACATCAACATTGTTTGAGAGGAAAGCAAAGCTTTAGTGTTTTTGGAGGGGTTGCATACTATTTAAAAGGTGTCTGTTAACAGCCATTTTAAAGAACGTTTGGGCAAAAGAATAAAAGCTACTGATGTTTATGTTTGTGTGCTCTGTTACATTCAAACTCTTGCTGTCAGCAAAAGGTGACATCCCATATATATGCGTGTATGTATATATGGAACTTGGAGTTTATTGTCTGTCCAGATAATGCTTTAACAATTATGAACAGTGCAGGGAAAGCAATGGTCACTTGCCCATTATCACAGCTAAATCTGGCTGGGGCCACAAGTCCAGCCCAGCCCTGGGACCTGGCACTGTTGGGTCAGGTCATCACAAAGCCTGTGGCCATCTGCTAGGAATGGCAAAAATTGTATTTACAGGGCTACGCCTCGCATGAGACTGTGCCTGACTGACGAGGTCTGTGATTTGGAGCAGCTGTGACCACACGGCTAAGGGAATTAGACTCCAGCACTGGGGAAACTAATCAGGTAACTGTGTTTAGAGCTTTTTTTTTTTTTTCCCTTAACCATTCGGTTTTTTACTACCTAAAAAGAGTTGATGTACTCAAACATGGGGAAAGTTAGGCTTCTGTTTAGTTTCTCGTTTATGTCTCCCTCTCCTACCTCATCCTCATGTGATGCTTTAAAACAGAAAATCGAAAGGGAGATTTCCCTTTCCCTGAGAAAGGGTTTGTTTAAATCTCTGCGGAGTCAGCAATAGCGTTAGGAAAGCAGTAGGCAAGTAGGTGAGCCAGGGCTACCCCCTCTAACGAATCGGTGTCAGGACGGGGGCCAAGGGAAATGCTCCAGCATGGCCAAGAGAAGATACAGTCCTAAATTCTGCACCGGTCAAGAGACACCTAGTTTGTGAGACCCATCCACAGCAGGTGGGGATCTATCAAAATGAGGATGGCTCTATCTGGACACTCGAATAGCCTGCTTTTAGACAGCTGAGGTTACATCGTTTACGCTCTAAATTCACATAATGTTCCTGACAGAGTATGTTAATGCTACCGCATACCTCTGCAATTACTCAGCTAAAGTTGGCAACTGTAATATTTAAAATACAATGCAAGTTTTTGTTTGAAACTTTACTAGTATTCTTTTTTCTGTGTATCTTTGTAATGCTAAGGGTTGACCTTTTTTCAAAAGAAACAAACGGTTTTATGCAAAAAGCCAAAAACCATAAAACTTTAGCAAGTTATTATAATTATTTAGAACATGAAAGAATGATCAAATTATTCTTCTCTAAAATGAAAATATATGGAAATGATATGCAATGATGAGTTAAAACAGAAACTATGCAAAATTTACTGCTCTAAATTAAATGGGTTTGATGAAACAGAATCACTAGATGCCTAGGCCATTTTGAAACTGGAAAAAAGAAAGATATTTTCTGGATCATTTAAATGAACATGAGTGAAAAACATTCCATGTCTGAACAAGGGGAAAAAAAAATTCTTTTGCAATGAAGCAGCAAATCAGATAAACATTCAGTTGTCTTGAATGTTGATGTATGGTTTCCCATGGTACCAAAAGGGTATATTTGCTTGTATATTTAGTTCTTACCATTATTTTAGGTAATTATCAGACGTAAGATACACTTTTGTTCAAAGTACAATTACATGACATTTTTAAGGCTAATAACAAGAAGTAAACTGTAGCATGAATATCTGAAACTTTATTTCAGAAAAAAAGGCAAATGTAATAGCAAATATAATAGCAAAGGTGTTCTTACCATCTTTTGTGTGTCTGAGTCTGGAGCAGTGTTTTATAGCTGGAGAAAAGAAAGTCTTTCAACTTCGAACTAGCTCTTTAAGGTTTTGAGCTTTTGGCGTTTTTTTGGCAGCCAGCTTGAATGACTTTTTAGTTTTGCCCTTGTCCACATTGAATTGCCAGTGAATTTTCTGCCTTCTTATACAAAGTGTTTTTTAAAATGCTCAAAATGGGATGGCCTTTTAAAGTGTACACCCTGCTGCTTTCTGAGGAGGAGAGTAAAGTTTCAATTCTTAATACCTCTGAAATTCAGTTGGAGCCGCTGCTTTTTGCAATGTTCCTGCAAGCATGGGGTACTGCTGTGTAACCATTAATTCTGAACAAGTTTCTGCAAGTTGCTACCAATCAGAACTCTACTACCATTTTGTTAATGCTAAACTGATGGTTTTTTCAGTCCATTTCTGTATAGTTCTACCCTTTAGGCTGCAGTTAGATCTCGTTTTAAGCAAATGTCGTGACCTGTGATGCCACACTGTGGTTAAGATAGGCAAATATTGACTTTTTAATTGAGATCACTTTATCAATGTTAAAATATTTATATGTGTTTGATTATTTGTTTATCCTCCTTCACTAGGTCTTGTTTAGGCAAAGCTGTACATACTTAATTATTTCAAGTTTGCTTGATGAATCTGTCCCTCCAAACGGGTAATTAATTTAGATGGCATTCTCTGAACTCTGAACTTCTTGCAATATATCATCTTTTTGCTGCTGCACTGCACAGGAAAGTGGAGTTTTGGCAATGCCACATGAGCAGAAACAATTAATCATCCCTGTGTGATGCCTGTGTATGTGCAACCAAATCTAACAGTAGCTTTACTGCATCCAGTAGCGTAGAATAAATGTTAGAAACAAAAGGGTCAAACTCAACTGAAACCTGAAGTATTTTGTCTGAAAATAATTAGTCATGTTTCCTAAAGGAATGACCCTTAAAATGTGCGGGTCTGCTGACTGATGGCAATCTTGTCTAAAAAGGGCGGTGGTCTGAAGGATACTGAGTTTCCAAAAAGTTCATTAGAAACGTGCCCTGATTCACGATAAGCTGCGATCTCAGTTCCTGCACATACTAGAATATCTGTCCGTATGAAAGAAAGACACTGTGAGAATCCCAGCAACAGAGAGGAAAAAAAAAAGAAAAAAAAAAATCTTTCATTCAATTAGCATCTTACTGAAGATGAATCCAGCTGGAAGACACAGATCTATGGGAATTATGAGAAATATAGCTGGATCTTTACAGATCAGGTCCATCTTCCTGTCCCAAAGCAGGATGATTTAAATCAATGGGGGTTTTTTTCTGTCAGATATTTCTTTAACCTGCTACACCTTTAAAAGACCTGCAAGAACAGAAGCTTCACCGTTCTCTCAGTGCTTCACTATTTCTCAAGTGTCAAAAACTTTTTAACTCTCAGGCACCATTACTTCTGTTGCTTATAGAGGTACTCTGATAAG
>JAVJGG010000007.1:16246874-16289834 GCA_035590195.1 Aviceda cuculoides
TTTCACTTCAGTAGTCTTAAAATGATATAAAGGAATTATATGGATAAGTACATTCATATGTGCCTTTTATTTAAAAAAAAACCCAAACCCACACTTAGTATTAAAATGTCTTGAGTAAAGTACTGCATAATATATCTGTGCAGAGTTGGAGAAATCTCCAATGATTTCCAGCATCAAAGGTCATTTTTTCTTCTGATAGCCTAGTGACCTTTACATTAATTTCCTATTTTATGGATTTTCATAAATTATTTAGTTGTATGGTTAAATACTGAGAGCAAAGTTAATATAAAATACTAGATTTTGTAAAATAGGACTTTATGGGAATTAACAAAGCTGGTGTTGGAAACGTTTGCTACTTGTTTTCCCAGAAAATAAAAATGGCACTTTTTTATTTGCCGCATATCGATACAGAGCATACAGCTAACGGTATTTTTAAACAGCGTGTAATAATGAATAAACAGTAAAATACATGATTATAAACAAGAATAAAAACAAGGTAATTGATCTTCACTGTGCCTCTTAGGACACTGAGCTTGGCTAAGAGAAGAAAAAATGTCAAATTCAATAATTATTTAAGGTGCTGAAGGGAATAAACTACATGAATGCCAATTAGTCCATGTTTTAGATATGCTACTAGGTGGATGAGATGAAGGTGTGCATTTGTCAGCATTGTTGTTCTTGGGATCTGAATTTTTTCAGCAGTTGTAAGTAGCTGTTTTAGAAGCGACGCACTAATTTTGCAATAGTTCGAACAGTCTAATAGAGGTTGCGTAGGCACAGCTGACTGGAAAATATGGTGTTTTTTCATATGCTTGAGAATAATCTTTTCTTCATCTGATGCCTATGTGCTCTGGTCTCACAATACCCGGAATGTTCTTGTTGTATCTAAAGTTGATTCCAAATTCGTTCAAGTAAGTAATAAACTTTCCATACAGTTGGAGGATATTTGGCTTATAATATCTTTCCAGAATATAATTCTTATTCCTTTGGGGGGTGCGTGTGTGTTATATTGTTATTGCTTATAATAAATATGAGAGGAATGTGATTATTTTATGAAAAACTGTAATTTAGAGGTATTTCTATCACTTTTCTTTTTTCCACAAGTGAGGTGATTTCTGGTTTTCATCAATGTAAATAAGTGGGAAAGGAGATTCAACTCTTTTCTCTGTCTTGAAAATGTTCTGACTGTAGATTATACTTGTGTTCAGAGATGCACTGAAAGACAGGCGAATGTTCTTCAATGCAAGGTCTAGGCAGCAAACTTCAGACTACAGTTGGTTGGACATATTTCACCACGAGGGAACTGTAGCTGAAAAATGCTTCACTGAAACCATTTGCTTCCTTTTTCTTCTTCTTTATTGTCAATTTGTAAAAACGGATGTCTTGAAACAGCTTTCACTGGAAAGCTTTCTTAATCCAAGATATAATTTCTCATCTAAGTGGAAAAAAAAAGGAGCCACCCCAAATCAATGCACTTCAGACAGGCACTTGAGATTCTCGCACTTGCATCCACGATAAGGAACAAGCTACTAGACACTTGCCTAATCTGAAGTAACACACTAGTGAAATTTTTGAGAGATCATGACTTTTCTAGATGCAGAATAGAAACATTAGCCTCATCTCTTTCCCCTGCCCCGCTCCCCTGGGTGCTGGTGAAACTACTTACCGCACTAGTCTTCTAAGGAGATTCTGAAAACAGGATAGAAAAAAGAAAACTGAAAACACTGTAGAACTGCTTCCCCTAATTCACCTCTAAATTGGGTGATAAAATGATCTTTCATTAAAAGAAATACTTATTAAAGGTTCTTCCTTCCCCCCCTCCACTGTATCAACAGGACATTTCCTGAAGGCAACCGAAGGAACTGCACCCAGGACCAGTTTTTTTGACAGAAATCAAAAGGACCACATGCTAATGAGTTCTTTTCTCTGAAAATGAGCTCATTACTGTTCATTTTCCTCTGCTTTTAATCTGTTCTTCAAGTATGTGTCGTCTTTAAAAATTTCAAAAGGCATTTCATGAATCTGTAACAAAAGCAAAGTTAAAAAATAGACGTGCTCTAATGAAAAGCTTCAGTCACAAAGGTGGAAATTTAATTATTGAAGAGAGGAAAGCAGGGATGGGCCACGGATCAGAGAAGTGAACTGGGAAAACAAATATGAAATTTCATAAAGGGAGGGAAAAGGGAAAACTGAGAAGCCACAGATATTAAAACTGTCAAATGAAATGCACAACAAACTACAATTTGGTATAAATTACAAATATGTATAATTTCTTGATATAGTATATTCTGGCTGGGCTGAGATGATTTCTAATGTTATAATTTATGGATAAAGAATTTAATTCAGGATAATTGAGGGATAATTTCTAAATAAAACTGAACTTCAGCTATTTCAGATTTTTCTTGGTCTGACTGCATCTCTGCTGTCCACCAGATTGCTTATTGATGGTAATAGTTTGGTTTAGAATGCTTACTTACATTTAAACCTTTTTATTTACCTGCGTACATTAACAGGATTTGATGGGATGACCTGACCTGTGATTCAAGTTGCTCATCAAATAACTTAGTAAATTCTTTGCAGAATCAAACATTAAATTGTGAATTATTCTATATGTAACAGAATACATCCCTTAGTGTCTTTTTTGTTCTGAATATTCCTCAGTTTTTCCATACTTTCATCACATTTGGTCTCTACTTTCTCTCCATCAAGCAATGCGTGCTAAGCAGTTTAAAAGTGTTGTAAATACTGAACTTCCTGGTTTTTAACCTGAATTAAGATTTTTCTTTTACCAGGCAGTGTAAGAATTCAGAAATAAACATTTCTTCTAGTATTCACTTTTTTGTTGTGCAGGATTCCTTTGTATTATTTCATGTGACTCAGCATGAGTCATTTTTATGACACTGAAACCACCCTTTGTAACTGAAAAATAGGCTCTGAATCTGTGTAGTTAGCAAAAATGATGGCCTAAAAAGGTATGAAAGCCCTTTAAAAATGTTAAAATAGATGCCCTCCATTAAGGCTTTTTGTTTGCACTGTACCTTAGCATATAAAATTAGTATAATGGAAACAGACTTAAGCAGGTATTCAGAGAAATATAGTCATCTGTAATAACAGCTTCGTAAGGCTAGAAGCACATTTTTCCCATTGTTTTCTTATATTTACGTAGCATGTTTTGTGTATTGTCTTCAGTACACTTTAAAGTGAATTTCCTGTATCAGATGGACACAAATAGTGCTTGGCGTGCTTTTGGTATTCATGGAAACAGATTAATGCTAACCAAAGTATTAAGAAGTGCAGAACTGTCCTATAGTTACTGTGTGCACTATATGTTATACGATAAGTATCCTTCCAATAAAAGGTAAGGGCCATACTACCTGGAGGTCAGAAATTTCATGCACAAAGAGTGTGAATTAATTTTGTTTCTGTGATGTCTGCCAGAAGTCTGAGCTCATTGGTGATTCTAAAGGGTCTCCTCTATGCAGTTTTGAGCAAAAATGTATCATGAGTTGCTAGGCTTCACTTGCATACCAGATAATTTATATATTTGAAGGCTCATTTCCATATGTATTACAGTATAATTGTACAGAGTGATGTAAGTACACTCAGAAATTGGGGTTCTGATTTCTCAATTATTTTTACTTCTAAAATTTGGAAACACAGGTACCTTATTTCTTCCCCATTTAAAAATAATTTTGAAGTATTGCCTACTTTCTCTGAGGTATTTTCAACAGAGAAACTGATCTCTTAATTTGAAAATCATGTCAGATGACAACTAGCCCTGTAAAGGCCTAGAAAATACAAAAAATTTTCATCTCACTTGCACTTTCATGTGCAGATTAGCTGTCATTGCTGCCTTTTAGTTCATCTTAATATTAGGGCTTCTGCATACTAAGCATCCACTTAGTTACTGATTACTGCAAGAGCCTGGAAGTGATGATCGTCTTCCTGTTGGAGAACTGCGTAGGGACATATATTCTACATCATCTAAGTATTTTGATAGCTTCTGCATTTCCAAGGTGCTAAAATAAACTCTTAACTCATACTTATTCAAGGGCAATGTAACTTCTCAACACTCTCTATTAAAAATCATGATGTAATTGAACATCGTGGTGATAAAATAGGACATTATGGCCTATGACAGGGCAATACAAAGGGCATAAAGTTTCATTTAGAGACTGGATTCTTGTAGAATCTTGGGGACATAATGATTCATGTGATTTATGTGATTAAATGTAAACTTATTTTACAATCTTTTACTTCAAAAGCAAACGCATGTTTTGCATCCACTCTGCTACAGGTGGCTGTGCAGGATGTTGTAGACAAAACTTCCCATGAAGTTTTCCCATGAATATTCAACCTTGTTTGAGACCTCTTTCTTCAAGCAGAAAAATAAATGTTATTGAAATAATGATTTTTTCTAAAAAGGATAAAGTAAATTCTCAACTTCTGCTTCTGAAGAGAAGTTGTAAGTTTTGCACTGGGTCAAAAAAACAAGACAGCAGTTCAGTTTAAAACTGACTTTTGAGAGACATTCCTGTTTTGAACCTTTCAGGCTTAGTACTGAAAGGGGGATAAATGTAGATATAGTCGAATATGAAACAGCTGGGAGGATTTATTAGACACTGTGGTTCATAACCTTTAAAGAAACGAGAAAACCTGGTATTATCATTAGCTTTCATAAGGTAAAATGAGAAGTGGTAATAAAGAACACTTAATACTGTGTATTTTTATAAAGAATTAGAGATATCCTTTTAAATAAGTGTTTAAAATAATCTTAATTTGTGACAAAAAAAAAAGGTTATGAGCTGATTCCAGCCCATTTAAAACAAAGATTACAATAAACATGCACACATGAGGTTTTCAGGCTGAGTAGTTAAAGGTTGACATCTAGGTTATAGTTTTCCAACTGAGATACGTTATCCTTGCTGCTTTTTTGAAATCAAGCCTATTTTATTCGAGATACTAAAATATAAGTTTAACCTCTAAGCACGCTCTTATTTCTGGATGGTGCTTTGATTTATTTAAATGTGTTAGGCACCTATTTGACCTTAGTCTTCCCATTTTCTTTTGTTGTTTTAGGATCCACATTTTCTATTTCTAGTAATTTTGGCACTCAGGTTTGAAATACTTTGTTGCATACTCCTAGGCTAAGCAAAATAGATGCAAGTTCTAAAAGAAGAGATGTTTTCTTCCTTATGTAAATCTGCTGAGCTGAGCAATAGTGGTGCTTTCTTCCGAGATTTTCCATTTGGTAGCGCAGCTGATTTCCAGCCATTCCTATTTTTCATGCACTATGAGTTCAGTTCTGAGCTCATACATCACTGACCACATGCTAAAAATGGAATTCCATTTACATTTAATATATCTTCATCCCATTTCTTCTTTCTGGAAGGCTTGTTAGGCTCACATCCTCCTCTTCCTAGCACTCCTCCTCCTTTATTGGCTTGGGGTGCATTTTTAAGAGCATGGACATAATTCTTGATGGAACGCTTTCTCTCTCCCCTCACCATATAATTATGTGGTGGGCTGCTGAAGAGACTTAATAGCCCTTTCAATGTGCAGACAAATACTTTAGAGAAAGATATATATGCCTAATTAATAAAAGGCTGGCACTTCAGCATCATGTATCATCTGAGCATCACCCAATTAAAAATAACACAAAAAAGACATGAATTGTGATGTCATCGACCCGATCCTCGTCTGGGTGATGTTGACATTGGCACAAGGAGTTGTCTTTCTTTACTTGAAGCTTGTGTTAAAAGCATAAAAGAAATGGGGGAAAAAAAAAATCTGACACTTTAAAGTTTGCATAGATTTTTGAAGACATAATCATGAGAATATTGACAACTTTTAAACAGGTTCACTTTTTAATTTTTCTTTTCAAATTTCTATGATGCGTGTCAATGTGGGTTATTGGAGTTTCGTCTTCTGGACCCTTACTGGGCCATGGCTGTTTGGTAGGCTAATAACAGATAACACATGGTAATCAAAACTAAGAGCACAATCCCTGGCATTCCGTCAAAAGCTGTCTCTCAAAGTTCATTTTACCTATAAGCTTGTATGTGTTTACTGTAGTGAGTAATGAGTATTTACACTTAAAGCAGTTAAGATTTAGACGAATAGTGGATATCGTCAGTAGATGGTGTGTGGCATGTTCAGTTTTGTGTTGACTGTGTGCTCTGAGCTAGAGGTGATTTACACCGCAAGAAGCTTTTCAGACCTACTTATGCTTAATTATGAAGATGAACACCACTGTGCCTTACTACCCCTATTTGTTTAACAATTTTGGAAATACAGACAGTTCAAGAACCAGCAGCATAGGCTGAAGTGGGGCTAGATGCTGGCTCCTGTTCACTTGTCCCAGACTGGGCATCTTTTGGACTACTGCAACTATAAGACCTGACTGAATTTTAGATGCTGTGAAACTGGAAAGAATTGCTGGTCGTTCTCTGTTCATTGATACATATTTTTGAGCTCCTATTTTCCTTGCATTGTAATATGTAGTTTTGGTTTAAAAAAAAAAAATCCCTTTGGGTAATCATGTGCTGTGATTTTGCTCATATCACAGCAGTTGTTTTCTTTCATTCCACAGTTTGGGGGATTTGAGAGGGAACAACTTCCTAAAAGTTCAACAGTTTTGAAAATACTGATCCTCCCAAGGATTATTGCACAGAAGTAAAAGACAGTAATTGATTTTGTCTAAAGGATAACGGGGTGAATTTAGTAAACCAGAACTGTGTTACTGTGTTGTGAAGATATGTATACAATTTATATCAGTGTAGTCCTTTTTTTTTTTTTTTTTAATGGATTTTGGCCTGACAAATTTACCAAAGCCCAATTCAAATCTTGTGAACAATTACAAAGTGTGAATGAGCCTGTATGACTGTCACAGCCAAGTTCAGTTCAGACTGAAAATACGCTGAATGGGTTGTGCCGAGAGTTCTGAAACTGCATTGTCTGCCAAATGCACAAACCAGCTGCAGCCACTTGCAGGGGTTTTGAGCAAAGGAGGGATTTGGCTGGAGCAAGGACGATTTGGAGCACGAGAGAGTTCATGCAATAGTGAGGAATGTGGAAGAATAGCCAAGGAGTTATTTTTCAATTTGCTTTCTTTTTAAATTATGCTATTGTACAAGGCACTGTACTTGTACAAGAAGAAAAGAGGTGCTGTCCTCATTAGATGTTGTCTGGTCCCAACGTTAAGTTAAGCGCAGAGAGGCTTCTGGGCTCTCCGTTCAGAACATGAAAAGAAAAACAGAGACTCGTCAAGAAGTGTTACAGAAGTCAATGAGACCCTCTTCTCTGATCTCAAGAAGTAATCCAGGCCTTGCAGACATCTTTTGAGAGATGGAACCTATGGCTTACTCTCTAATTATATTTTAGATCAAGGTGTACTGAGGAGGCTTGTCAGACAGTGAAGAGTTGCATTCCTTGCTGCCTTGCCCAGTGGTGAACCTTTCTTTTCCAAGTGGCCATTTGAGGGGACCATGGAAAAATACTATTAACTAGCTGTTGATATTATTCTGTGTGCGCACTCACGCTTGTTCCTATTAGGCCATTTCTATTTGTGCTAAGAAATACCGTTTTCCACCATGTATATTAAACAGTTTAGGAAGTATCCCTTAGCTACTGTGTGTAATAAGGATCAGGAGTTTAGCCAAATGAATAAACTATTCAGAAATTTTAAAGCGCCACTGCTATGGCTGCAACCTCTTGGTTGTGGCATTTGAAATCTCCTTTAAAGAAGTCATACCGAAGAAATATTTTTGGACCCAGGGTTTGTCTCTCAATTACACTTGATTTTGAATTTGAAACAGATGGGACATTTTTTCACAAATAACAGCTTTAAATATTTGCTTGTCATGAAGTTCAGCATATTTTGTCTTGGCTATCAAGGCACAATAACTTGCTAGGGAAGAAGGTGTGCTTTATAAATTTTGAAAACACACAGAAATTTACTGATCTAAACATTAGTAACTAAAATGTATACTGCTATGTGAAGTTCTATGTGAAATTAGTTTACTTAAGCCATGTATTTTTCAAGTCTGTTTTCTATTGCAGTGACTCTTCATACTTGACTTAAAGATTAGAAGACATAAGTTGTCCTGGGAAGAGGCTGGATAGCAACCAGAAGCATTGGTCTTTCTGGTGAGTATTGCGCGTTAAGACATTCATATTTTAGATTTTTTGTTTTTCACGTTCTGGGAAAAGTTATTAGTTTGTTCCATAAAAGTGAAAGGTGTCTGTGAGAGAGCGCGGTTTTCCAGATGTATGTCAGAAGAAAATGAAGTTTTGCTAGCTGTTCTTACTGTGTTAATGTGCATCGTGTTCTCTGACAGAAAAGTATATTCACCACTGGAACTTAAAAGACAAATGCGCATCCATATATTAAAAAAGAAAAAAAACACCTAAAAGTGAAATGTATATTGATTTTTATAGGTTTATGGATGGCAGAATCCATTTCTAATAAGCAAAATGAAACTGCACTAATGAGAACTATTTTGTGATCCTATGAATTGATCAGATAGCATTTAAATTTTCAGCTCAGTCTTGTTTTACAAAATATGTGTCCTCACCAGAACCACATATAATTTAATCTGGAGTAGGCATTTGTACAGTGAAGTTTGGGCAACTTTGTGATGACTGGAAAACTCCGCTGGTGAAGTGTGTTCAGCTGGTGAGGTATGCAGCTCAGCAAGCACGTAAGAGACGGCCAACTCTTGAAATATGCATTCTGTTAAATAAAGCTTTGTAAAATGTTAACAGTTAATGTGTATACAGTAACTCATCCTGGAAGGTGCAGTCAGTTGAAACTCTAAAAGAAGAAATGGATCAACAAAACGCAGATCTCTGCTCCTAAAATATGCAAAACAAAGTAGTAAATTATGCATCCTGATTATTAAAATATGCAAATTGATCTATCATATGCATAACAATTTGACTAGAAAAATATGTACATAAGTCAATGAAGAATCAGCAGGCTGTGCAATTTGATGTATGCATTATGTAACTTGATCACAAAAGTAAATGAAATATTAAATGACAAAATACATTATTTAGCTGAATCATTAAAGAACGCTAAAAAGATTGAAGATGTGATCCTTTCGAGGCACTGATAGTCTCGGTGTCATAGGAACTGTTGTGGGGGCCCAAAGCCTCGCACCTGGTCACGTTTACTTCCATTGCCATTACTAGCAGCACTGTGTCATTCTGATCCTATGTAGGAGCTCCAGAACCTGGATTTGACAAGCTTGACGAAGATAAATAGCATGCGTCCAAGATTTAGTACTGGAGCTTTTGTTCGCTTTGCTTTCCTGTTCATTTTTGTTCTTTTGTCTGCTTTTGCGATGGGGCTCATGAGTCTGTGAGGGCTGTATGTATGCTCACCCAACCAGCTGCGTGACTCGGGAAACTTCTGGAAGAAATCAACACTCCATCACAAAAGCAAGATTCCTGTGCCCGTGCTTTGAGGAGGCAAAATGCAATGTCTTTTGTTTTCCATTTAGCTGGGGTCGCTCTGGGTGGTTTTCAGTGCCCTTTTGATTTCTACACAGTCCGCAGGCTGGATTTTTCTCCCTTAGAAGCAAAGAAAGCCAGTACAATAGTAGTAAGCCTACTTTGGGGAGATTGTCAATCCCTCCCATTTGAGAGGAAGGCCTTTGAAGTCCTTCAGAAGGGGTGTTTGCTATTTTACCAACCCGTTTGAAGAATTTTCTAGGGGAAAAGACAACTTTAGCAAGATTTGCAAACCTCAGATTTCCTCGCTGCCCTTTGGTTTGGTGTTTGTTCTGTGAATGATACAGAAATCATATGGATTGTATTAGACTTATTTCCTAGTGATAGGAGATTATATCCTTTTCCTAGTGATAGAAGGTTATATGCCATATATATATGCCTCCTCTGAGCTTCTGTGATACCACTGCCCTCTTCTGGATGGTAGGATTATTATTTTTGTATCTTTGCAGATCATTCTGTTGGGAGTACGCACAAGGAGTCTCAAATATAACTTCTTTGCAAAATGCGCGCCATCATAGCTCTGAAGTGAAAAGTAAATCACCAGTCTCATAAAGATGCCAAGCCAATCCTGATTGTATATTATACGCTCGCTTTTCTCAGATGCCAGGCTGGGTGATTTGCGCATAGGATATCTTTGTGCTCCAAAATGTCCATTCAGAAAATGTGATACAGGGAGGCAAGAAAGAGCTATTAACCACTCAGGGCACTTCTTTTGCTATATAAGAAGGTCATTACTCTCAAATGTGTAAAACATAATGAGTTAATTTCATTGAATTTCAAAGCATGAGAACAGCACATGGGATCAAGGGCCTTCTAGGCCATTCTGTTTCTTACAGTGACTGCTAGCTGTTCAGGAAGCTTAGGGAGGACTGTAAGGACAAGGCAAGCATGTAGTGATGCTCATAGAATATTCTCTCATCTTCCAGGCTTCTGGAGTCAGAGGGGAAACCATTGTGTTAAACACCCTTTCCTAGATAACTGTTCCACCGCTTTGTCTAATTGCTTTTTGAATCTCTGCCGACTTCTAAAACTAAATTGAGTTCTGCAGTGTAATGCATACTGCCTGATGAAATAGCTCATTTTGTTTGTTTTGAACCTACCCCATGTTAATTTGTTTCATGCCTCCTGTTTTTTCTAGTAGAAAAGATAGCGAGCAGTCCTTATTTTATATTTCTTTCCTGTTGTCTCCTCTCTGAGTTATAGTTATTTCTTGTGTGGCAGACATTCAAAATTCATTGTTGTAATTTCTTGCATCCACATCTAATTCTAATCTATCCTTTTCTGGGTGTTGGGAGTGAAAGTGAGTCACTTAAGTGAGCTCCTGGCAGTAGGGATCACTTCAAAGGCTTTTATTGATAATCACTCCCAGAACTGCCTGATAGTGCTGCTCTCAGAAGGGAGTTGATGAGTGCACCGTACTTCGTACCCTCTGCTCCTGCTCAGAGCTGCACAGACCAGTATGTAGCAAGTGGCGTTGAAATATTTTACCAAATTCAAACCTTTTGAGCTTTTTCCCAGTCTGAATGAATTCTCGATTCTTGTCTTCAGCTTCCCTCCCTATCTTCCCTGCAACGGTTAGGAAACCCTTCTGGGGATGGGAGATGCTGTTCCTGAGGTCTCTGTGCTGCACAGACTCTGTCTAGTTGCTATTGTGGTATTTGTCAAAAGTAAGATGAGACAACCTCAGAGGTGACTGATACTCTGTGGGATGCTTTTGTCCCGTGACACAGCTTCATTTGCTCCCAGGAGTGCCTAGGACAGATCCTGAGCATCCGATGGGGATGGATACATGGATCGGTCTGGATGGGATGGCCATTTAGCACAAGTGGTCAGTCAGCTAATCGGCACCGTCTGACATCAGGACAGACACATCAGAAGTACTGACAGAGGGTATGGAGGAAGATACTGGACAAGGGAATGAGGGAAAGTGAAGGCTGAAGAGTGAAACAGTAGAGGAGTACTGAGGATAACGAGATACAGGTAAAGAAAGAGGGTGAGGACAGAAGGGCAGAACAGGATTGAGGGGAAGGACAAAATACCAGGTAGCAGTGTTTCATAGGAGGCCGCGAATGGTAGTGAGGCGGTCGTGTAATTTTCTGTACTAACTGTGTAGTCATTCTAGGGCCAAATATCTAGCTGTAAGGAAAAAGACCTCCCAAACATGCAGATGAGGGTTGGCTCTGGACTAGATTATATATGAACTGGCCACTAACTTCAGACAGTTGCAGATAGGGGGAATATATACCTCTTTCCTTCTGGAGAACGAGACAGGACTCTGCCAGCCTAGAGTCTACCTTTGGCTGTAATAAAGACTCTATACCTCTGTATTAGGGACTTGCAGAAAATGGTTTTCATGCGTGGGCTCTTTTCAGGCTGCCTTCTTGCGTTGCTGATCTTGCAGTTGCTTCCACACAGAGCTATACTTAAAATACAGGACTAAATCTATTCTATGTCTTTACACAGAATAGCATTTTCTGGCCCTAAATGATTAGTGTGGTATGTTTAAGAATATAAAACCCATTTTCTATATTTGGAATTAGACCAGAATAAATATAAAGCAGAATATCCCTTGTGCTGCATAGTTTATAATTGAGTTTGCTTCTTTTTTCAATCTTGAACATATAGCTTATAAATTAGTGGAGCAGCAGAGTGAAACAGAGTGTAAAATATTGCAATAAAACTGAACACTTTGTATCTTCCTTTCTCACAGTTATGATCATTACAGAAAATAGTTATTAAATCTCAAAAGATTACTTTAATTGAATTGCTTGCGTAATGATAACTTACTGTTTCTAGAGTCCCACAGATTTAAAAAAACCCAAAACCCTGTAATACTGCTCTTCTTCATTCAGAAGGAAGCTGCAATGCTGAATTTTCACACGAACAGAGCTTTTATCTGTTAGGTACAAAATAGAAATACTATCATTCAACATCTTATATGCAATTCATTTAAAATTTTGTACAGACCTATTACATATCTATAAGCTTAATGCTGTTTTACTTCTGTTAATGAAGTTGGCATTTCCTTGGTGACAGTTTTGTGTTTTACCAAATTGTTTAAAAAGCAGCAAAACCCGCCAGAAAAAGTCAGCGTGCTTGACACTTGAAAAGTAACTGGAAAAACAGACAGTACTGCAATCTTGCTCTTTTCTCCCTTATTTATTAATGTGTCATAACTCTTTTGTCAACCATGGGTGGCTCTTGGCCTCCTGGTTTGTCAGGCATGCTCACAGGTAAAGATATTTTTCTCTTCTTTGGGGTCAGAGATTGACCAGACAGGTATCCTAGTGCTTACAACTATTACTTTGTAGTAATAAGATTTATCTTCATTCCTAGTTGCTTATGCATATTTTCTTGAAATATCATATATATATATATATAGGTCTAACCGTCAGTGCTGCTGCAACCCTTTTGCAGTTGCCGAGAAGTCTTAACCACCTTCCTCAGGCAGCGTGTCTTTGGCAAGCCAGTGGAAAGGCATCCTGGCATGAAGTGATGCTCTAGTGTCCGTGCTAGACCTGTGTTTTATACTCGGAGTATTCCAGTCTTCAGCAGAATGCACTTACAACCCAGTGGTGACGGTCAGGCCTCTGGCTCTTAGTTCAGCGCTTATTTCCCATCATCAACCACAGCACCCCAGCGTTATGCGGAGCCCTCTTACTTCCAGTTCCTCCTAAAATATCTGTCACCTTATCTGGTCTTTCTGTGGTGAGTTCATGAAAACCTGGATATCATTTGGAATGTGGTTTGTGTCCAAACTGCATGTTTTAGAATTTGTCTTCTATCCGCTAATTAAAACAGCAGTAGATGAAAGAGAAGTAGATTAACAGCAGCACGTATGACATAAGTAATCAGACACTTACTTAATGAACCATTGCAAATATGATCCATAGACACATTATTGGCATATAAACTGGGCACAACAAGGATTTTAATGAGATTTGATAGGCTACTTAAATCAGATTCTTGACAGGATTATCCAAATGTGTTCAAGCTGCAAAAAAATCAGAAAAATAAGTAATTGCAACATTTGTGGTAGCAAATACTTAGAATTTGTAAAACAAAAATATTAAACCACGTGGCTACCAGTTTTCTGTAATGAGGATGACAACCTCAGCAGGGAAGGTTTCTATAAAAATTACATCTCCTGTAATGAATATGAGGTCCTCAATGAACAATTTAGTAGCAAAAGAGATGAACTAACATGGTTATGGATCAGTCAGTCCTTAGTAAGAAGACATTTTAGACAAAGCTACTATAACAAATATCTCTAACAAGAGCAATCACTGTGGTAAGTGACAGTGCTTTCCTTTCCTTAAAGGGGGAATTGCTGTTATGTCTCTTTTCAAAAGACAAAAATCTCAACATTCGAGTCAATAAATTATCAGTGGTTTAGTATTCAAATCTAATGCATTTCTTAATTTATGGTGTCCTTTATTTTCATCTCTCAACTGAAACCAATAGTTGTTTTCACCATCACAACTAGCACAGGATTCTTTAAGTGTTAGTTCTGGTTTTCTGTACCTGTCTGACATCAAAATAAGTCATTAATCATCCATCTTTCCTCGTTTCTGTAAGTCATACTCACAACTTATTTCACTCTGTAAGTCTGCTAACATCTGTCTCTGCTCTATATTTTCTAATATAGGAAGTCCTGGGACTTCTTAGAATATTGGTCATTTAAAAGCAGGTGTTGCTAAATCACAGTCCAGGAGTTTTTCAAGTTAAGCTGGAATAAAATGTCAAACAGTAGGTCCTTGCTTTTGTGAGCAACAAAGCTTTGCACTATTTACATTTTTGTGGATAGTGTAAATTGTGTATGATTAGCAGGGGAGAAAGATAAAACTGATATACATCTCTCAGAGAAATATATGCTATTTTCATCTAATAAGGACAGAGACAGAATAATCAAAGTCATTCTGTTTTGGAAGTCTCTCTCAAAAAATATTAGTATTTCTGACAAGTTAATGGATTGCCTGAATATGATTTGTTCATGGTCAGCATATTCACTCAGCAAAAAGGAAGTTGCATGTCTTTGATCTGTCCAATTTGGATCGTCGTGAGATTCCTGTCAGGATTATTCAAATGTGTTCAAGCTGAAAAAAACCCCTCACATAAAAACAGTTCCTGTAACATTTATGGCAGCAAACAACCAGAATTGGTAACACATAAAAATACCGAAGTGGTGGCTTAGCAGAACAGTTTACTGAGCAAAACATTCCCAGTAGAGAAGAGTTGTTTAATTTGAAAGAGGTCATCTGATTGCGGTCTTCACAGAAATTGGCAGTCAAAATGAAGGTACAGGCTACGCAGCACTCACCTGTCTCTTTATTTTTGCATTGGTTGCACTGCATTATTATGATTAAAAGGTGCAGACTATTTCCTGTACCTGGTATGGGGACTAAGCCCTTCGTTTCTCCCTGATTTTAAGCAACTAGAATTTGCATTGTACTAGTAAGACTAGTGTTTCTTACTTTCCAACAGGTTTTTTTGAGGCATAAGAAGGGGTCGAGTACCTACTCGCTTTCTCCTGCTTTTCTGCAAGTTAGTTTCTCATCCTCTTTTACTCGCAACCTTTTTGTAGAGTCTAATTCTCTGTCTCCATGTATTTAAGAGAGGAAGATGATGCCTGTGTGCCTTTTTCACACTCAAATGTTTGAGTTATAAACTTTTTCATACCCATAATTTAAGAGAAGTCTAGAAGGCAAAAAATAATCATGATTTAATGTACAGCTTATCCTAGAATGGACATCGCTCCTGCTGGTGTAATGCATTTATTGATACTAACACAGAATTTGGGAATCCATTTGGTGAAAACCTGTTGGAAGTATGAACTCCTTTTTCATGAGTGCACTCTTGCTTCTACAAGACAGAATTCACCTCTTTGACATTTTATCTAACAAAATGAATTTGTACTCGTTTGGTTTTCAGTTGTAAAAGCTTTCCACTCACACTTTGGGCAAGGCACGTATCTGTAGTGTTTGTTTTTTCATCCACTATTTAATATGTGAAAAAGAAAGTCACTCCAAAGCAGATGAAACTTTCATCCTTCACCTCTCCTAACATTCACAATACAACAATTTAGGGTCTTGAATTTGAAATGAGTATTTAAAATGACAAATGTTTTTTCTGAAATTTGCACATAATTAATGATAGATAAATTTCAAGTCTCCATAAATGTTCTTTTATCCTTAAAGATACATTGCCTGCTCTTGCTTTTATTCAGTTACTTGCTTTCTGAAGGTCATAATACTTGATTTCATGTAGCATAGTTAAACAAAATGTTAGAAAACTGGGATATCTAGAGCCCCCTATAGTGCTATGCACTAGACATATTTTTAAATGTTCATGCAGTGGCCAAATGTAAAGAGGCATTGCATTTCTAGTATCTGTTTAATACCGTCAGAGTAAAATACATTATAGAGATTGTATATAAATACAAACAATAAAAAAAAAAAGAGTTTAAGATTAAACAAAGCAATGTGATGTCTCTCAGCATGTGTTTGATGTCATAGTTTGTAACAGAAAAGGGCCTTTGGTATTTTTTTTTTTTTATATGTAGTGAAGAGATATGCAAGGCTGAAATAAATTATATTCCAGTTTGAAGTTTTAACAGGGTGAATACTTTTGCTCTAATTTATCGAAGCTTTTGTGGAGTCCAGCTGAATAAAACAGAGTCACTCTTTTTCCTGAAAATTAAATACTTCACCTGCACTGGGGATGGAGATCTTAGGATTTTGGCTTAATCAATGTCCCATTGAGCTCACTAAGAAATTTCCTCCTTTGCCTGCTTCTTATAATTAGCCAAGAAGTTTAATGTCTCTTAATGGAACATCGAGCATGGCCTCCTGCTGCAGGTAAATTGACCATTCATCTTTTACTTTTGTGGTAATTCCTGTTTTACTTGTACCTATTTCCAACTCCTTCCCTCAAAATATATTACTTAATTAGTATTTATAACAATGGCTTATTTTAAGATGGGGTTCAAAGGTTTGAGAGCAGTTTAGTGAAATATTTCAGCTGCTGACTGGTAAAGCCATTATCACTCTCCAGAGGGGAGCTGTAGACTTTATATGATTCACTTAACAAAATGGACCAAAGGTGAGCGTGAGGTGATCCTTAACAGGGTTATTGGTAAGATTGTACTGAAGAGAGCGTATCCAGGAAATAGGATTGTCTACAGGATAACAAGATTATCCCCTGCCAAATTCACCCTGTAAAGAAACAGGTATAATAGGCAATAGAGGAAACGAATGGGACCGCTAGAGATCTGAAGCACATCTTTGGTTGCAGCGGTGCTGCCTTTTGAGAAAGGGAGAATTTGGAAAAGTTAGGGACTGAGGGGCTGGAAATACTGTAAAGTGTCAAATAAGATTAACAGTAAAAAAGGGTTTACTATATGTCAGGTAAGATGCAGTTTAATATTAACACTTATCCAGCAATATTTCTTTTGAATGCTTTCAGCAATCTGAGATGAGGTTTTTACTCAGTCATTTGATCAAGCGTACTTGTCAGACATAGCATTTTAAGTATAACGCTTTTTGTAATCGACTACCTCCATCAGATAGACTAATGTCTTTCTGGCTCCAGTTGTCTTTGGTTCTATAAGACCATCTCAGGGTCATTTATACCACTGGGTATAAATTCCTGTAAATCTTTCTTCTGCCACTTATCTCAATACACAAATGCAAATAAATTTGTTAGTGCATGCCAGCAAGCATAGGCGTTCCTGGCTTCTTCCAAAACAGTCACTAAACCTCTTACTTAAATAGATAATGTACTGTATAATAGGCTCCATGCTTTCGAGGAGGAGTCTTTTTTTTACAGTGGTTTCTGCTTTGGGCTTGTCATTGCCAAACAAAAGCTTTTGTGATGCTGTCTTGATACATTACCGGGGTGGGGACACACTCATCAGGATTTCTGGTCTTACATGTGCTAATCCTGGTGAACTGCCATTGCCAGGAATCACGGACAAGATATTGATGGCTTTGGGTGCGTGAGGCACGTGCACTGTCCCAGAAGAAGCTCTGGGCGTCTCCTCCCGGGTTTGTGCTCGGGGGGTGCACAGAGGGACAGGTTTGGTTCACGGAGAGCAAATATGGCTTTATGCACTTTGTGCAAGTTTAGAAATGAGATGAAATTTGCCTGTGCATCTCCCTGAACACATCAGTATAAGCTCCAGCTACTGTCTAGCACTCCTTCCAGAAAGTATTTATCTTTCTGAATACTGTCATCCTCAGCAGTACGATTTCCTCTTGAGCTGTAACGTTATCGACAGTGGCGAGCCAGTCAAGTGCACTTTTTCTTGGCTGATTTGTCCCACTTCAGCACTAAACAGTTTAGTCTAACGCAAGAAACCAAGGCACCTGCAGCCACTGTCTGGAGAATCCAAATAATACTGTCCCCTTTTTAATTGCATATAATGTCTTAACAGAGGACTGCAAAGGGATTCAGCCGTCAGCACAAGAGAAGTACCGATCTGAAGGCAAGATTAAAGAAATGACTCGTACCCAACAGACAATACGTGCCGCCATTTCTCCATGGGCCAAACAGGAGCATTAGGGTCAGAGGGTTAATCAGTGTATCGGGGCAAGTGGCTGGTGAGGGAAGAAGAATAACACAGGGAGTTGGTCAAGGCTACAGCAAGGAAGAGCTGAAGATATTGACAGGTAAATTAGGGAAGGAAAGCAGAGATTGTGTGAAATGAGCCACTAAGATGGAGCTGAAGGGGTCATTTAAATGAACCAAGAGAGAACCAGAAACAGAAGAACAGTGATTATGTTAGGCAGGTATACACAGGCACACCTCGCTGTGTCCTCCCTGCATCTCCTACTTTTTTTAGGAAAAAAAAAAAAAAAAAAAAAAGGGAGCTAAACCAGTTTTGAAACCAAATGGAATTCTAGCCTGAAGGCTTTGGCAGCCCTTATATTTTATATTGAATCATTTACAAAAGGAAAAAGCATTTCAGCTAATCCAGATCTAAAAGCATTTAGAAATGGAGGGGAAAGACCACTGGCCGGAAATATTGTCAAATAACAGCCTGTACGGCAGAATATTGAGAACTGGAGCTATTGCCAGGGAGGCAATGTTAGCTGGGAAACACGCAGCTTCCTCTTCAGAGTGACCGTGATTTGTGTTGCCACAGGACTGGAAGCAGCCTGTGCAGAGAGCGAACCTTGCCCCCCCCCCGGGTGCCTCCTGCTCCTCACCATCCACATCAGGGTATGACAAAAGCGTTTGGTACTTCTGTCGCCTTCTCTTTTGTCCGTGTGGGGTTCATCCTTACGGTACCCAGGCGTGGAAGAAGACACCACGCTTGTCCATACATAGAAATACCCCACGACTCTTCACTTTGGACATAGTCCACGTGGGTAGGGAGCTGGAGGGCATGAGCTGCCATGACCTTTATGCTTCCAAATTGTGCCAAGCTCCTGCTGCCTGTGCTTTAAGCAGTGGGTCCTCTTCGTTTCTGGTGACAGACATAACTTTTGTGTACTCTGGGAGCCTCTTTCACTTGTTTGGCTGCGGTCGTCTTCCTATAATTATGTCTCAACTAGTAAGGCATCTGCCTGGAAATTGATCGTGTGGTTTTGATTAAGTATAATTTTTTTTTTCATCCTCATTCTCCTTCAGTCCTCTTTTTAGAAGAGGGAGAAGAAGACTCATGGCAGAACCCGCCCAAACCTTGTAAAACCATCAGTGAATCTTAAACAGAGAATCTTTCGTGTCACTTAGCAATATAAATGAGCGTTAGATGCAAGAGAAGTTACATTTAACTATATCATTAAGCTCTTCACATGTGAAAGAACATTGAAAAGGGCAGAAGATAAGACTGTTGTCTTACAATTCTTCTATAATTAATTACCTGAGTGAAACAAACAGAAGGCCTGTCAATTCCTAATTATGATATTGCCCCCATTTGGATTATAAACATTCTTCAGGATTAACAAATTTATGGGCCATATCATCTGCAGTAGTTGCAAATTGTCCATACCTTCATTATGGTCAGTGCAACTAGGATAATTTACAAGGGTGGAAGATCTGACCTGATGTCAATACGATAGAAAAAAATGGTATTTTGTTCTCATTATCCTCACTGTCAGCACATATGGTGCTTCTATGTGATACAATTCCCTTAACACACAGCAAATATTTACAAAGCTCCTCTGTTTGCTTCAGCTGGACTGTGGATGACCAACTGTCATCATCAATCAATTCATCAACTGAGATGATTTGATCCTCACTTTATAAGAGCCTCTGATCAAATAGGTTTCTTCCTGAGACAGTATCCAAATTCAACAAACTGATTCTTATGTCACTTGAGTACTTGGCAGTAATCTTTTACAATCTCTTGGAAAACCACTGTTGTCTTATTTCTTGCTGCTATTAACCCCGTTAAGAATTTTGGTTTATTCTGGGAGGAGAAACAATGCTGAAGAATACTTTACTGTAAGCAGGGTCTGTATACTTTTGAATGCTGATGTAAGAAGCATTGTTGCTTTCATTTCTATTTAAAATAAGTGCTGAATGCCAAGTATACCAAGGTGCTATCACTGAGATAGGAGACCCTCCATTTTGACGGTAGTAATAAAGGCTATTCTTAAATGTGGAAGACTTAACGCCTTGAAATATTAATTTTTTTCCAGAGTTTTGTTTTATAAAACATACATAATTCAAAGGCACTGGATGGTGAAACTACAGTGGCAAATTACAAGAGTTATTAAGAATTCTCTTTCAAGCTAATATCAAGTCATCAAAAAATTGAATACTCCTGACCCTTTTACCAAAGTGTAAATTAGCAGCCTAATGGTAATATTCAGATGGGCAAAAGAAATATAAGCTCCTTTTGATGAAAATAATATAAGAAAGTGCTTCCCTACTGTGAATCATCTTAACATGTGAAATAGCATTTTGGTACAATGATCCTTGCAAAGGGCACAGCAAGCCAGAAAATATAGAAACAAAAGATGAAAGCAATTTTGTGCATCTCTTGCCAATGTTTTATTCCCTTTTTAGTTATTATATAAAATCTGAACATCTCAAAGCACCTTGGTATGTTACTTTAAAAACAAATGACTAGCCCAACCAATAAACTATTTTCCTTACAAAAACACTAGTTAGGGATGTAAATTAAAGCTAAAGCATATAATATACTGACCATGTTTAAGAATGTTTCTTGTAAATATTTTCATCTACCGATAATAGCTGCTTTTACTGTGGCATTAATATCTACATGTCTAAAAAAACCCAGAGCTGTATATTTGAAACAGGATTGTTACAAAATTGTAGGGATGTTATATTTTTCTTCCATAATTGTATACTGTAGGAAAAGAAATTCTTAATAAATTGAAGCATACATTAACGTAGAGAAAGCAGAATTTTTTCTTCTGCACACCCACCCATGCTATTTGCTAAGACCACCTATGGAAAAGGTTGTAGAGCCTGAAATTCCTCAGTGGTGGGAAATCCCTTCTTCTGTGATAAAAGCTTTATTGTATTGTGCTAGTCACTTTTGCTCTGTGATGCAAATTGGCCTACTCTTTGTCATATATGTTAATATTTTTCATGGGCACGCAGATAGTTTCCATGTATAAAGGAGACAGCTGTGCCCTTCCCACTGTTAATTTTACTTGCTTGCTTTCATTCTCTTTTGGTGGATACAGCTCATGTAGAGCCACTCTGCCCACAGGCATTAATCCAACAAAACACTTGAGCGTGTGCTTAACGTTAAGCAAATGACTAGAGTCATTGAACTGTGCTGTCCTACTTACGAGCTAAGGTGCTGTAATGAATCAGAGCTATAGACTCTGGTCCGGCTCTCATGGAAATCAGTGACGTGGGCAGCGTTCGTGTCGCTGAGAGCCTTGAACTAACCCCAAAGATCCAAGCTGTGGGCTGAAGATAGCTCGACTGTCACATTCAGTGCTTTTTTTAACTATACGCTTCATACTATAGAATACTGGAACATATTATAACTTAATAAAAAATCAATAATTGTAGTGTCTTCTGCTTTTTAAACAATTGAAGTCATTATTAAAATGTATAGTTTTCATCTTATGTTGTCCCAGGTTGCCTTCCAAGATTGCTGATGATATTGAAAAGAATTAGGATAAAGAAAAAATGGATATTCATTTTACATCTTTATCTTGGCAGTTCCGAGTGAGAGGTGAGCGCGTTGTTCATGATGATTCATTTAATTACCTCTGCAGAATCTTTAACTTAAAAGCTTGTTCTCCTGAGGACAGATCTTTCCACCCACAGATCTCCACTCATACTCAGCAGCACTCCTGAAGTCAAGGAGGTTCTGCTTCTGACTGAAACACTCTTCGTTTATTACTGCTAAGGTGGGTACCTTATATAGTTTTTAGGGTAATATGGACTCTTAAAAATGAAAGTTTACAGTAATTAAGAGAATATGTGTTGGTTGTTATTGAAACCTATTTTATAGCTCTTAAATTAAATCTTGCACAATTTTTAGTCTGATATATTCTGTACAACAGCGTATTTGGGGGCAGGGCTGTAATTAGCTAAAGGTTCCAATCCACAGTAAAAGCAAAGAATTTGGAGCCAAAAGACAAGAACCAGGTTAGCTGAGAACTTGAAGTTGGAATCAGCCACAGACTTTGGTCACTGGGAAATGGAAGTGACTTAAGATAGATGCTGAATTGGACTGATACTTCTCCTCTTCACCTAATGTTATTGCACTCATGGTTCGTGTATTCCAGCTGAAGTGCTTTGGTAGTCCAGCAATCACTGAGAGACATTAGATGATGTAAACTCAACTCCAAGCTCAGTAAGTTTGCCAGGATCTCTAAAGGCTTAACCCCTCATTACTCTTGAGAACAACCCTCCAGAAAGCTCTAGGTTGTATCTATGCTGATGAGCTCTATACATACATGGTTGAGTAAGTAGTCTCTGTGTCCTTTATAATGGGGAGTAAAAACCTTATTATTATTCAAATTGAATCTTACATCTCTCTTAGCCATGATATGTCACTACTACACTTTAATGATGGTTAAGCTGCTTGGGCACAGGTGTTGTGGGCTATAGTGAACCCGTGTTGTAAAGAGAAGGGCATTGTGGATGTTTGCATATTAATTTTCTGTGCGTTAAGGTTATGCGTTGGCTGCACTAGGAGGTTTTCTTACGATTTAGTATATTGTGGTGATAAAACCAGCTTTTGAACTGTAAAGATTGCGAATGATCATGTTTCCCAGAGATCTGTATAATTTAGCCTCATGATAAAAATAACTGGCTACCTACCATGTATTTTGTGTTGTCTGTGTAAGAAGGCTAAACCATAAGTAAATTCTACAAGAATACAAAGAGGGGCGAGAAAGCCTGAAAAGAAGTGCAAACATAATTTAGGCCCAGATTTTAAAGCGCCTAGTTCAAAACCAGGCATATTGACATACATCTGCCTGTCACTTGTAATATTATAATCATTCTCCTTCCTTCTCTCTTAAAACAGCTTCTTTCACAGAATTACTTCTTCAGTCTTCATTAACAATCTTATTTTTCTTGTTATTTAATGCAGCTTTCCTTGGGACTTAAAGCTCATTTGTAGTTAAAGGACACCTCTTATATATTACAAATGACAGATTTTGCCACATACAACGAGAACATATCGGTCGCAGGGTTTCAGAGAACAACTTCACCTCTAATGTAGTACAAGATGGGAGGGCAAAGTCCAGAAAGAAGCATCCTGCTCTAAACCCCTTCCTGCATCAGTTCATTGGGCATTATGATAATTAGATCATCTGTCTAAATAGGGTCCATATGGTGATTTTTCTGTAAATGTTTTCTTTATTTGAACACAGTGTATTAATCTATTTACAGCTCCACATTGAAATTAACCTTGGAGACTGGATAATTAGAATCTGAGCTGAGTAGCAGAACAGTTTTTTATTACTCAGGGCAGGGGTGATGGAAATATTAGACATATTATCTCTGATTCTAAAGTCTTGGAAACAAGTTAGAGATAAATGACATGAACCTGGCAAAGGAGTCATATTCTTGGATTTGACCTATTTTAGTTTCTCTGAGTACAGCAAAGGAAAATGTAAGTTAATTTGGGTTATCATCGTTTATTAAACCTACAAACTTTTCTTTCTGAAAAAGACAGTTGTGTTTGAGCAGCAATTCAGGGTATGAAGCTATGAAAAAAAGGTTATAATATCAGCTTGAAAAGATACCAGTATTGCTTCATTTTTTCAATGCTTTTTGTAAGTTTTTTCCTAATGACAGATTTTTATGGCTTTGAGACTGAACAAAATATTTCGAACACAGAAATAGTTAGAAATAAGTTAAAAGAGTATTCTGATTTTTCTCATTTATTTGATTCTTTGTCACAAACTTTTTGCTTTTTCTGTGGCGTGTATAGCACATATATCGATGAGGTTGCACTGAAATGTTTGAACAGACACAAACAAATTGTAAGCTTCCCATTCCATATAATGAACCAGATTTTCAGAATATCGCCTGCAAAAACGTGCCAGAATTTTCTGCACCGACGTCCGTACTTAAGTGCTCTGCTGAATTACAGCCTTCATTTGCATAATGACTGATTGCGTTTGCAGTGTTGGACTTGCACAAATAATTGTGCAGTTAATACTCCAGCTGGTTCCCGCAGCCCCAGATACTATGGTAATGGGTGTAACGTAACAGCCTCAGTAGAGGAGGATGGTTTCTGAAGACAGAGCCCCTGGTGATAGCCGGCACCAGTCCTACCTCAAAGCAAAGAAACGGGACAGCAGAGAAACATATGTTTTGTGAAACTAAAATGGAAATTTTTAGAAGTGCTTCTCCTTCTGGTAGCTAGCTTCTCCTGCTGATATGGAAAATCGGGTAGCTTGATGCTTTCCTGCCAGGACAGTGCCTGCAGTACGGTCATGCCCAGATCAGCTTGGAGAGACCAGTATCGGAAAATCCCCGAGAGGTTTGCCGTTAGTGATACCATGTTTTGTTTAAAACCACAGCAAATCAACCAAACAGCCAGCTCCCTTAGCCCGGGTGCCATAAAGCGTACAAATCTTAGTTACAGCTCCATACGAGCAGCCGGCAGGAGTGCAGGAGCAGTGGGGTTTAAATAAACTTGAATCTCACAAAACAACAACAACATCATCTCACCACAACTTCAGCGGAGAGCAGTTTAATGAAATTGTTATTAATAGTCATCACCTTATAAGTAAGCAGAACATAAAACTGAGAGAGGAATCTCCTTCATTTGCCCTCAAGATGGTCACAGCGTAGGTAGTGGAAGAATTCCGAGATCATTCGGGAACCAAGCAGCCTGGCACCGGGGCTGTTGCATCTCTTCTCCATGTCCGTGGTGGTGGCCATGGTGGTGGCCCCATCAGGTGTGATGAGCCACTGGCCCCGGGAGCTTCCCGGTGGGGCCTCTCGAGGGTGGTTTGGGCTGCTTGTCTGGGGCAATGTTACAGTGCCAATTAACAACCAGGAATTCCCTCTTTGTGATCAGCGGGTTAACTAAGATAATGGCCTTTTATTCACCTGCGAGAAGGCTGAGACTTTTGGGGACATTTGCCTCGCTACTGGAGGGGTGAATTGAATAAATGAGGGTGCAGGGCCTCTGTGGGCAATAAGGAATGATTTCATGGATAATGAATAGTGAGAATCTTTAATTACTGGGATATCTCAGCACAAGACCTCTTTAAGATTTTGGGGCTGAGTTGACGAATTGGATTCTTATTTCTTTATATATTTCACCATTTGAAAGATTTTTACATGCTTTCCTTGCCCAAGATAGCCATATTTATGATGATTTCATATCACTACTCTACTTGACTATATTAACTTCTTCTCTGCATGGTTTTGCTTTTTAAGAAAATGAAAATTTAAGATAATTTCCTTTTTAAAAGAGGTTTAGACCTGCAGTCTGGCTCTTCCTTGGACTTGTTAAAACTTCTATTCAGGCTTTTCTATTGTTTCTCAAAATACCTTATATGTAGATCTTACATTCTCTTTTTTTTTTTTACCGAAGTCTGCTGAGTAATTGTACTGTCTGCTCAATAGAGAACTGATTACATCTCCTTCACCTCTTGCTTATGATAATGATTTCTTCAAGAGAATCAAAAAACTCTATGATATAAATTTTTCCATAGGAAAGGTCAAAGTAAAATTCACTCACAAGCACAGTTTATATCTGGGTCTAAATCCAGCAGTTGAACAGCACTGTGATATGCTGCTAAAATGTCTGTAGCAGAAAAATATGGATATCGGGAATAACGCTAGTTGTAGTGTGAGGAAAAATTATTTAGAGTGTTTTTGAATGTATGGTAATGTAATTAGGGACCCTCTGGTACAAAAGAAGCATTAAACAAAAATATTTGCTATCTTCTGTCTCTCCCGGATGCCTGAGATCGCCACATAAATGAGAAGATACAATTTTTTTCTTCCCCCCCCCTTTCTGAAAAGGTCAGTGCTGTTTGTTCCTCTCTCTTGTGACTTCCCGAGGTGGGAGCTTCTCCAGCTTCTGCGTTAGCGTCTAGGCCGTTCTCCAGGAGGTACGAACAGCGGGATAGTTGAGAAACTCTGTTAAGGAATTTCTTATGCATTAAAAGACGTTCTCCAATGTTCCCATCTCTCTTCTGACCCTCTGCTTGATCGTTAAGGGTAGAATTATGAAACCAAGCATATGGGCTATATTTTCCACCCAAGAGTACTTTTCTCCTCAGTATCCTGTGTTATTTGTATAGCTGACTTTTTTTTTTTCATCTTCCCTTAAAAGGAATTAGCACTTTTGGTTCACCTAAATAGCACTGTAGTTTTCTTCTTTGAATATTCTCGGGTGCTGGTTTCCTGAGCTTTCCTTCCTATGGAAGAAGGCAGGAAATTCTTCTGTAGCTGAGGAATCAACACAGTTGCTATCTATACATATTAAGTCCTGAATTTTACCATTTACTCTCTCCTTTTGTGGCTTTCCATTGTTTCTGCCACTACTTTGTCAACTAACGTAAAGATTTAAATCCACATTTGCTTCCAGACCAATAGCTAAATCATCTTCTGTTACAGCTGCATCCCTTGCTTCTATGAAAAAAATCCTCTGCAAAAATGATCACCCTTTTGTCCATGTTGTATTATGCTGGCCTTTGCAAACTCTTGCAACAAAACATAATTCAATTAAGCTCCTGGGTTTTGTTTTTCTTTTTTTAATCTTTTTTTTTAATTATTATTTTCTCCTTATGCACCAGAAGTGTCTGCATTTCTTAATGACTCGGGCCTCTTTTCATGTCATATTAAGATTTTCTGTAAGATTAGGAGTATGAAAGCACTGTCAGTTTGGATTGGGTGATACTATGGTAAAGTCAGTTTTCACTCAGATATTAGTAGTGAATCTTTCAGTAGCCTAGATATTTTGTCCTAGATGCCAGTGAGTCTTTGGTGTTTTACTAGGAACTAATTCTCCCCAGATTTAAAGACTTGTTCTTAAATCTGCAAAATTCAGCTATTTCACATTTCTGCATGTTTTCCGTTTTAAGGGCATTTTTTCATGTGTGCTATTTTAATGTACGTTATTGTCTCTCTTAGTTTGAGTGAGAAGTTTCAAAGTTTACCTCCTCTGCATGAATCAACTCAAAAAAATAAGAGGAAATTAAGAGCTTCAGAAGCATCTAGTGGCAGAAAAATGTCGGTGTAAATGGTTAGCAAAGCACTGCCTCTTTGTGATGAGCACTTGGTTCCAGCTTGAGTCCCTTCACTCTTCGCTCTTCCAGTCAACGGTGATTTTAGTCGCCGAGCAGTCCTCACCCATTTGTTGGTTTTGTTTGTCTTGTTTGTTAAGGACATTTTGAAATTTATTAGATCTGTTCTTTCTAAATGATGTTCCCTTTCCACACACTATTCTTTTCTTTTAAAAACTTTCATATTCAGATCCACTTTCTCTGTACTTTTCCTTTCTTTAATAATACTTAGTAAAATGTTACTGATGTACAAGAGGTCAGAAGCCACTTCTGTGCGACTGTGGTGGACCTTAAACTCCCTAAGGATATTAAATAGTCAGGAGTACATGGAGGAAAAGGGCTGTGAAGATTTTGAGTAAAGGTAACTCCTACTTTTGTGGCTGAGACTGAATGGAAGAGTGGCGGAGATATTCCAGATGGACCAAAATAAAATTAAATAGCTCAACTCTGAAGAGTGGAGATATGGGAGAATAAATGGAAAGAAGAGAATGGTGAAGAGCAGGGAGAAAATTACCCATTTTGCATATAAATGATGTAATTACCCCCTCAGCTTCTCAGGCAGAAGTTGACATCCCTAATTAAAATAATTTTATGATCTTCTGGGGACAGATATACAAAAGCATAAAGAGAAGGAAAAAATAACAAATACAAAACTAACTAACATCAGCAGCCATTTTTACAAAATAATTTTGCAACAGGACTGATGATGTACATGCAGTCTCAGCTTTATAACAAATTATCAGGCTTGTATTTTATTTCAGATGATTCACAGGGCTTGATATAAAAGGCAGAGGCTGAATAAAACCTTTTCAGCAAAGAGAATGATGAAACCACAATACGAGGACAGGGAATTGAAAGCCTACTGGACTGAATTTCATTGTTTTCTTTTGATTAATACTGGAAATTGAAAGCCACTGTGTTTAACCTGTGCTGATGCTACAGTTGCTGTAATTAAGCATGAGAATATGGTCTTACAACTTGTGCATGCTGATTGTTTTATACAAAGCACCTGGCAGATTTGCCAGTACATACACTATTAAACCTGCAACGGAGGCGTCCGGCCACCAAAGGCTGCCGTTGTCATTTGTTTAATTGATCTACAGTGTTCCACCACATCTTCACTTCCCACTTGCCGGGCAGGAAAGCAGCTATGGAGCCTCTTCCAGACTGCGAGGTAGCAAGGGGATGTGTTGTTTTAACCGTGCGGGAAGGAAGGGGTTGTGCTACAAAGCGAGATAAAACCCAGGAAGTGTAACAAATCTGGAAAATTCCATTATCATATGCCTCGTCTTATCACTCGTACCATCTGACTGACTGATTTAATGTTGCTAAGAGACTTGACGGACCAGCTTGTTAGCATTACATACTGCACAGTAGCGATTGATAAATCAATTGTTACCACTAATTTTACTCCAACAGGGTGATATTTCAGTAGTCAGAAGTTGGCCGAAGGATATGTTTGTGTACGCACAATTTTTTAGGGTTTTTTGTTTTGTTTTGTTTTCCCATATAGCTGGTTCTCTTTTGCATTTCCTAAGTATTTTTGGTGATTTCATGGTAAGGTGACAAGCTAGAAGCCAAGAAAATAACATTATCCTCAGGCACAAATACAGACAATCAGGCTAGAAATCTCACAAGAACTGATGTTCTTGTCCTATAACCACTACTTACAGTAGTGAATAAGTGTTGAATAATTTAGAGAAATGTAAATCTTTCTTGAGGTATTTTCATGTCTAGTCCTGCTTAATTAATAAAAGAAAACAAAGCATTTTAAGCCTTAGAAAAGCTTTGGTTCTGGTTCTGCTCAGAGGACAGGCACGGTGTCAAGTCCATTAGTTCTGAGCTGATTCATCCTGCCCTAATTAATACGATTCACTCATAGACCACAGAATCTGGAATAACCATTGTGGTTTATGAGCTCATTAAATATTATCTAGTGCACCACGTGCTTAGTTCTTCAACTCTATTTATGCAGGTGGGAAGGGGAAACATATTGCAGTTATTTTTTCCGACAAATAAGTCTCAAATGTCATAAAGATGAATCTTTCCCTTCCCAGAGCCTGTTCTTTCATTCGTCTTTGTTTTGCAATGCAAAGAAGGACCAGATAAAATGACAGGTCTAGTTTGAAGCATCTCTCGAGGGGTGATTTTGCATTGGGGGCTCCACAGCAGGCGCTGGTGGGGTGGGCAGTAGGAGGCGTAGGGGTCTTCTGCGTTATCCCAGCGTGAGTCATGGCTGTTCCTCCCAAATTCAGGGCTATCAAGGCTGGGAACACAAATTATTTCCCAGATGAGCAAAATGGTCTGTAAATGTTCCCAAGCGAGAAACCCTTTTGCAAAACACCCTTCTGTGCAGGACTGTCCAGGAGCTCAGCAAATGCGGCAGGCAGCTGAAACAAAATAGGATGTTTACAGGCAAATAATGGCCTTTGAGTTTTGTGATGTGGGTGAGAGAATGATGTAGCTCTACTCTTCCTGTGAGAGAAACAGAAAATCAAAGGCAGAACAGCGTAACATATTGTACAGAAATTATCTATAGCACCAGTATAATGCATAAGAAAGCTTGGCAGAAAGGGGCTTCTGTGGATACCATGGATATCATGATCCTGAAAACACTTAAGGATAAGGGATCGATTCTTGACAAAAGGCTGTGGCACTGAAAAACATGTGGAACGATCCATCCTTGATTCAGCTTGTGTCTGCAAGGGAAGGGTGCTTAATGTTGTACCCTCCTGCCAGAGCTCCTTTCACTCAGAGAATCAAGATATATTCACAGAGTATTTGACTCGAAAACAAATATATGGCTTTCTAGCTGCTTCTTTTGTGAAGATGTATATACATCCTGCTGAAAGTAGTATGCAATCTGTACCAGACAGACATTTTGTTTATTTCTGGATTTTAGGGTGTGTATAAATTAATCTGTCTTTATCCCTATTTCTCAAGAGACGTACGTAGCTGTCCATATACCAGCATTTATCTTTCTGGTTAGTGCCACTGTGTGGATAATACATCACTAGAGCAGTGGTGCTAGTTATGATGTATGACACCAACATATCATAAAAGCATTGCCACTTCTGTGATGTATTATTCAAAACATGGAATTAAACAGAAAGATCAATATAATACAGGCCCTTAATTTTTTAAGGTGGGTTGGAAGGTTTTAGATTAAAGAATATAGGCTCCAGAGGGTTTACATAAAGGCTCAGTACATAACAGAAACAAATGTCAATAACTGTTATTTCAGGTATGACCCAGTCTGTACCAAAAAAGATTCATTCTGCAGCCAGCAAAACTTTCCAAGTCTTGTTCCCTACATGTTTCAAGTCGTCTCTGTCTTCAGCTGCAGTGCATCCAGCTTCCTAACACCTTCCTCCAGAATATCTTCCACAAAATACCATCTTCACCGTGTCCCCGTTAGCCAGTTCCCTCAGCTGCCTCTCGCATCCCCGGACCTCCAGCTGGCAGCGGCTCCTGCGCCCAGCTCCGAGCTCCCTGAGGATAACCAGCCACCGCGTCCCTGTTAATCGGCCACCCGGTGTGCTGAGCAGAGCAGGTAATGGTGCACTTATTTTCCTGCTTTTTGCACAGCGAGGGCACTTTTGGGGGTCTTTCTTCTCTACTTGGCTGCCGATTACCACTAAACTTAATGAAATTTAGTTCCTATTGAAGAACTACCTCTTCGTGAAACGTAGGTGGAATTATCACATGTTTTTGAAAGTTAATAGGGATATGATGGGGTAGGGGATAAAAAAAATCCTAGACAGACATCTTATTTGCTTTGTGGCTGACTTAAGCCCTTTTGTTTGTTAAGAACGCTATTATTTTCATTAACGCTTACCGTTTTTATGGATTTACACAGATAAGAATTGTATTTAAGATCATTCATTTGCTTTTTCTGTGCTGCTAATCTAATGTGTTCAAGAATCATAGCATAGGCAGAATTTGAAGAAGAAATGGTTTTGCTTTTGTGTTTCTAGTTTTATTTCAGTTCTGCAAGTCCTCCCAGAGTGCTTAGACAGTATGTTCCTACTTTTGCTCAGAAAGGTGAAATGGCAGAAGAGGCTGCCAGGTCTTCACGTACATAAACTCTAAGAAGAAACTCTAGATTTTGCAAAACATGATTAGAACAGTAACAGTTGGCACTTCTAGGCTTCTCCGTATCTCACATAAAGAAAAACAATCCCACAGCGAGCCAGAAGAACTTTCTTGGGTTTGGAAGACCCTGCTCCTAAACATCTTAACAGAATAAAACTGGGCATTAGTATCAATTCCCTGCTCTGTGCAAGCTCTTTTTATTGCAGTTTCAAGCAGTCTTTACATTGTTCTATTTTCTTATGGTTCTGGTGCAGCCACCTCACTTGTTTTCTCTGCTTGAATATTCCATTTATTAATGTCTTTAGCCATTTTTTCCTGTTCTCTAACCAAAACTTCCTATTTATAGTTTTAGGAGAGTAAATTTATTAACCTTTCTTAGGTAACATATAAAATCCTTTTCCTGCCTTGATATTATTTCCTTGAATCCTTGAAGATATTTATACAGGTTTATATCCCCTTAATCTCTTTTTCTCTAAGCTGTGTAAATTAAGTTCCCTTGCTTGCTCTTCCTCTGTCATATCCTCTAATCCTTGAATCATTTCAGTTGTCCAAACTACCACAAAACCAGCATATATGTTTCCTGGGGCTCGGAACATAAAAAGAAATTAAGAGGCCCTGGTGGGCCACGACATGCGTCTGTGAGCATACCTCTTGTGGACAGCCTTAGCCAAAGAGAACTGCAATTCTTCTTGTACAGTGTGGGCAGTTCTATTTATTATATATTTTTATCAGGTTTTGGTACTATTCACTGAGTGCCAGACACTGTTTATGCATTAGATGCTGTATTTCCCAGCCCAAACATCTTAAAATTGAAGATTTCATTGTGTGCAAGAACCTCCTAGCAGAGACACCTACAAAGAGAGCTACACGTTAAAAAATCTGTGCTATTTCATTTCCTTTAGAATCAGTATATATGACATAAAATGTTATGTGATAAATGCGGTTTAGATTTTTAATGTATTTTGTCCTAAGAATAATGTTTCAGTAAGAGCATTTCTGAGACGGTGAGAGAAGAGGGAAATAGTTCATATTCTGCAACATCCAAAACTGCTGAAGTTTATGGAGGTCATGGCAATTTACATCTCTTACCCCCAGATAATGCACTGACAAGTTCATTCAGATTGTTCAGATGTAGATATAGATGATTTCATCTAAGTCAGAGCAAGATTATAACATTGGTCCCCTAGCCAGTGATTTACCGTAACTGTTTTCTCTCTGAGGCGAGATACTAAATCTGCCAAAAATGTTTTTGTCTGTCTTCAGGTTTGAGTCTAAACAAATCCATACAAGTGGTCAAAGTACTAGTGATGCCAAAGAGAAATATGTTTGCAGATGGGCAGCTGAAGATGCACATCCGTCTTCCAGCCGCCTCTTCTGTGTCAGTGTTGTCATTGTAAGCAAATTAGCACGATGGGCTGCATGACGTCTTTGGTTACACTCATTATCTGTGATGTCACAGGAATCCAGTGTATATAGATGTAGAATTTCTCCAAAAAAAAGTCTATAAAAAACATGCTAGTTTGGACAGAGAACAGAATCCTATTTTGCTGTAGCATGATAGAGAGTGACTTAATATAGTGAAAAGTAATGTGTTAGGGCTGATTATGCTGTTGAATATGTATAAATGTGAATACAAATATAAATGACCTGTGTGATTGATTGACATTTTCATTTCTAGGTTTCGTGTGTATTTACAGAAGTGCATAGACTCTAGTAATTTATATGCTTGTGTGCTCAACAGTGCCACCAGCTCTAGAACAAGCTAGTTGTTGGAAGCCTTTTGAAAAAGGTCTTGTGCAGACATACAACAGAATGTAGTCCCTTCTTAAAAACCATGCCATTTATCGCAACATTAATCTGTGACTTTATTTAGTATATTAGCAAGAAGTTAAGAACAGTGGTAGAGTCTGCTATGATAGTAAAGAAACAACTTGTCGGTGGCGTTTAATGCAAAGTTTCTCTGTAACATCATGTATCTGTCCCTCTGCTTTATCTTAGTCCTCACCATTCCCTTTTTCTACAGTTAAAAAGAGCCTATCTCTTACTCAGCTGGAATGCAATGACCAACAGTTGCTTCAAATATAACTTTCATTTTGAGGATCCGTGTAGGTTTTAGTTTGATATCTACTAGGTACTAGTATGATATTTTACAGTGAAGAAATTACTTATGGTAATGTCAGGAGCATTCCAAATCATAGCCTTTTAAGATAAATATAAATATGTATGTATTATGTCTAGAAATATTGAATGTAGTGAAAGCTGGATGTTGCAATTATTGGAAGAAGTACACAAGAAGATATAAAGAGAGATGAATGCAGTTCAACTGACAATCATAAGTAGAAAATATAATTTGACTTCCTTTTTTAGAGCTGTGTTGAAAGTAAAAAGCTAGATGGGAGCCATTAGCTTTTAACGATTTATAATGCTTTTAAGAGCTTCCATACAATGAGCAAAGAAAAAAGGAAAGGTATCGGTCTGTAATTCAGAGAAGGTCATTTCCATTTAGGCACAGAAAAAGTATCCTCTGAGGTGTTTATCTGTAAAACTATTCACAACACAAATAGAGGTTTGATCAAAGAAGCAGAATCATGCAGAAATAATGGAAGGTACACAGTTAAATCCTGTGCTTTTCTTTCAGAAAAAAATATCAGTAAATATCAGTATGTTGATGTGCAGAAACTCATTTTTAGAAAGACTCATGGGTTTCTTTTGAGAATTTTTTCATTAGCACCTAGTGCTATCAAATTAAGCCTAACGTAAAGTAAATTAACATAGTACATACACTGTTAAATTTCAAAAGAACAACAATGTCCATGAATATGTAAGGAGAAGTCTAAAACTGAAATCAATATATCTCACTTCAGCCTAACTCAGAACAAAACTTAATACGTAATATTCTTTGATAAAGGGAGCATGAGTGTTAGGGATTGATATTAGGCTTTTTAAATACTATTATTTTCTCTAAACTGTATCCTTGCATCCAAATAATGTTGTTATCTAAGGTAACGAGACAAAAGGATGATGAGCGCGCATTTGGTTGCAGGTATTAGTGGTTATACACCCGTATTATCCAGAGAATCCCTAAAGGAATTGCAGAAACCAGGCTAGCTCCGGTCAGGTTTTCCTCTTAGCAATTAAAAAGAGAGCTAGAATCATCTCCGCCTACGGGACGCAGCCATCAGCACCGAGGTCGACCATTGCAGGCTGTGGTTTGACTGGCACGGGGTGCTTCCCAAAGAGCAGCGGCCTGGCCCTCCCCTGCCCGAGAGGACTCGACCGCGGCTGGGAGTGACCTGCTGCACCCGATGGCTATTTTGCGCCTTTCCTGTTGAGTTGGGGTCATCGGGTACCTGGGAAAGGCAGCATCGAATGTTGGTCAAGTAAGGAAGGGCTTAGGAGCTGGGGCACTCGAGCATCCCCGAGGGGAAGACCAGGCTAGAAGTGGGCTTCAAGTGCGTTTAGGCAGAGGAGAGCTTGAACCCGTTTTTATTCCGCTTTCTGTAAAAATACTTGCTGCTTAATAAGAACAGTTTTTATTTGTGTTGTAATTTAAAATTATTTCTACTTTATTTTGGAATAGTGAAAAAAATGGTGGTCAGCCCTTGAAAGAGGCTGAGGAGGTTCTTGTTTCAGCCAGATGCTGTTCATTATTCAGCAAGCAGCCTGGCCAAAATAAACTCAGCTCCTCTCCTGCCCCTCAAATATTTTCTGCTAACATTGTGTGAAAGACATTATTTTGATAAGTGTTAACTCTTCTGCTAGGTCTTCATGAGTGGCAAGAACAATGGTTTCAACTTTAAAAGGTGTGCTAGTAAAACTCTGGTGGGACCTCGTCATCCAGAAACACTGGAAAGAATAACATTTATAAACTTTGTAGTGCTCAGGATGAGCCAGCATTAGCATTTTACCTCAAAACAGGCATGAAGTTTGGACTTGAATCTCCCTTCCACTTACTGCATTGTGGTTTGCTTTGAAGAATGACCTCGGAGCATTCGAGTTGGTTTCTTTTTGAGTGGAAGTAAACTCAAAGCTGTGCTCCCGGCATCCACCTGCGTGCCTCAATGGTTAACGAATGCCGACCCCACAGAACACGGCTATAGCTTGTCCAAAGTAAAATCCCTGAAGCAGATGGATATCACACGGACGTGAGGTCTTTGGCATCAGCTACTCCACCCTCCGGTTCTGCCATGCTACTTACTCATCTAGATGCAGCAAGCAAACATGCATTTGGTTAGTAACATTTGATTACAGGGGAAAAGAAAACCATGGTAAACGATATACAAAAGGGTGACTTAAATACTTAATTCCTGAAGTATAACTACTGTGCAGTCTTCGTCTTCACTGCGGCAAATGCTAGGACAGCTGGTGCTTCTCCTCTTGCGTAGTAAAGCTCAGTCATAGCGAGACTCGAGGGTTTTGTAACCTATCCTGATGGGTAACAGAGCCCAACTTAAGGTGCCTTTGATTTTGTGACCTGAGGTGCTTTTTCTCTTGTTCTCTTGCTGCCTCTGTTTCTCAGTCTGCTACCATCTCTAGCTAAATATTTGCTGGTGGTTTCTGTTATTTCAGCTGTTGCATACAGTAATGGTTGACTCTTCTTTTACAGGCTGGATTCTGCAGTTCTTCTCATACTTCAAAGGTAATTCTGAAACGGTTTTTTCACTTCACAGTGTACAGTAGGCTCATGAACAATGAATTGTATTCCTAAAAAAAAAAAAAAAGCCTCTTCTATGTCAGGACTGGAAGCAGGCTCTAAAGTGTAGTTGGCCCAGACACACAATACACTGCTGTAACTGAGATTCTTCTCCACTTTCCCTCCTTTTCAGTGGAAATGGCTTGTAAACATAATGAAAAAACACACACAAGTAAACATTTCAGGTGTTCCCATCAGATCTGTTCAGTTTGCTTTCTCCCTGCTAGTTCTCTCCTTGTCTTACAGCCCCTTTCCCTCCGTAAGCAGCACCCGTGAACATGACAGTAAGCCCTAGTTTGCCACATAAAAGGTGAATTGCTTTTCCACAGGTTCCATCATCTTATATTTTGTCCTGTTAACTGGGCTCAGTGTGTCCATATTTAAAAGCTCAAGCCCCTTCAGGCTGCTTTGGCCAGTGTTTAGGTGTGTGCTGGTCAGTCCCAAACATACGTGATTTTGGGAGCAAGTAGATCAGGCTAGGATGCTTCTAAGAGCGCAAAGGGATTTTTGCTACATTCAGCTGGTGCTTCGCTCAGACTTTGGTCGTCCAGCTTTGGATACCAGGCAGCCTGCTTGGATGTGGATATCTGCTTCCCAAGAGGATGATTTGGGTTCTGTTACATGCAATTTAGTTATTGCCTTTTGAATCACAATTTCCCTTAGACTGGCTGGTTTTGGTGTGCCAGCAGGCTGGCTATTGTGAACACCTCTCTTAGGTATCTAATTCTCTATATTTAATACGGATTATTTAAGTACCGTATTCTGTGTTGTCATTTTTAGCACTGAGGCACTGATCTGACTCTCATTGCCTTCTGAGGTCAGGTATTTATTATCAGACCGAGATGCTGTCAATGATTTTTATGTTGAGGAATGTAATTCAAATCTGGAAAATGGCATAATGTGATGCCATGCACCTTGAAGAAACCTACTACATGACTTTGGGTGGAGTCCTGGAATTTGACAACTATATGGACTTGTTCCAAACAATTAAATGAATCTCTCTTCAGAGCATATGGTGTAGAGAACATGTCATGTTTGAGAAATATGGTTGGCTTCTAATCTTGATTTTTAATTTTGCGACAGAACAATAATTTGGCAGCACGTAAACCTTTTTTTTCCCCCCCTGTTAAGTACGACGTGTTTTCTTCAAAGACAGAAAAAAAAAAAAATCTTTTCAGGAAAATCCAGTTTTCCCTTGCATATGTCATAGATACTACTTTTTGTCTCAGTTCTTTTGAGCTACGGTTTGCAGTTAATGTGGCTGTTTTTATTTCCTATTGATACTAAAAGTTTGTGATGGAAATTAAAAAGCCAAAGACTCAGCTATTCAAGATTTATCTGTTGGTCCGTGTGAAGGATCTGGCTGGTATAATTGTTACTAAAAAGATGATGCTGGAGAGAAAGGATTCATTGTTGGACACACCAGAAATTTCGCAACCCATTCTATTCCCCTGCCTGAGTCGCATACCGATGTTTAATCATCACACCAGGGTCCAGGCTGAGTGGCGGAGAGGTTTGAGCTGCACAAAAAGCATCAGTCTCGTTCTATTCAGGCTTCCGGAAACATCTCCGGTGCGAACCCGGATCCCACTATACCGGGAGGGATCTGCCGTCGCTTTCGATGGGGCATCCCTCCGCGTGCCGAGCGGAGAGCAGTGCCGTTATACCCAACGACCGGTCAGCCAGGGCAGCACCTCTCCCTACCCCTTTCTTTATGCTGTTCCTGGCTGACGGACCCATTTTTCAGGCAAATGTCCCCCCCCTCCTCGCCAAGGCAGTCGGGGTGAGGTGAGGAGCAGGATGGCGCAGGGTCCGGCCAAGCGGCTCAGCTCCGCTGGGCGCTGCGCCATGGCCTCGCTGAGCCAGGGTTTGGGTTTGGTTTTTTTTTTTTCTCTAAGGAACTGAGGGGATTAGGCTTTTAAGGGGAAATCTAAGAGGATTGCAGATTTAAGAGATGGCCAGAGGGGCACGTTTATAGCTTTTTAATTAAAAGATATTTTGGCTCGAAGGCCAGAAGGATTAAGGAATCGGTAAAACCAAGTTAAATGTCAAACGCAGGGTTAAACCACAAATTAGGCATATTTCTAATGGATCTTTAGCTTCTAACTTTTATTTTTTCCTGAGATTAAACAATCTGTAAAGCTTATTAAGGTCATTTCCTATCAATCTTCCTCTTTCACCACTCCTCCCCTCCTGCCCATATTTATGGCATTATGAATACATTTAAATCCCACACAAGAATTTGGATGGCTTTTTTTTAAGAAAAAGCTTATATTTTATGAGAGTAATAACTGAATCTACATTTTCTAAGCATAGCTGTGTTTGAATATTTAAATGTACCGGTCTTTTCTTTATTCCTTCTACGTCTACTTATTTTAAATGATCCGCAGTATATGAAAGTCAAAGGGAGAAGCAAAGTATCGATCAGATTATACAAGAGAGGTTCTCACAGGCATAATGCAAAAAAACTGTTCCTAATTTTCTCCATAAACCTCTCGTCATTATACTGTTGAGTCATGTAACATTATTTTGAAGTGAAAGTGAAGGTGTTAAGTCAAAAGAAGTAATTTTAAGTTTTTAATTATTCTACAAGTTATGCCCTACAGCACATTTTCTTAAAATTGTACCTTTTGTTCAGCACTAAAGTGCATGAATTACTTATAAGTCAGGCAGATCAATATCTCAGAATGTCTTACAAATAATAATTTAATTCAGCTGGGATTTTTTCTGTTGTTGCCGTTCATTCAGCAACATTGTATTCTCACAGTGTTAATAGCAAAAATCAGCTGGTGAAAGGAAAGGTCTCTTATCGAACGAATCTGTGGGTTCAAGGACACAGCAAACAGTGGTGTGCTGGTATTACCGCGCAGCTCTTTCCTAGCCCAGCAACCAGCACTGCCTCGAGTTGTGTTGTGGCATCCGATGCCCAGAGTCTCTGGAGACGACACGTTATTTCTTACCCATTGCGTTAGTCACCAACTGCACGACCATCACGTCTGTAGCGTATTAACCATTTCCACACCGGGGCCACACACCCCAGACCTGCGCTAGAGCTCAGTGGGGATAAAACCAGTAACAGGACAGTACCCGCTAGAGCTGTGCTTAACACGTTGAGGGAATTTGGACCGTCGCAAACAGCTTTGTCCGTGGGCGCTTTCATTATAACAGGACGGTGGAGGGACTTCTGGTCAATATGCTGAACGTATTGACAGGCATGTCAGGTACTCACCCATACATGCACATATGCACTGTTCTGAATGCAGAGTTGCTAGCTGTATGACCTGACTGAAAAAGAAAAACTATTTTCAGTACCAAATACCTCTTCATTTGCTGTCTTATTCACTGCAATCTAATTTTCCCTTTGGAATGAAGGCCGCGGAAAACCTAATGGAAAAATCATTTTAAATAATATTTAACAGCTGCTAGCATTTTGACACTTTCAAAACATGAAGGGGGATAGGTGAATATTACTGAAAATTAATATTTCAGCTATAGCATTGGCAAAATTTTACAGGAAAAGCATCCTATGCATGGCAGATGTCTGTATCTGCTTGTGGTTTCAGTAAACTATATTATATTGTGTTAAGGCAAATTTGTTAGGCTATGCTCAGTCAGGAGCATATGTCAAATCATCTGCTTTGAATATCTTCTGAACGTATCAGCACAAGGTTAAAAGGAAAAAAAAACCAGGAGCAGAAAAAGTAAAACACCGGTTTGGCAGTCCCAAAATCCTGGTTTTCTGAGGTCCAAGCAGAAGATAAAATACAGTGTTGCATGCTTCCTTAAATTTCCACCAAGGGATTTCTGTCAGGACACACTGCTGTACCTTTAGTGCTCTACTGTCTGCTTGCATATCGTTTGATCCAGCGCTTACATCAACTCCCCGGAACCGATTCTAATTCATAGAGCCCCACCACTTGCTGCGTGGCAGAGGATAAGTCACTCGGAGCTGGGCAGGGCTCTGCTCTTTCTTTTATGACCTGGTCCATATATCCAGTGCAGTGTTCGGATTTACCCTGCTGTAAAAGACAGGAGCTTTTGACCCTATCTCTCCACACGCCTCCGTTTGTAAAATTCTCGTATCAATCCCAAAGCAAAAATATTGTCGGACCCCTTTATTTGTGAAGTTCTTTGACCTTATGGAATGAAAAAAAACATCTAAAAATATGTTCATCCACTACTTGCCATCTCTGATGTTTTGAATAGATGGTGCAGTCAGGCTCGCTATGTTTTGCTTTCTGTTTTAACACATAGTTCAGCTTTCTGTTTACTGCTAGCAGTCAAAGGTTCTGGCATTTCAAACCCAAGTGTTCCTACTGTTTCCGTAGCAGCGCTTCTGTGTGTAGTCTATGGATAAAGCTGTACTGAAACAGCACTGAAGTGTTGGAAAGCTGATGTTATTAATCACAGCATTGCTGCCCCAGAGGAGGGGACCCCCGGGGGCTGCCTGCCAGGGCTCCGTGACTTTGGAAGGACAGGCTGCCTGGGCTGGAGCGCTCCATCCCCTCCGACGTCTGGAGCAAAGGCTGCCGGCCCCACCTTTTCCGAACACGGATCTTGTGTACTTCCAATCTCTCGCCTGGGTTGTGACTTGGCGCTGCCTTGTTTTCCGAAAGAATCCCATTACCCGCCGCCAGCCCAGTCGGTTGTGTCCCAAAGCATTTTTCTTCTGAAGAGAAATGATAACAGAAGAGCCTTCCTTGGGTGCCAAGTGGCTCGTCTTGCTCTCCAGTCCAGCGGGGACTTGGGAGGCCTGAATCTTGCCCTGAGTTGTGTTTGCAGTGATGCAAGTTTAAGTCACTATTTAATCAGGATGACTTTAGATTTATGCTGGTACAGCTGTGCAATATGAAATTGAAATTTGCATATTTTCCTTTGATCAAAGTGTTACGCGTGCAGGTTAGGGTGCTGCTTGGTTCTTCCAGGTTGTTTTTCTCTGTTAGCTCCTGCTATGCTTTTCTTAAGAGTCGTTCTTGCCAATATGTGGGAGGATAATTTCATATTGATTCCTGATTACAATTTTTCCCTTTATTTTCTTCTGTGTTACATCTATATTTACGACCTGCTCTATATAAGTGAAAGTCATAGTACCCTCCTACTTTCTTTAATAGTTTCACCCGGTATTGATAGCTATTACTTTTGTATTGATCTGTTACAGGTTGACTCTAGTTACAGTGTTAACGATTTAACGCCAATAACACCAGTCAGTAAAACAGTCAAGTAGAACAACCTAAACCGCATAAAACCACCTGATTAACATTTTTTACAACACTCTCTTCTGAAATAAACAGACCGTACTGGATTTTAACATCTGGTCCCCAACAATTCTTGCAGGGGTGATAACTTTTTTTTTTCTTCTCTTTGCAAATGCTGCCCATTTTTTCATCAACTTTTTCATCAGGGCACAGCTGTTGCGGCAGAGCACCACATATTCATGTCTGACAAGCGGCTGATGCTCACTTCTGCTTACTTCTACCTGACATCATTTTGCATTGGGTACAATTCAAAAAGACAAACGTCTTCATGTGCTTTAAAAAGGCATCTCATCACCATTTAGTAAACAACCTTTTATTCGGGTTTATATAATAGCTACAAAAATATGCTACAGCGCTATGTCTCCTGAACAGAAGTCTGGAGCAATTTCTCTTCTTAAAGGGACGGACAATGGAACAGACTCCCTTTGTATGAACTTGTACTTTCAGGAATTATGTTGTTGTTTTTTTTTTTTTTAAACCAAGCCTTCAACTTCCCAGGGTAGCTGCATTCACTTAAATTGGTCAAAAGAGCGCAGTCTGCAACTTTTCATAAAATGTTGGGGTTTTTTTTTAAAAGTACCCCAAATACCTTGTATTTTGAGAGTACCAACTATGCTTACTTTCAGTTAGCGATAAGAATTCTTGTGTGTCAAAAAATGTACTACAAAACCTTGATGTAAAAAACAGCTTTGTTTTTGGTCCAAAACAATAGCTGTCACCATTTAACGTTGCCTTTTGAACAAGGGTTCAGTAACTGTTTGAGAGATAATTATAGTTTTCAAAGGGTGAGTGGTTTTTATGTTTTGAGAGTATTTTTTGTTAAAACTGGCACAGTGGAGAATCCTATATACAGATCAAGTTTCCCAGCCCTGCATACCTGCAGCCTGCTAGTTTGTGCATATTTTGAAATGATTATGAAATGTTGAGCCGTAGCACACTGTGGCTTTGAGCTGTAGACAAATAAGAGCTATATGGTTTTGATAATTCTGATTTGGCGTCGTGCAAATACATCAAAATCCCAAACTGTGCAGTGAATTAGCATTAGGTTAACAATTCAATTAATTTTTCTCATATGCATAAGATTGTCGTTTAGGTGGCAAATTCTGCTATACGTGTTTCTTCTCAGCATACAGCAACATGTTTCCCTGCCCCTTCGCTCTTCCCTGGTTTTTGCAGGCTATTTTTAAGAAAAAAAACAAATAGGAATTTGTTTGGTATGAGCCTAAGTTACATGAATATGGAGGGGAAAATTGTAAGAAGGGCCCATCCCTTCAGTAACTGTTTCTACGTAGATTTTTTCAGGTTACCTGAGGATTTAATTTTATAAATATTGTAATTTAATGGTAAAAATCATCTAAGATGGGCTCTACCTGTGAAAATATGGGTAAAAGGCAGCAGTGATTAATATAAAGTTTAAAACTGGAGTAGCATACTTTTCTGTAAATGGGACAATAATTACCTAAATTTGAGAAGGAAGACCTGAACTTTAGAACCTTTACTACTTTCCTCATTTTCAATGTGAAATGAGGACCCTCTTGTATCAGCCTCCACTTCCCAATATAGTGAGCTTTAAAACAAACAAACAATCAAGTAAGACTTTTAAACCAACCTCTGCATTCTGGAAGTTTTTTCCTGTGATAGTCAGCCCACTGCAATAGTCAATAGGTTGTCAGTCAGACCTGGGATGCCCTCCAGGCCT
>JAVJGG010000007.1:16289844-16300364 GCA_035590195.1 Aviceda cuculoides
TCTGTGCAATAATGTCTGTTTAATGGACACGGAAAATGTGGGGATCCTTGGGATTTTTGCTTCAGACCGTGGACTGACTGGTTTAGCTATCGACTGCGATGGGTTCTCTTTTTATTGCAGACACCGCCTGGATGCCTTGGAAGATGTAAAGGTATTTTTACTGGGTTTTGGTCTCATTTGTAAGACGAGGCTTTTTAGCCAAAATGGACTAAATCCTGTCTCCATTACCACTTTCCCCAGGTAGGTCTTTGGATATCTAAATTCTCTCCTCAACTCAGCAGAGGAGGAGTTGGGAATTTTTCAAGGAAACCTTCCCAATATTCTCAATCCAGTGAGTTTCCCCAGTGTTATGGGAACTTTTTTCACTCATTTTATAGTGTAGCTAAATGTTAAGGAAGTTGTAACATCCGCATTTAGCTATTCTGCCAGCCTAGAAGCTCAGTGTCTTCATGTCCAACCTATTGCAGTCTTTCAGCAGAAGATCTTTGAAGTACTTTGATAAGTATTAATTAAACTGCAGAACACGCCACATACTTCTATTCCAATTTTACAGAAGAGAAAATGAACTATCAGTAAAATTTGCACAATGAATTCAAGTTAAAATGCCTACATGCAAAATGCTAGCTACCTTAGTTAGTATTCTTCTATTGGGAGAGTTTTTAATAATGTATCTAAATGTTCTGGGTAGAGGCAAGGGAACACTGACAGCAAGGAAAATATTTCAAAATTATATCTGATAGGGCTTATGGTGTTTATCTATTTATGTTTTGCTTTTGTATATAAGTATTCATCTGTTCTATTCTTTGGGCAATTGAAATTAATTATTTTTCATAGATTCCCAACATGCACTAAAGTCCATTTATTTGTTATACTACTGACCATGATTAATGACCAACCACAGTTTCAATATCTCATTTTTAATGATCATGATAAATTGTAGCCCATCATGGCAATTTAATATGCTTATCATGCAAGATCTAAGTCAAAAAACTTAAATTATATCATAATTAGGAAGCACATCTTAGCTGGGAAGCACATGAATAGTTTGCCATTATAAAACTTGCAGTTCCATGCTTTCGCTGAAAGGGTTTTGTAGCACATCAACCTAGCTGTAGCTGTTCTGTTCTGTTCTTGCGGGAGCATAGGTCATGAACTTTTCCATATTGTATCTCATAGTGCAGGAGGGTCTTTTATCAAACGCTTTGCTTGCAGTTTTCTCCAGAACCTAATTTATGATTGATGGGGGTAAGGAGAGCTCATGAAACAGGTCAGATAAAAGAGCCGGTCAGGTAGCAAGATGAAACTTAGAAGATTCCTCGTATGGTCTCTAGATTATGAGAGACGCATCACAGTCAGACTACTGCTTGACTATAGCTATATACAGTATGGTGGTACATTCCCCAGCGCCCAGCACCTCGGTCTCATACTGAGAGCTGGTGACAAGCATCACTCCTTTTTTTCCTCCTTTGTTTTTACACCCAGGAAAGCTGTGGGCATGTGGGCTAGAGAGGAGCTGCAGCGCTTCCTCACACAGGCTGTGATATGGGTGACTGAGATATCAAGCATCACCCCATCAAGTAGTCTAAACTTAGCCTCTCTGAATGGCACATTCAGTATGACACTTTTTCATGCTTAGTTTCTTCCTACTGTGATACCTTCCCTCGTCCTGCTGTCTTTCGTCATCCTCTGGGTGACAGTGGAAGCCGAGAGCACAGAACCATCAATCCCAGTCCAGTATCACCTGCAGCTACACTTGGGGCAGAGTGAATGTTGAGCAGATCCTTTGGGTTTACCACTTGATTTTAGTTTTTAAGACAACACCGAACGAACACAGTAATGGAGATGGTACTTCATCTTTTTAATGATTTTTTTTTTAATTACTGCTATAACATTTATGGTTTCTCTAAATGTGTTTGTCAAATCATCTCTGAGTTAGCATCTTGCACTTGGCAAAATGTTATTTTGGAATGGCCAGCGTGTTTGTACTTCACATCAAATAACGTGTGCTGTAATGACTCAAGAGAAGCATGATCAGCAATCAGTAAAATTGAAATTAAGTTGTTCCTTGGTTATAAGCAAAACCAATCAATTAACAGGAGTTTTAAAATCCAGTATTAATTTTGTCAGTAGAAGTCATTGGGCGGTAGTTCTTTAAGACTGGTCTCTTAAAGTCTCTGCTCTTGATGGGGCCAAGAGAAGAAAAATTGTAATACTCCTTCATCACAGAAGAGGTGGATTCTATGAAGAGTTGGTGGGAAGAAGCTGGAGAGGGAGAAGAGTTGGACCTCTCTGCTGCCACTGCCAAAACAGAGCTCTATCAGGGTAAGCTTTTCTTGATTTAGTAGAGTCAGTACGCTTGATTCCTAAGAAAGAGATGACAGAAATTGCAAATGTCCTCTAAAAAGCCTCTTAATAAAAGTGGGACTTGACAGAATATCTTACAATGGACATGATTTAATCACAAAAAACCATGATTTAACAAAGAATTATTTTAAATGTTAAAAATGGCTTTGCCAATGGAGATAGCGACATCATCTTATGCAACGAAATGCAGAGAGCTCAAAACTCATTTCAGATATATATTTTTTTAAGACTAATTTATGGGGTCATTTTTAAAATATTCAATTTCAATGCCATCAATGTTGTCTTAATGTTTTGTAATCATAATGTTGAATTTGCACTGCTCTTAGAACTTTAATTACAAAGCTAAATTGTACTAATATCCATTAGGTACCTCCTAATTGAAGCTACATCATATGTCTGATGTGGCAGTACTAATTGGTATAATTAAATTCTAATATGCATCAGTAGACTATTAAAAAGAGAGTTAAGAACAGAGGAAGGAATAAGCAAGTTTGTGAAACTTCTCATATCTAAAGTATTCCTATAATGAGAAAGAGTGCTGACTGCACTTCTTGCCCATTTTATTTTAATTACTATATGCAAAATGTACCAATGTTTCACTGACCGAAATTCACTTTTTCTGAAGCCTTATATCAGCATATTTACTAATAATGTATCTAAAGCTCTTGTTGTTTATTGTATTTTCTTTATGTTTTAAGTGCGCCTGAAATGTTTGGTTTTGACTTTAGACTGACAATTTGCTGTACTGGAGTATGTGTCTCTTCTTTTTCTGGGATGATTGAAATGGATCTTTTCATAGAAATTTGCCACACTTCTGAAGTATGTCACCTTAAATCACTACCGTTTAGAAATCAGAATGGCCGGCACTCAGCGCCACATATGAAAAATCTTCAAAAGCCTGAAATTTAAAGATTTTGCATGTATCTCAAAAAGTGGAGGATCAGGCTTCAGTTTCGTGAGTTTGCAGGCAGGAAATATCACCGCTCAGGGAAACCACTCTGCTTCCTTCTGAGGTAAAGCTGGGAGTTCAGCTGGGTGCCAGGGCACCAATACCAGTGCCACCAGTGGAGAATTCAGATTTTTCTAGCGGCCTCTATCTATCAGCGTTCCTACAATCTAGCTCCAGAACGGCAGCTCCACTTGAATTCATCAAGAGCTGCGTATAATTAAAGGGCTACTCCTTGGCATATAGGTTTTATAAGCAAAAATACCATATCAACTCACATACAAGAAATTTATGTACTAAGCACTGACTTTATGAAAAGTGAATTATTTCTACTACTTACTCTGATCCTTCAGATAGTAAATAGTGTCATAATCAAGGTATATAACCTGCAATTTGCTTGCTGGCTAAACTTGCTGTCGAAAGGAAATTCTTCGGTCTTACAGATGGGTTAGGTTCCTTAGCTAGATACAGCAGACATTTACTGTATCCTCCTTAAGGTAAACCACGTAAGGATGTGGCTTATCATCTCTTAATATGGTAATCAGATGTTTGGTGTCAATTAGGCATTTCTTTTCTTTTTTGAGACTGTTCCATCTTTTTCTTTTATAAACGAGACAGGATACTAGTACATCTTTGTCACTTAGCAACCATTTTTGGAAGTGAAGATTTTGTTTGTTTGTTTGTTTTTTAAAATACCCATCTTTGGTATGACTTGTAACAAGGGTAGGTCGGTGTTTTGGGCCACTGATGTGTTTTAACCCCAGCCAGCAACTAAGCACCACGCAGCCGCTTGCTCACTTCCCCCCACCCCAGTGGGACTGGGAATACAATCAGAAGAAAAAAGGTAAAACTCATGGGTTGAGTTAAGAACAGTTTAATAGAACAGAAAAGAAGAAACTAATAATGATAATAATAACAATAATAAAATGACAATAATAATAAAAGGGTTGGAATATACAAAACAAGTGATGCACAATGTAGTTGAGCACCACTCGCCAAACGATGCCCAGTTACTTCCCGAGAAGGGATCCCTCCCTGCCCAACTTCCCCCCAGTTTATATACTGGACATGACATCCTGTGGTATGGAATATCCCTTTGGCCAGTTTGGGTCAGCTGCCCTGGCTGTGTCCCCTCCGAACTTCTTGTGCCCCTCCAGCCTTCTTGCTGGCTGGGCATGAGAAGCTGAAAAATCCTTGCCTTTAATTTCATAGTTCTAGCTATAATTTTACAGACTGAATTTTATTTTGTGAATTAGTCTTTTAGAGACTGTCTTGTAGATCTAGAAACCTTTACTGATTTTTTTATCTTTAGATACAGTATGATTTCTCACGAAATTTAATATCTAGCTGACAACTTGCAAATTGTTCAGGAGGGCCTTAAAATGTCCAAGAAGAACTTCTACACACAGTAACTGGAGGGAGAAGAGATTTCAGCTTTGAACGAGACGCAAGAATGGATTAGCTTTCAGGATTTTAAATGAAGCAACATGCAGCAGGAAGGCCCAATCAATGAGTTGTTTAATCAACTGGAGAAGTAGTGATGAATACTAGGGATTCTGTCACTAACTTACATCATTATTAGTACTACTTTTTTTTTTTTTTTTTTTACTTTTTACTAAGTATTGATGATTTTGTGATATTTTCCTCAAAAATTACTTCTTTCCAGACCACAGAGCTCCTATTTCGTTGGGCAGTGAAATCAGAAGGAATAGTGTATTAATGATAAGTAATGGAAAGAGAAGAATTTGGGATGTTAACTTCTGAAAATTTTCCTCTCCTACTGTTTATAATGCTGTTTCCATTTCTCTCTTTAACTCTGCCTATCATTTGAAAACGTTATTTTGCTCTTTTATTTTCATTTCTTTCACTTTTATTAATTTTCTCATTCTTATTTTCTATTTTTAAAATTTTTTCAGTTTTTCCTTTTCAGTCAAGATGAACTGGGAAAACCCATGTTTTTTCTAGCATATGAAATCAAAATCAGTGGCCGCAAAGATGGCAATGGCGTCTTGTTCAGTGATGTGGAAGATAATACAAAGGCAAAATTATAATAATGGCAGATTTAATAATTGAAATGCCAGAAGCAGGAAGATCATAGGCCTATTGAAAATTAGAGAATCTAAAATATTATTTTGCTGATAATTTTTCCAGTCTATAAAAATCTGTCACGCATCTGGAAACCACACTTGACATGCATATATTTTTTTGCTTCTATCTGCATCAGGATTGCTTTGCAGAATTGTTACTGATACTTTAATGAAAATGCAGTTTGAAAATCCCAGTTGAGATTCCAGGTACTGATTAAATATAAATGGGAAAATAATAAAAGTAAGTTTGATATGATTAATGAACGAAAGACTCTAACCCATTTTCCAGTTTCACTTAGTGGTTACTAATAGCTAATAGCATAAGACGATTAAATTGAGACTTTACGCTTTCTGACATTTTTTCAGAAGTACTCTATACTTCAAATATTATGAACATATTAATGTAAATGAAAATTGTGTATCTTTAATAGAAATACGCTATAACCGGATGTACTTAACCCTAGCCTCAGTCGCTGTTATAACAGAAGAATTTCTTGTTCAGCTCTATAGCTATAGCTGTCTCCTGATCTTCACTGGCCTTTTTTCCTCTTGATGTAGGTTGATCCTGAGAAACAAGGCTGTTCAGGAAAGTCTATGTTGAGGGCATTCTGATGTATCACCTGTGACTTTGGTAAATAACACCAGAAATGCTACAAATCTGTTGACTCCAACAGGAAGTAAACAGTGGAAAATTAGACAAAACTGTTCACCCACAGTTTCTCTGCATGCCTGGTCAGAATTTAGTTTCTTCAGCTCTGTCTTCCTCATGTATGATGTACTCTGCAGAATGACTGTGCGTCATCACTCAGTTGCATTTTCGTATTTTAAAAATTGCAACCATCTTCCTTTAAACATTCACCGTAGTAAGTAATGTTCAAAGAGCTGGACCAGCTGTTTCAAACCTTCTCAGGTTTGAACCTCCCTAACACGGATCACTTGCTAGGTGCCTATGGTCAGCACACAGGGAAAGAGAAAAGGAACTGTGTGGGATGAACAACAGAACTGTTGGATTTGTCTTTTCACAACTTACTGTGCAGGTGTTGCGTGTTGCACGGTCCCGTGATTGGGTATATGGGGAACGACCGCAAGAGAGTCAGGCTGATGCTCTCCTCAGAGCAGCTGAAGATGTTCTGGCTGGAAAATACTGTAGAGTTCACTGGAGTCAGTGAGAAAAACTGGGAGAGAGAGATGGCAAGTAGTGATCCTGCAGCATGGTTGCATGCTGCTGAATGACCAGGTCGAGCAGTCCCAGTGACAAACCTGAAAAAAGGTGGGTGGAAGGGATGAGACTTCTGGAGATGTAAAGAAAGTTGTGTAGCGTTTGCTCCATTCAGAATGCCTCTGAAAAGTGTTTAGTAAAGCAGAAAACAAGTCCTACTTTACAAGGAAATGAATGGTAGGGGAGAGATTTGTTTCCAGTTCTCTTTAGTAGTCTCCTGTCTATCAGGTTTTGAGTTTTCTGTGTTTAAAGAGCCCATGTTGATCTGTTTTCTTATTTCTTTCTGTAATTTGAAAAAACAACAACAACCAGTTTCAGAATTTTGAAGCATCTTGGCATGTCTCCTTCCAAAAGATGTTCTACCTCAAAGCTTCTGCCAACTCAGGATCCCACCAGAGTAAACTTTGAAGTATTTACAAACTAACAGTAACTCCCTAGAAGATGCATTGTTTATCACATTTTCCTTGCCCAAGGTCTTCCTTATGAAAAGAAATTCAAAAAGTGCTCATTTTTCTGTAATCCTACTATTACCAGATTACTGAAAACACATTTTAAAAGTTATTAGGTAGAGTAACTAATATTATTTGAACATCAGGTAAAACAACCTCTCGCTTCTCTTGGGACTCCTTATTCAGTCCTAAACAGTGAATGCTGAATTTGGGTGTATGACAGCCCAACACATTTAACATTTAGTTAGTCTTGCTAGGTGCTAAAAAACTTCCCACCCCATTTTAATTCAAATTAATGGAACAAAAGCATTCATAGGATGCCTTGGAACTCTCAAACATTAGATGCTAGAGGGAAGTGAAAGGAAGCTTTTTATGTACAAAGGAGTGAATGGATCACACCACTTTCAAATATTCATGAATGAACTATGTTTGGCTAATTCCAGATGAGTAGAAATAAGTGGTTTTATTCGTCTTTTCATCATTTCACATTATAATCTCATTATGTGGAAGCCAATTGCTTTTATGTCTTTTTAATTTATTTTTTTTTAAAAAGTTATTTTATTGCAGGAGGAGTTCTAGGGCCTCTGCAAGCGGCTGTGCTGCTGTTAAATTTAATGGGCTCCAGCTGTGCAAGGGCATTGTCAGGAAGAAAGAACAAAACCCCTGGAAGAATAAACAGGAAAACAGGATACTTTTTATGTGTTATTTGTTTATTGAGAGGATGTATCACTGAAGTGATACTTATGCGTGGGGTTTTTTTTAAGAAGCACTGAAAGCACACTTAGCTACATATGCATGCAGTATAATTTTCTTAAACTGAGACACTACAGTGATGCGATTGAAGATCTACGGTGGAGTGACTGTTAATGGTTGAATATCCTTTCACACATTCTTTGTCTGAAAGGGAATTCTGTCTCTTGCCGCTCCCTGTGCTGCCCCACGCCTCCATTTCTGAGATATTTTAGGAATGGCGAAAAACGATTCGGCTGCTGTTGTTACTACGTCCCCCTGTCCTGCTCCCTTCCCTGTGACCTGCTGTGTGTCACGTTCTCCCGCAGTGTTTTGGTGAGGCAGCTGTTGGAGGTGACCGTGCCAGCAATGTCCCAGCAGCAGGTGATCACCGTGACCCACTCCGGGCACCGGTTTCTTGCTGAGGGGCTGCCGGTGTCTGCTGATGACATCTGCCACGGACGAGATATTTGTGACATTCAAGCGTGTCCGTCATGCTCAAGCCCCAGACGGCATCTTACCTGCGTCCTCATCCTTGCTTGCATTACAAGGAATAGTTGGTTCAACCCAGCAGAGCATGAAAAGTGCAGTTAAAATAGAGTGTGTATAGGAGGGAGCAAGTGAGATTTGAAATTTGTGTTACACACAGATGGGCCTAACTCCAGGTACTGAAAATCTGATGCTTTTAAGGAAGATACTGATTGCCAATCTTCTGAAAAATCAGACCCTTCCTAGCCTTTTAGTAATGACCCAAAATGTAAGCTACTTTCCCACTGCCTTCTCTCTAAACATGATGCATTTCTTCTACCTTACTGATTGAATAAGCTGAGCTTGCACAAGTTGAATATGATTGAGAGAATAAGGCCTAACTGACTGTTCTTTGTTTACAAGTTAACTTGGAAATACCATAAAATATATATCTTTGATTATTTTTTTCTTTTCTTTCTTTTTTTTTTTTTTTTCAGATAACCACTATTACAATCAAATGTAGAGGTATAAATGGAAAGCAAAGCTCCCATGGAGCACTCTGCCTCCAGAAGCAGTTCCAACACTGGACAGAAAGCAGCATTGCAAGACAGAATTGGGCCATTTGGTAGGCCAGCAGAGTTCCTCCTGTAGCTGGGCAAGGCCAAATATATACTTCTGCACCTCTGCTTGACCAGGTACTTCAGGTCATGAGTTACAGCCATTACACCTACACACCCGCATGTGACATTCCCAGACTGGTATCTGGTGTTTTCCACTGACCCACATCTTTGTATCCAGTGTTATTTTTTTTTTCCCCCGTTGTTCATAGTCTAAGTCTGTTCCAGTTTAAAAACACTGCACTAATGGGATATGAGACTAAGACTAGCAAGAACATTAAACTTATATTTAAAAATTGATTTTGCCTGGAATTATAAATATCTAGTGCGTTAACCAAAGTACCACAAATTTAACTGTTATCTTTTGTGTGTAATGATATGACTTTCAATTTGCTTTTTAAGAAATACTCATCATGAATACAAAATGTTCATCTTCAGACATCATCACAAAAAGATCCATTATTTCAGCATGTTTTCTGTCTTTCAGCTATGCTTTCTGATTATTTTTAATGCTTAATCCATCATTTTGTGACCTTCACCATGGGAAAGGTAAATGTAAATCTTTCCAATAGCAAAGAAACAAATGGAATGAAAAAGAAAACTGTTTTGTTTCGACAGAAATGCTAAAAATTAAAACATAAAATGCAAGGGTAAAGCTCTGCTCTTCAGAGGACTGTCTGCAGACTTCATAGTAATTATTCATTTTATATGCTTATATTTGACGATAGGTAAACAAGACCACCTTCAGATTTTTAAACTGTGTCAAGGGAAAGGTTGCAAACCTACATGAAACTTGTGATTTATTGTTTTTTCTACACCCTTAACCTAATGTTTATTTTTTTGTAATGCAAGCAGAAGCAGTTGATTGCCAGGGTGGGAGGAGGGAGCAGCAAAGACCCTTGATCATCTCAACAATCCACCTCAACAGTCTCAACGAGATGAGGCACTACTCCATTTTGCTATGTTCATCTTCTGCCTCCATACTGCCTTCAGTAATTGTGTTTCTAAATTATTTCTAATTGGACATTGTTTGTTTTCTATACACATGAAAAAGGAAAGATGATATGGTTTTCAGATAAAACCTAAGATGGCACAACTTTTTTGGTTTTGGACCCGTCAGAAATGTTTCCTTCTGGCTTTAATTTCATGTTTGTAACTGTGATTCCTTTGCTAGTCAGTACCTGTCTCTGATGGGGGTGCAGAAGCAGTGCGACCATTGCCCCATTTACTCACAGCAGACTTATTTCACTGAAACAGCCTCAATTACAGAGGAGATCATTCTAACTTTGTGCTTAGCTTTGTAGAGCACTCAGGGAATCATACCAGACCTTAAAAGTAAATAAGGAATTAGTCATTTTTCCTATTATGCTTGATTTTGTTCTTATCTTCAATTTATTGAATTAGTAGCAGTTATTCCAAATAAGGAAACTGATAGAAAATCAGTAAAAGCGAGAAGCCTGTTGACTTTGTGTGTGTGTGTGTGTGTGTTTGAGTGGCATGATGTCGTGGTTTAACCCCAGCCAGCGACTAAGCACCACGCAACCACTCACTCACTCCCCGCCCCCCGCAGTGGGATGGGGGAGGACATCAGGAAAAGAAGTAAAACTCCTGGGTTGAGATAAGAACAGTTTCAGAGAACAG
>JAVJGG010000007.1:16300464-16317232 GCA_035590195.1 Aviceda cuculoides
CTGAACTCAAAACACAGCACTGTACCAGCTACTAGGAAGACAATTAACTCTATCCCAGCTGAAACCAGGACACATGAATGTATAACAAGGGACATGTTTCTCAGCAAGCTTGCTCTATAAAAGGAACTCTCTTTGACTAACAGGAATAACTTCATTTAGTTTTAGATGTGTGAAGATGCTGATGTCTCAGATGAAATTCCCTCAGACTAGTGTACTCGGCTAACATTGAATTCAAGCTGAGACTACGTAATGTGAATATTAGTGTCTAACGTGAGACCAAAGAAACTGCATCATGAAAGACAACAGTGTTGTCACTGAAGTTTAAATGGCATGCATTTCTTCTGAAGCTAGGGAAAACAAGAAAAAAGTTGCAGTAGTAGTTGGATAGTGTCCATCATTTCTAATGTCCTTACAGAAATGTTCATTCTGATATTCCCAGACAACAGAACACAGCCTCTGTGGAAGCTCATGTCGTGAGTAATGTTACAGAATGTTTTCTAGTGCCAGTTCCCCGATTCTTACACTTTCTTATTTTAGCATATTAATGTGATTGGATGGAGAAAATTCAATATCTATATATTTTCAAAAGTCTCTGCTTAATGTAATAAGTGCGCTTTGTTTTATGTAATTTATTTTTTACATCACCCTAAAATGTCAGTTGCCATAACAGCAAATGCCACTTTAAGTATCTATTTCTTTAATTAATTTGCTTTTCATTCTCTGGATATACACCACCTCTCTTTTTCCTCTGAAGACTGTCACAGGTGGAAATGAGATGACATTGTGGTTTGTCTCAGGTGGAAATTAGATGATATCATGGTTTTTACCACTCATATGGATTCAGAGTAGGAGTTAATCACTCTCATATCATCTCTGAAATAACAGTAGGAAATTTGAAACTCAAAATTAGTTATGTATTAATAAAATTAAAAGAGAGAAGGTGGGGGGAGAAGAGCTAGGTTGAAACAAGTATTTTATGACACTTCACTGAGTAGCTAGTAATCTGAAAGAGGAGGAAAACAAGAAATCAGGTAAGTGTCAAATAGAGATTTCAGATAGAAAATCAGAATAGCCACAAATGTTGTAGCCTGGTGGGGAAGAAAACAAACAAAACAAAAACATTTAAGCACTTAGACTACAAATCAATTTTCCACCTACACAGTTAGTTAGGTATGTAGAGTTCTGCTACTTCCTATAGTCAGTATTTTCCCCATTTGTTGAAGCTAAATATCTTGTAATGTAGGAAGGTCTAGCTAAAAATTGTTTGAATTAATCTGGTTTAGCTCGCATGGAATTATATGAGGTGTGCTCACAGAGGCATTGTTAGTATTTCAGCTGTTAGAGGAATAACTTTTCAAATTTTAAATGTTTCATCTTCATTTGCCATGTTACTGTCTCCAGTATCAGTCTCCTATATTCAACAATTTTCAAATTATAAATAGAATTGGGATACCTTAATTAGACTTTTCTATAACTGAGATTTTTAAGAGGATGATCCAGTCGGTGGTTTTGAACTTCCTAGTATACCAAGAGCGCTGCGTCTGGCACAAGAGTTTTTGTACAGAACTGTGGTCTGTGATGGTCCACCTTTTAGATAACAATTTAGTGATATTAAGCACTCTTTGGGCAGCAGGACTCTTCAGCTGCAAGTGGCTGAAGAAGGCACCAAATTTCGATAGATGCTTTCCATGTGTAGCCAGATGCTTACAAATTAGGGCAGGTGATGCTCAGTGTTATCTGTGTAAGCTCATTTTAGATTAGGGCCTTTAGCCTACAAATCCTGCATTCGTGAACATGTAAGCTTCATGGGAGACATGGGTTCTTGCATGTTGTCTCACAAATAGGCTCTTCCTTCCTGAAATATATTTAATGGTTCATATTTCTTGTGTCTGAAATAGCAGATGGTCAGTTTAATCTTAGCCATATGATGGGTCTTTCTAGTTGTACCTGCAAAAGCAGCAACCTCTTTTTTTTGTTTCCAGAGATTTAAGCAGTATAGAACAACTCCCAGTAACTGTGACAATTCAATAACATTTGCGTGGAAAGAAGTTGTGTATTATGAAAACTATATTAAATGCAAAAACCTCTAAGAGCTACTGAGGGCTTGTTTTCACAGGAGGCTAAATACCGGGCCATATTCACCTCTTCCTATCATTTGTGGTTTTACATACCTGCCGTGTATCATCCCTCAGTCGTCTCCTTTCCAGGATGATGTTTCTTGGCTTACTTAGTTTAACTTAATATGAAGTCATATATCACTCTTCTCACAATCTTTATCACTAGACTCCATGCTGTAGGGAGTCTCCTTCACGTGGACCGAGCTGGTGCAGAACAGAAGCTCAAAATCATTAGCGTTACAGGGGCTAAAAGAAGAATCACGTCATTTTGAGGCACTTAAAAAAATACCTAGCTCTTGTTCCTCTCCTGTGTTCTACCAAGAGCTCCGGGTTATGAACCCACACTTGCAGAATATCAAGTAGTGTACCTTCAGCTGTTTTTAAAAAAAATGCTGGCAGGGACTCAAGTCAAAAGTACATTTATTTAATCTTGTCAGCATTCATTTACAATCCAACATTTAAAGAAGACAAGATTAAAATCATTTCCCCCACTGCACAAAGCACCAGATAAAAGAATCTTTTCAGTAATAGTATTTCATTTTGAGTTTCACCAGTCCATTTAGTTTTGATATTACAAGAAGCCTATTAGCTTTATATCCTTGTGCTGAATGTTGATGGATTCTGACAGCTGTCACTGAGAAACTGAAAGAGACGAGATTTTCAAGTTGAATACAGATTTTATTGAATAAAGGTGAAATTTACTTCACCCATATAAATCCTAAGAATCAAGCTATGGATGGATGAAGTGTGGATGGCATGAAGTACATGCCCTTGTCTCTACATCTGGTCTACCCCATATTATGTCACAGTCGCTCCACGTTGCTGCAGAGATAAGCCCAAATCAGGTACTTGCGTGTTCAGGTGGGGGCTGTATGAGGCTTCAGTAACCCTCAGCAGGTCTGGTCTCGTCTTCTCGTACTAGACAAGTCATCTGGAAAATGCTTTTCGTAATGATCAAGGGATGCGACAGTAACAGAACCTAATTCCCAACAACTCATTGAAGTATTTTATGTAGTGTGAAGGGCTCCTCTGGACTTTCTGTTATCCTTGTTATCACCCTCATAGATTACAGAAATAACAAAAAGAAACTTGTTTGTTCTCTCTCATGTATGTTCTGGAGATGGCATGCTTCCATTATTGACCGCTAATTCATTCACCTGAATTCATCGTTGTCTAAAGAACTGCCTTTTTTTTTTTTTTAAGTATATATATTTTTAATTACATTTATTTGGCACTAAAGAAGAATTTACAAAACCTGATCCTTCTATTGATTTTCTTTTTTTTTTTACAATGATGATCTCAGATGAGATATCAGAATTCTTGGCTTTACTCTGTGTCCCATTACCTTAACACCCTATGAGAACATATTTTGTCTCTAGCAGCAGAATGTTTGGTGTTATTGATTAATCTATTGTATATAATTCTAATTCATTTTTTAACTGAGTTAGCATGGTATTTGTGTGTGATTTTGATGAACTAAAGTAGTTTTCAAATATTGCTTGCAAACCAAGCATCCCTGAGTTCTGGAGGGCCAGATGTTGGAAAGAGAAGCTGTAGTGCAGTTCATAGGCATAAGTGTTCACATTTTTATAGGCCGATAGGAATGAATCATTTTCAGTGACCTTGCGTAGGAGGTACATAGGCTGGTGGAGAGATGGGTCTGGGTATCTTGTTTAAAGCTAGTTCATTTATGAATTCAGCAGTTGCAGACCAAGTTATTTAGTAGGATATTGCAATGCTACATCTTTTTGGTGTTTTACCATGGAATCCCAAGCATATTTTATTTGAATTTTATGTTTCAGTAGTTGTTTTACTGCAAAGGACAGTATATCAGTAAACAATACAGTCAAATACTTAATAGCATCGCATTTTAAAAAGTAAAACTAGTAAAACTCTGTATAAATATGTTTTCAAAAGGATTTTCTATGGCTCACCTTCATTATATTCTGTTTGGCTCATGCCTTTCAAGGCAACAGTTCAGTTCCTGCAGGGCTACTTTTAAAAGGCTGTCATTATTTAGAATGGATCATTTAATTAAGCTACCACAGGGCCTGTAAGTAAAATTAATCAGTGTAGGTATATTGCATGTATGAGTCACAATTACTAGGCAAATAGGTTACTGCCCAATAGAGGTGCTGTAATCCAACTGTACATAGCCTCGTAGAATTTAGGGACGAGCTTTGTTTACTCTTAATTATACCTAATGCCATTTACTTTAGCTAGGCTGTAGCCTTTGTTGCTACTAATTAATTTATGTAGTTGTTAAAATACTTTATTTTAATACCAGTGTGTGACACTATCTGAGATGAAACTGCCTGTCCTACAACTGGAGGGAATAATTACAGAGAAAATATATCAATTAAAATGAGCTTTATTAAACTATATTTGTATCATGAACACAGTTACCAAAACCTCCAATGATCTGATCTGTATTCTTTGCCTTGGGGCACTTACTTAATAAAAACTTAATAGAACATCTTCAGCGACTCATACATTATGTAGCAATTGAATCATCAGGAAAACAAAGAATATTGATCCTTCGTGTCATGATCTAAAACCAGATATTTGGAGGACAGATTCTAAAAAAATATTATGTCTCATTTGGTATGGTAAAATCAGATTTGTTATCCTGCCATGAAGAAAAACTGATATATATAGTCGGACAAATAGAAAGGATGTTCCAGCAGTTAATATGCTAACCTGAGCTGTAGTAGACCAGAACTCAGTTTAGCTGCTGTTTCAAGAGTAGATAGAGAGGTTCTCTAAGATAATTCAATTTTATAGTGCTAATTTTAATATAGCAAATAATACAACCTCAAGATGCAAAGTACTGGCAGAGTATACATTTATGCTAACAATGCAACTTTTTTCCAAAATACGTGAAACATGACTTTGACCTCTCAGAAATTTTGCTGCTTTTGTTCTTTAATTGGATTTCCTACAGCAGCCCACAGGACTTTTCTCCTGTCTCACCCTATGCCCTACATGCAGAGGTTTTGATTTCTGGATGTCTTCTTTATAAATCCATACTTTTCCAGTTGGATACTTGAATTGGACCTCTGTGGAGAAGTCTGCACAGCCTCCTCTCAGTAACATGGCCTGGATGACAGCAGCTGATCTGAGAGAAACGTAAGTGTAACCACTGCAAGTGAGTAGAAGACCCAAAATTGCTCTAAGAGTGTATTTACCCCCAAACTGATAACGCTATGGGCAGAATAACAATGACAAAGTTTGCTCATGATGACAACCAACCAGATTAATCAGTAACCAGGAGGGGTTACCAAGAGGTGCTTGAAAACAGGTGACAGCTTGAAAAGAAGCGTGAAAAGTTGGGATTGAGGGCAAGAGACCTTAGAGTGACAAGAGAGTAACAGCCCAGCAGTCAAGCCACGTTTGACCCTGCCAAGAGTCACGTCATGGGCATTGCCACCTCTGCCTAGGCGTGAGAGCTGTCGCCCCACGAGATGCCAGAAGTAGCCAGCAGGTTGACGGCCCAGGGTGAAATAAACGGGGACCAACAGATCAGGTGTGTGCATGGGAACTCACGGGGTGCTGCCTCAGCAGGGCACAATTAGCGGACTTCGGGAAGAAGCACAAGTACACATAAAGCCGGAGCACCCACACCTTCAGCAGGAGGGGTGTGCAGACAGGGGGGAACGAGCGCTCCCCGAAAAGTTGGTAGGTGTGCTTGTAACCCACGTGGCTTGCAAGAGAGAGGGTTGCGCACGTTGCTGTGTGAATGTGCGCGTGCGTGTAACTAGAACATTTTGGGATTACAGAAGTGGGTTTAGATGGTTTTAGGTATTTATTGATTTTTTTGTTTGTTTTTTACACATTTACTGTGGTTTATCTGTTGTATTCCTGATACTGATCCTGGGTGTGTAGTTCAGTGATTGCCAGTTAGTCACCTGTTCTTACAAAATGGATAAATGACTTCAACCCTGATTTGAAAAAAGCCCCTCAAGTTGAGTATTTTTCCCCCACAGCAGACCTCTGCACTAGATTTGCCCTCCACCAGCACGTTGTTCCCATCACTGCCCCAACATTGTGCACAGGAATGGCAGCGCAGCATCACTGCTTAGCCTGTTCCAGGACTGGAGACATGGTCAGCTTGTGAGCCAAGGGGAGCAGAGAACGCATGGCCAGTGCTGAAGATGAAGATGGTGCTGACATCTTTGGAGTATTTCGTACGAACAACCAAGCCACCCAGGTTGTCACCTCTTGAGTGAGTTTAAGACCAGAATTTCCTGAAAGGTATAGTAACATCCTGAATAGCCATGACTCTCAAATCCCGGGCAGACTGGCAACAGAGTGGTAAGTGTTAAGACTGTCAGTATCAAATGAACATATCAATGTTCTCGACAGTCTCTTATTGGTTGTCTTCTGCCTTAGGAAAGGATTGAGCTCAGCTCTGTGAGCGTCACCTGCTCTACCCAAAAATTATCCTACCATTGGCAATCTATGCATGCTTGCTGCAGAAACCAGCAAGCTTATCCAGCAAACCCAGCTGCTGAGCAGAATGGTCAGATAGTTGATTTTAGTAGATTTAAGAATTTTAGCAATGTAGCGATTGACTGAAAATCACACCTAGAACACACGCACTCAAATCAGGTCTCAAAATCAGGTCTCTTGAGGCTTAAACTACTGTCCTAACTACTGAATGATGTTTTTCTTCTGTTTCTCTTATATCAGTATAGGAGAGTAGCAACATGCAGGGACGCTGTACTACTTGGAACAGGAGCAATATGTACAGGCTAGTAAGGGATGCTACACGTCTTACACTGCTGGCAATTACAGTGCGGGTGTCCTGGTTTCGGTAGTACGAGAAGAATGTTGGTTTCTGTTGAAACTGATGGTTTCAGTTGTTGCTAAATAGTGTTTACGCTAAGGCAAGGATTTTACAGCTTCTCACACCCAGCTGGCAAGAAGGCCGGAGGGGCACAAGAAGTTGGCACAGGACACAGCCAGGGCAGCTGACCCAAACTGACCAAATGGATATTCCATACCATGTGACGTCACGTCCAGTATATAAACTGGGGGGAGCTGGCTGGACAGGAGCGGATTGCTGCTCAGGGACTGGATCGCAGCTCAGGGACTGGCTGCGCATCAATTGGTGAGTGGTGAGCAACTGCACTGTGCATCACTTCTCTTTCTTGGATTATATTTCACTCTCTCTTTGTTATCTTCCTTAGTATTATTTTTATTATATTTTATTTCAATTATTAAACTGTTCGTATCTCAACCCACGAGTTTTACTTGGTTTTGATTCTCCTCCCCATGCCACCGGGGCAGGAAGGAGTGAGCCAGCGGCTGCGTGGTGCTTCGTTGCTGCCTGGGGTTAAACCATGAAGGTAATTAGGGAATTAAGATTACAAACCTGAAGAGCTTAATGTGCTGGGTTTATGCAGCTATATTTGAGAACCGCTTTGAGTATTTGAATACTATGGGACAAAAGCATAAATTAACAAGGTACCATTCAAACTTCAGTATGAATTTGAGTCTGAAAGTTAGCATCAGCCTCTGGATATCGTGCACGCGTTTATCCTAGAACTGATACCGTTTCGTTCTGTGTGTCACATCTTTTCTTGTGAGAGTGTGAAGCCGCTAGGCTTTTGGTTAATAAAGGCATGTATGCTGGAGTGAAAAATGATAACATGGTAAGCATCCTTCAGACTCAATCATCTAAAATTTGCAAGCTCAGCAAAGAAAATCTGTTCAGATGTCTGGGATTCACATAACTGTGTGAACCATGGTGAAAACAAATACGTGTTTTGACAGTTCAAAATAGATACTAGATTTTACACAATTTATGGCTGAGAAGAAGCTTCAGAATGTCTCAGCAATGTCTGGTAAGTGCTTGCTTTTGCTTTCTAGTTTTAATGATTTATCATTTGCCACGCTTTTCTGAATTCTGAATTGTGCCAAAGAAAAATCTTCATGGTTTAGATCTTGCTGCTGTTGGGACTAGCCAAATGTCGGTAATTACAGCTAGAGGTTAAAAATTAAAACGGCTGATTTGTCAATGAAGGTTTCTGGTAAATCAAATGGGCTCATCCTGATGTATGAAATTCTGAGTGGCTTTTCTGACAGGCCTGCATAAACTTTAACTGATACCTTAGAAACAGACACTAAATTTTTTTTCTCCTTTTTATTGCAACTGGTGTGTCATACAAATTGATAAAATTCAAAATGGATATCTACAATACAGAGTATTTTCAGGAAATAATTCATTTTTATGCATAGACTAAAAGTCAAGAAATTTTGTGGTGATGTTTTCTAAAACCACATTCTTGTTAGCATTATGTGAGATGCTTCAATCTTCTGACTAGGGATTTATCACAAAATAACAGTATACTTAGGGGAAAAGTGACATATTACATAGGAAGCAAAAGCATGTACTTACAACAAGTAAACAAATCGTTCGTTTGTTAGAATTTCATTGATTTTTAGTTGTAATCGACTGAAAATGCCGTATATGACTAAGAGAAAATATCCATTTTATTTGACAACTTACATTTTTAGCCCCTGCACTATTTACGGAGAAAGCATCTGTTGTTTTTACAGTATTACTATATTTGGGGACATTACACCATTCACATCAATATTTTTGGTTTCCTATATTGCTTTACATCTCAGGGAAGCCAGAAGTCCTTTACAATTATTTATAATATTTACTTAATCAAACAAATAGTTTACAGTGGATTTTAAGAAGAGTATTTCAAAAAGATTAGCAGCTAATTCTACCTAGAAACAGTTGGCTACCTAAGGCCACTACTGAATTTAAAAAATAATTTTAAAGAGTACATAAAATACCATTTATTTTCTCTTACCCTGCTCAGGTATTTTGCTGGAATTACAACAGTTTTTAAGTCTAGTTTTTAATAGTTTCCATAAAACGTTTTTGTGTTTTTAGAAGTTTGTATATACACCTGTGGTGGATGCAGAAGGCATCCACGCTTTGCTGGCGACAAGACTAATCGGGAAGTATTGGAGAACTTGCTTGGCAGTGCTGGAAGGCATGGCTGGGTACTCTACCCTGCAGCCACAACCCGGTCATGGTGCTCTGTGGATGCTCCTACGCTTTATTTTGACTCAGCTCCCGAGGCCTTGTGGCACAATGCCTTGTTTTGTGGACTTAATCGAGTCTCAGTAAAGGGTAGTCAGGTATACACTATCCATGGGCTAATATAAATTCAGAAAGCCAAACCTTAATACATGTCTTTTTTTTTACCGTGGAAGTAGTATCCTGTTGGTGAAAACCCCAACGAGTAATGTGGTAGTGTAGATCACTGAACCAAAACAAGCCTTAAAACTCTATGGGTAAGGTATTCTTTAAGAGATTCAGTTATAAAGTAGGTTTAAAAAGAATAATATAAATTCAGATTTCTGCTAGAAAAAGATGAAAAGTGTAAGTAGTACTCGTATTTAGAGGATACTTTTAATATATTGATCATATATATTCCTGCTCCTTATGTGTCTGGGTTTTAACAAATTCCTCATGCCAAGCAAAGTTTTGAACCTGGAAAAGAAGAAAGTCCTAGAAATGCCTTAAAATTAAGGACTGAGGATTTTGCAACAAAAGACACTTTCAAATCTAGCCCTTTTTGTCCTGTTTTATTAGCAAGCTTGAGCTTTTCCTGGCTCTGTTAGAAAACTTGTAAATCCCAATTCTGTGCTTATAAATATGTACTTATCTGAATGGGGAATTTTGTGTTCAACATACTGTTAGATTCCCATATCAGAACTGGATATTGAGAACACCCCAAGCTATTTTTTGATCTGACCTTATGAGTTTTCTATATGGTGCACTGCTCAATGCCTAAAAGTAATTTTGCTATGTGTTTCAATAGCTTTATTTTTTTAAAACCAAAAAACTAATGAACAGACAAACCAAACCAAAAAAACAACTGTTAAACTTTAAGTTTTCAGATAAATGATTCCATGCAATGATCTGTTATATTGTTTAATGGATTTCTTCCTTCAGTGTTGAAATTCTTATCTTAGAATTTATTGAATTTAAATCAGAATTATCTAAAACTAAAACTCCAGTTCTACTGTTATATTGCATTTTCTTAGCTTCCATATCTTATTGTTAGCTCATGTTCTACTTTGCTAGATTGAAAGATCTTCCTAAATAGGGATTTATAGAACAGGTATCCTCTTTAACTTGAAGACTAACATGACTTCCAGAGTTCAGCCCATTCTTGAAACATATTTCTGAAACCTCTTCAGTTTTCTTTTGCTGTTTCTGAAGTGCAGACAGTGGAAATGTACACAGCAGTTTTCTCATCAGTGCTGTACAGAGATGTCTTCTTACAGAACAATGTTTTGCTTGTATACCTGGAAAATATTAGTGTCGCAGGGTCAGACTGGAAATTCACAGCAATTCTTTACGAAGGTATTCTTTTCTAAAATACCCTCTTTTAACTTGACAAGACTTACATGAATTTCCTGTCTTGCCTAAAATTAAATGTGCACTCATGCATTTCCCTAAAATGTGGAATAGATTTAGCAGCACAATAAAAAGCCCTCTTATCCCACCTTACCATCTTAGGCAGGGTTTTACACAGTGAGTGAAAGAACTGTGCTTTCAGGGCCATCAAAGAGAAGTAGGCTAGGAAAAGGTTGTGGAAGGAAAAAATGTTAAGTTAGTACCTCAAAGATGTGTTTTCTTGTTGTTTTCTTTTTCTACCTCTATCACTGTTCTTTTTCTTAGATCCAATAGCTGATGATGGCTAGAATGGTGCTGTGTCCTCAACATCACTATGGAAATAAAATGAATCAAGAAAATATTTTCTTCAGGCCAAAAAAAAAATGGTCAATGTATTAGTTTTTCCACTTAAATTACAAAACAAAATCAATTCGCTTCAACCAATTGCTGCAGGAGCCAAATAGTTTTTCAGGCACAATCCACTTAAATGTTATAGTAGCAGGTGTCACAACCTACAGCGAGAACTTAAACAGTTTTTAGTATATAAAAGCATGCATAGTTTGACAATGGAAAATAATGTGTATTCCTGAGTCAACTCTCAGGTAGAACCAGAAGTGGTTGCAGGAAGGATAGGATTCACAGAAAGAAATGTATATACTTTAGACCATAGCATAGGCTTTTGGTGTTCTAGAAAGACCATTGAGATGATGTCCATGCTGAAATCAACTCTTGTGGGAGCAGAAAACCTAAAATTCTTCATGTAAGCTTGACCTGCATACAATTCTCAAGCAGTTCAAATGCAGTTGCTACGTTAGGATTGTATTACATGACCAGCTCTGGGGATGTGCTTCCTGGAAGACACTGACCTGTATCCAGGCTGTGGGAAGAGCTAGAGTCCACGTGCTGCTGTCCTCACCGCTGTGGCCCGCGTCATCGGACCCATGATGCGGTGCGGCAGCAGAATGGCTTGGGAGCCAGGCTGGAGTTCAGCCATTAACTGCTTTCAGAGTTTCCTCTTCGCTCCCTCTTGTATGTGTTCTGTGGCTCTTGATTATATGAAGATCCTGACAGGATAAAGGAAGGTTGACCACCCTGTAATGGTCAGAACAAAGAAAGGGCTCCCCTTGTGTTCTCTGGTTTTGGGGTTTTTTTAATTTCTTGATTGTTCATTAAAGTGTTTTTTTCCAGTCATTTTCCGGGACAGTACAATAAAGTATTTGTACAAATGTGCAATAGATTGTATTGTATTACAATAAGGACGTTTAATATTAAAAAGTGTATTTCAAATGATATCTAGTGCAACCTAGTGACATAGAAAATTTTTTTATATAAACAAAAAGGAAAATACAGAAGTAGGAGCATTTAATTATACCATTCCAAAATTTAAAAAAACCCAACAAATTCGGTCATACTTCTGTGAGGTAGTGTTACTCCTAAACTAACCATGGTTTACAATGCTGGAAGGTTCATATATTGTCAACTAGTATGAACAGAATAGCTGGATGTTAAAAATCCTTATAATTTTGACATTTTTCAACCAAGTTAGAATCTGAGAAATTCACAGAGTAACTGATTCTACCGTTATTTCACTTAAATGTGCATACTGATAGACAGATAGCTAGCTATATTATTCTTCCAAAAAGCTTGTCTGGCAAAAATTTGCTCTTGGTCTTCCTTCTTTTCCTTGTTACTGTTCCTTTTTCTTGAAATCTATAATTCTGAAACCTAAAATACACACATTTTAAGATGCATAAACTGTAGCATAGAAGTATTTACATGGTCAAATTGTGTTTTTTCCTGTTTAAAGAATTAAGTATCTGATCAATGTGGTTACTGTCTTCTAGCTTCTCTGCTTAGTAATTGAAATTACAAGGTCACAGGATCCCTATAATAGAGAATACAATAAAAAAGCAAATCTGTTATGAGATTTAGGATGCTTTATTTACTTGGGGGAAAACTGACTAGCATTTTCCACTTAATTATAAAATAGCCATCAAGGGTGCTATTTGCTTTTGTTAATTAGCTTATAGATTATGTTCTATTGCTATGGAATTCAGAAGAAAATTGACACAGAATTCTTTGGGCATCAGTCTCCAAATGTTCTTTCACCTTTAACGGTAAGGTAGCTGGAAGAGGATTATCTTCACTAACATTTTCTCACACTCAGGAATTAGTTCAGGTTGAAGAAGCCTGTATATTCACAGTTATGAAAGGACCATTCTGATAATCTAATGGGACTCCTTAGCATAGTCCAGCAATTTTTTCATCACATCAGTAGCAGGTGGCTGAGCTATGACATTATTTCAAGTACTTATCTAATGTGTGGGACGAAAAAGAGAGAATCTGTTGAAATCTTCTGAATAAACCAAAATACACACTAGTAAATCCTGTCTTTTTCATGAATACTTTAGTCCCATGTCCAAATAATTTGGAGCATCCCACAGACACTCAAAAGTCCTGTAGCATCAAGATTGCAGGACTTGGCCCTGAAAGATTTGTTGGTATATATAATTTCTAGGTCCAGTAGTTTGTGCCCTGGAAATAAAAATGTCCATAAGATACTGCTTGGGCTTTTGGTAGGGTGTTTTGTCAGTCTGGTGAGAAATGGCTAATTTTTGATGGCCTGCCAGAAGGCTATCCAAGATTGCACAAAGTGACTGTAAGGTCAAATATGGAGGTAGAGTAAAAGAAGAAGAAAAAAATCCCTCAACAATGAGAAGTGTCCAAATAAAAGAAGACGATAAAGGTCATAAATCAGACATCACCATCACCCTTAAGTCAGCAACTGTCAAAAAATATTTCCTATGCCAGAAACATGCTCTGCATTTGTCAGTGCCCTCCACGTGTAGGCCAAATACATCTCAGGGAAAGGAGCAACCAGAAGCCTGAGAGACTCCAAGAGGAAGCCATGAGAAACAAGGTACAATTTTCCCTGTGGAACTTACCAAGAATAGTTATTTTAAAGCTATCCACTTAGGACTGGCTGCAACTTTGCTAATAAAAATTGTTTTCTTTTTTAAAATAATAATTTGATGCACTGATTTGTTAAGTATGTCCTGAATCACCCCATTAAATGGAATTTTCTATGCATTTAGGAGCAGCAGAGCATTGTCAAAGAGTTACCCTTCCTGTCACTGATAAAAAGAACAGGGAAAGGTAAGTATAGGTGGGGTGCACCATATTTCTGTCTTCTAGAAAATGGAAATCCTTAGCATAATTTGTCCCAAGGGAACCCAGAACAGCATTTGTGGCTCTTTAGGTCTGTGTTGGAATATAGAGTGATGGACAGCCATAGCTATCTTAATTTGCCTTTCCTGTGTAGGGGTGCACCTTTCCTGCTGCTTACAGCTAAGAATTAGCTGAACAAAATGCCGTTGAGAAGAATGAATCATTGGATCTGAAATATAGTACAAGTCATTTAGCAAAATCATGGTGATTTTTTTTTTTGGCCAACCGGGAATCATAAAATGGGTTATAGGAACAGCAACTTTCCTGTGAAAAGCTTGGAGGCATTATGTTACCTCTGCAAGCCTCATCTCGCTTCTGTAAGTAGCTCTCTTGCAATATATTGCCCATTACTGCTTTTGCAATGTGCTGCTTCCAGTCCCATTCTCCTGTTAATCTTTTCATTCAGAGTTTTTAATGCATGTATGAGGGTGTCAAGTTAGAGGCTGCTGCTAGCTGGCTGTCATCTGAATGAGCTTCACAGATCATTCCTTTTCTTCGCAGCTGACGATCTGTGAGAAGATTCAAGCAACTACTGACATCCTTTCAATTTGCCTTAGTCTCAACAGGGTTTTCTCTTGTTGCTTCTTAAGTTCAGCAGAGCAAGGAAAGAATGGGAAGCATACTGTGCACTTGAAGTCACAAGACATGTGGAAGGGAGGAGAGGAAAATTGTAGGAAGCACACTTCAGAGACATTGGTACAATGCAAGAGAGATACATCCAAACGTTTAAAATGTATGTAGCTGGTGAGATACTGCTGCCCTGTTGTGTCTTCCTCCTCATAGCAGTTATGTTCTTTTTATCCACAATGCCTTTGAAGCACTGACTGTCCTCCAGCTGACCAGTCTACTATGCTATCTTCATTGAAGTCTTGACTATAACTACAACTCAAGTTTTGCTACAGTACTGTGGAACTGGAAGCAAGCATCAAGTCTTTATTTTTAGATACTAGGAACAGGGCAGCTTGTAAGGTGATGAGTAGAATCAAATCTTCTGCAAGAATACATTACAGGAAAAGCCTGCATTTTTTACCCCCTAGTTACTTACGTTCTTTTTCTTATAATCTTGCTTCTTTCCAGATAGAAATTTTACTACTGGAAGTCAAAGATAATATCCAGAATGCATAATTTTGCCATTTAAAGAAGATTGCTAAAATAACCTTTCTAACGTTATTGAAAGACAAGGACTTATTTTATATCTGCTGTAATCCTACTGACTTCTTTTTATTCACATACATTTTCCTCATAATGTTGAATTCACTTTGGAAACATATTTTTCCCAAATGTAAGCGAAGGCAACTTCACCGAAATTGGCCATCAAGGAGATATGAGTAATTTGCGCTAAAATATAATGTATCTCTGAATCAATACCCTTAAGATATTTGGAAAGATTATCATCACCTTTAGTGTGTTTGGGCCAGGCCCTTTCTCAGTAACTGAAGGTAAATCTCTGAGTTTTCATGTCACCTCACTGCAGTAACGAACAAAATCCTCTCCCTTACTGCGTAGGAGCCTCCCATTATAACAGGATGGAGCAGTCAGGCAGGATATGGTAACGTAACTTACTAGCCATTGAGTTCAGCAATCATTTATTTATTATGCTGTGAGTATTTACAGAAGCTGTATCTGATTTATATAAATCTCCAAATGTACACTCCTTTATGAGATTTTTCTGGTTGTAAATTCCATATTCCTCTCATTGTGTTTTCATTTTTAATTTACTACATTCCCCCAAAGGCTTTCGTTTAACTAGTTTGCTTGTTGTAAATTCAGCAGTGATATTCTTTAAATAAACAGAAGCACAGAACATAATTTCCTGGTAACACTGTTTAGAAAATGGATCAGAATAAGGCCCCAAAGCTATTCTGATGATGAATTAATTATAAGATTCCAGGAAAAACACAACATTGACGTTTTATAAGTTTTGGCATGCAGCCTTGTATAATGGTGCACACTTAATAAAGTTGTTTTGATGCTTATAGTATGAATAAAGACTTAACTCTCTAAGAATCAAAAAGTATTTTGGCATAACAAACTTAAATGGTAACCTCCTATACTTATTTCTCTATTTAAGTTATGGAAATCTATCTTTATTATGCAAACAGAACAAAAGAGCAGATCTGAAAATGCTGAGCTCATGTTAAAATATCTTGACTGGCTGTTTTTCTTGTGCATCAACTTTCAGCAGCTTTTGCTTTAACGGTAAAAGTTTTCTGGTCTTTTATCATTAGAATGATCAAGGAAAAAATCATATAGTAGTACATGGTTTTCCTCATGCTATTCAGTAACAGTTCCTTTTCTGCTTTACACTTATGCATTTTCAAGTAGTCTGTCGTACTTGTACACTTCTGTGTCTTCAGCTGAGCAACTCTCCGATATTTAAAACTCTCAAAATTCCTGTAAAACCAAGGTATGGTATCCCTGTTTTGCAGTTTGGGAACCGAGACAAATATACCCAAACTTGAAATACCCATACGAATGCAATTCTCATTGCAATTAATAGAAATCGCATCTCTAATACACCTTTCAGTATTTCACCTGAAGAAATCAAGCTGCTGTGACAGTTCTTGGCAGGAAGGACAAGAAAAAATGCAGATGAGAACTGTGTGTAATGAAAGTAAAGCCCTTTAGCACTTCTAAAATTTTTACTAGCTGCTTAAGTTCTTTTGAGAAATTTTCAACACTAAAGATGCAGAGCCTCAAACACGTTTCTTAAACGTCTGCCTTCACACTCTCGCTGAAGAAAAACTACTTGAACATAATACTGAAAAAGTTAAGTTTCTAGTCCTATTTTCAGAATACTTGTTCTGGGAACTGGTGAGTTCTGTGCAGGCAGACACAGGCGCCTCACTCCTCCACCGCGCCCTTGCCTCCTCGACTGGGGAACTCTGACCGCTGCCCGCCCCACCCCTGACTCCGAACCCCGGGGGCGCCATCTTGTGTGGCCGTTGCCCTGGGGCGAGCCGGGCACCCACCCGCTTCTCCCCTCAAGGGG